>CM016623.1:141188856-141754617 GCA_005393395.2 Gossypium australe
TTTAATTTTTTTCTCAATTTAATCATTTTAATTAATATAATTGTTCGAATTAATCACTTCTATTAAAATTTTTGTTAATTCACTCACTGATTTTTGACGTGGCACATTAGTCCATCGAATGATTGACACATGACATTTTTTTTTTTTACTTTAGACTAAAACTGGGGACCTCTCTATAATTAGTTAAAAATACTTTTTTTTTTGTTTATTTGCAACATGAGGATTTTCTTTATCTCTTTATTTCTCTTTTCTATTCTCTCTTTTTAAAGCTCGACCACCAATACTCATCACTGCCCAACATCCCTCCATCACCTAACAACATTCAATTACTCAATAGGCTAATGTGCCACATCAACAATCCGTTAGTGAATTAACAAAATTTTTAACGACAATGATTAATTCGAACAATTATATTAATTAGAACGACGAAATTGAGAAAAAAATTAGAATAACTAAAATAGGAAGAAAACTTATTTTAAAATGATCATGAAATGTAATTTTCCCTAGTTTTGATTCAATCAATTGAGATTTTGTTCCAATTTTTTTTTTTTTTTTGTGATTGTGAATTTACAAAGCAATAAATTTTAAAATTTTAATCTAAATGAATACGAAAACAAAAAGAAATTAATGACAAACCTGTAGAATGCAAGGCAAGAAGTAAATTGGAACATGCAAAATTATATGAAATTAGAATTTTTAAAATCCAATTACTTGGTGTTCAAGCAATCAACACAACAATATAGAGGTACAAATACTAATAAAATAATTATAAACTAGATAAATGTACTATGGAAGTACTTGTACTAGGAGTAAGATTGTATTTTGCTTCATATACTTAAAAGATAGGCAAATAAGTCATTGCATGTCAGATTAAAAAGTAAACTGATCTTTTCAGTTAAAAAAATTAGTCTATTTCTACTATTAAGAACTGACGCAACTAATAAAATAATTAGACTGTTAGAGTTGTTTGGCCCAAATTCTTGTTAAAGAAAAAATACAATGGCAAGATAAGGGAATCTGTGAGGGTGAAGGCCAAGGACGGGGGTCGCAATCGGGGGTGTTTGAATAAGTGAAATCCGTATAGAAGTGTAATTGCACTATTTTGATATTGATTTGAATAATGTGTTTCAACCTTACTACAAGCTTTTTAAACCTATAAATAGATGTAGTCTAAACTCCTCTTATACTATTCAAATTCGACATAATGAATTTTCTTCTCCTCTACTCGTCTCATTTTTCCATTTAAGTTAATGGTTTTAAGTGTTAGCTATTAAACTTCCATGATAATTGCAATGTTACTTTTACTTTTTTGGGGGCAATGGGACCTAATTTAGATTAGTTTTTGTAATTTTACCATTGTATTAGATTACATCTTTATGGTTTTTAAAAGGATTAAATTGAAATTCTAACATTTTTGAGAGATAAAATTTAATATTTTATATATATTTTTTAAAGAGAAACAATTGGAGGGCGGAGGACTTGGCTTCTCCCTTCGTCCCCAGTCACAATCTGTTGGAAAATTGAAGAGTTTACACACTTTATACCTTCCATGTGGAAATTACTTTGTAACTCCAAATGTTGTATTGCATATTGTAGTGAAAGTTCCCCTTTTAATGTGGATCAGAGGAGGATCGCATTGGCAGCAAAGCTTTACTTTTCTAAATAATGAAACTTTGAAGTACGTAATGGTCAACAAGAAGCTTGTTGAAAACAATGCGATGCTTAGGATGACTAATTCTCGGAGTTTAGGTATAGTATTTAAGAGCACAAAATATACTAAGCAGATCTTAAATGTCGCTGATCAAACTGCATCGCCTTGGTCATTGTACATAGAGTTTTATGTGACTCCAATCTCAATATCATATTCAGACTTGAACCCCTTTCTCAGTGCTACTGCCTCACCAAACTGCAAATAGTAAGGAAGATTGAAGAATATCAGAATCTGAGCCATGATGTTTTGAAATTTCTTCTATCAAATATTGTCAATTTAACGTTGTTGTTAAGTTATATGAAGAAAGATTCAATGGGTGTATTGCAAAAGTTGCCTTGTTTGAAGATTCTCAGCTTACAATAAAAACCTTTCCACTTGATTAAACTTAATGCAGCTTCCTCCAAATTTCCTATGATTTTCTCCTCCGCCTACTTTGAATACATGTTATATATGCTATTTAAAAAATTATGTTCAGCTTTTTCCTGTCCAAAGAAAAATAATCAGCAACCTCACCCCCACAAACAGCTCTTCAAAACTTCTGATAAAGAGAAATACTTCCTCCACTTCTCGACCAGCAGGAGAAATGGCAGAGGCTATTGTGTCCTTATCTGTTGAAAGAATTTCGGATTTACTCATCCATGAAGCTGTTTTCCTCAAAGATGTGAAAGATCAAGTTGAGAGCCTAAAGGCTGAACTGAAGCAAATGCAGTGTTTCTTGGAGGACGTTGACCGTATACCAGGACAAGACAAGCGTCTTCATAATCGGGTGTCGGAAATCCGGAATCTTGCTCACGATGCTGAAGATGTCATCAACTCGTGTTGGAGTTTCTAGCAGCTAACAACAAGTGTGGCTTGAGGCAAAAAAAAAAAAAATGACAGAAGGTTGAAGAAGAAAAAAGAAAAAAAAAAAAAGTTGACAGAATTTTTTTAGAGAAAAGAAAGCTAAGGAAAATGGAGCTTAAGTGTGAATGAATTGCAACTATTTTTTTTCATTACACACGTCTAGAATACATTGCATTACATATATAAAATGTGGTCTCAACAAACCACTACCTAAACACACCTAATCATACCTAATCCACTTAAACTTTTTGAAACTTGAAATAAAAAACGTGCAAGCTTAAACTTGCTGATTTGATCAGCCTAGTCACCATCAAAATGACATGAAATATCAACCTAATATTGTTCAAAATAAACCAAACTAAGTTACATTGACATTGGATTCAAACAGCAAGTTAAAGAACTTGGTTTGCATGAAATAATAGTGGCAGCATAGCATTGAAGGTTGTGTGGCATTTGGACGTTGCATGACAGCATGGAGTTCATAATTCAACACTCCTCCTTGAACTCCTTGCTGCATACACCTAACTTCTTTCTTAATTCCATGAACCTTGTTGTTTTGAGGGCTTTAGTGAAGATATCAGCAAGCTGATTTTCTGAATTGCAATAAACCAGTTCAATTTCACGAGCCTGTACCATCTCTCTCACCACATGAAGCTTTATGCTAAAGTGTTTGGTTCGACCGTGAAACACAGGGTTTTTGCAATTGCAACAGCCGATTTGTTGTCACAAAGTATCTCTGTTGCTCCCTCTTGCTGTAAGTTTAGGTCAGCAAGCAGTTTCCTAAGCCATATGGCTTGATTTACAGCAGCTGCAGTGGCTACATATTCGGCTTCTGCTGTTGATTGGGCTACAAGGTTTTGCTTCTTCGAACACCAGCAAAACATTGCTGAACCAAGAGAGAAACAATAGCCTGAAGTGCTTTTCAAATCATCCTTCGATCCTGCCCAATCACTATCAGTATACCCTATCATTTTTAACTCATGGACCTTGCTGAATTTTAATCCAAAGCTTAAGGTACCTTTGATGTACCTAAGCACCCTTTTTGCTGCTTGAAAGTGCTGCATGTTGCAACAATGCATGAATCTGGATAGCATGCTCACAGCAAACATTATATCCGGTCTTGTAGCTGTTAAATAAAGAAGGCATCCCACTAAGCTTCTGTAGATGGACTCCTCGACTGCATCAAAATTACCTTGGCTTGTCAACTTTAACTCAGCAGCCATAGGTGTATTCATTGGTTTGCTGTTTTCCATGGAAAACTTGTTCAAAATTTTCTTGGCAAATGCTTGTTGGCTTAGGAAAATCTCTCCTTCAGCTTGGATCACTTCCATTCCAAGGAAGTAAGTCATATGCCCGAGGTCTGACATATCGAACATCTTCTTCATTTTGCTCTTGAAGTCCTTCAAGACAATGTTGTCTCCTCCTGTAACCAGTAAGTCATCGACATAGAGGGACACAATAAGCTGAGTTTCAGCTTCATTCTTCTTAACATACAGTGTGGGCTCACTGATGCTTCTTTGAAATCCCAAACTGATGAGATAACCATCAATTCGAGCATACCAAGCTCGGGGAGCTTGCTTCAGACCGTATAGCGCTTTCTTAAGCTTGTAGACCATATGCTCTTTGCCTGGTACTACAAAGCCTTGTGGCTGGTCAATGTATATTTCTTCTTCAAGGTGGCCATTTAAAAAAGCAGACTTGACATCGAGTTGATGAATGGTCCATTGCCTTTGTGCTGCTAAAGCAATCAACATTCTGATGGTGTCGAGCCTAGCTACTGGAGCAAAGGTTTCCAAGTAGTCCAGGCCATATTTCTGACTAAATCCCTTGACAACCAGCCTTGCCTTGAGCTTATTTAAGCTCCCATCTGCATTCTGCTTAGCACGATACACCCATTTAACACCTATGACCTTCCTGTCTTGTGGTCTATCAACCAAATCCCAAGTTTGGTTCTTCTCAATCATCTTCATTTCTTCTATCATAGCAGCCTTCCAACCTTTGTGAGCTTCAGCTTCTTCGAAACTTGTAGGTTCCATGATGGCAACATCAGCTCTTTCGTAAACATCTGTTAATGGCCTGGTCCCTCTAACAGGAACATCATCAACATCCATTTCTTGACTAGTTTGCTCGGGTTCTATTTGCCCCACTTCAAGTTCTTCAGAAGTCTCCATTGGTTGATTGTTGTCCCAGTTCCAGTAGGCATTTTCATCAAAGACAACATCCCTACTGACTTGAACCTTCTTTGTTGTTGGATCAATAATCCTATAGCCCTTTTTAACTGAGCTATATCCTACGAAAACACCTGGAGCAGCTCTCCTTGAAAGTTTATCCCTCTTCACAGATGGAATCTGCATATAACATAGACATCCAAAGAGTTTTAGATGAGCAAGAGAGGGTTTGAAGCCATACCAAGCTTCAAAAGGTGTCATTCGAGTCAGGGCCTTTGTTGGTAGTCTATTTTGAAGATAGACTGCTGTGTTGACAACTTCTGCCCACATGAACTTTGGCATTTTCTTTTCGAACAGCAGACATCTTGCCATGTCCATGATGCTTCGATTTTTTCTTTCACTCACACCATTTTGCTGAGGTGTGTACACATTGGTTAGATGGTGTTTAATGCCAGCTTCTTCACAAATCGCCTGGAATTGAGCTGAAATATATTCAGCCCCATTGTCTGATCTGATGGTCTTCAACTTGCAACCTGTCTCAGTTTCTGCTTGAGCTTTGAACTTCATGAACACTTGTGGAACTTCAGACTTGTGCTTTAAAAAATAAACCCAACAGAATCTTGAATAATCATCAATGAAGAGAATAAAATACCTGTTTCCACTAACTGATTCTGTCTTCATGGGACCACAAACATCTGTATGAACAAGTTGAAGCTTCTCAGCTGCTCTCCAAGCTTGATTTGAAGGAAAGGGCTGCCTAGCTTGCTTTCCAAGTTGACACACTTCACACACTTCATTGTTGCATGCTGAATTTGTGAAATTTTCTACCAGATCTTCATGGATCATCCTGGCCATTGCTTTAAAGTTTGCATGACCAAGTCTTTTGTGCCATGTTTTTGAGTCATTGTGAGAGGCAGTATAAGCTGCTTTAGGAGCTTCTGACCAATTAATCTCAAAGGATTTATCAGTCTGAGTGACTGTCATGAAACATGATCCACATGGATCTGTTATTCGACATACCTTGTCTTTGAACACAAGAGAGTATCCCTTGTCAAGGAGTTGAGATATACTCAACAAGTTTTTGTCAATATCGGGCACAAGTAACACATTGGAAATCACCTTGTTACCTTTTGGAGTTGATATCAAAACATCACCTTTGCCCACAGCATTGATGAACTGACCATTTGCCACTTTAACCTTGGTTTGTACACTCCTGTCCAAGGTTTTGAAAATGGCTGCATTAGGAGACATGTGGTTTGTACATCCACTGTCCAAGAGCCAAGCTTTGGAGTCTATCTTCTGGCCACTTGAGCATGACACAGCAAAGACTTCTTCTTCTTGATCACTTCCACCTTCAGCCACTCGAGCCTCGGTCTTGGATTGTTGTTGAGCCTGCCTCGGTCTGCCTTTTGCCTTGCAAACTCTTTCAACATGTCCCTTCTTCTTGCAATGTTGACATACTGCATCAGGCCGAAACCAACATTTATCTTCTGGATGGCCTGGCTTTTTGCAAAATCTGCAAAGGCGATCATTGGTCCTTGCAGCATCAGGCTTAGGCCTATTTTTCCATGTTTTCTTGCCTTTGTAGGCAGCATTGCTTGAAGAAGTCCTAGCTTTAGCTTGGAAAGCTCCTTCTTGGTGTTCTTCATTCCTGCTTGCCCTTCTTTGCTCTTGAGCATAAAAGGCATTGATTAATTCGGTCAAGGTGATGCTTGAGAGGTCCTTGGAGTCCTCGAGGGAAGATATTTTTGCTTCATACCTTTCAGGTAAGGTTGAAAGCACCTTCTCCACAATCCTTGCTTCACTAAACTGCTCACCAAGGAGTCTTATGCTGTTTACAACAGCCATAATCCTGTCTGAGTACTGTTTTACAGTCTCTTCTTCTTTCATCTTCAAGTTTTCGAAGTCTCTCCTCAAATTCAGAAGCTGCTGCTGCCTGGTCCTTTCTGTACCTTGAAACTCCTCCTTAAGTCTGTCCCATGCCTGTTTTGGAGTCTCACAGGCCATAATTCTTGTAAAGATGACATCCGAGACACAATTTTGGATGCATGACAAGGCTTTATGTGTAACAGACCAAATTTGACCCAAATCGGAACGGTGGTTTCGGGACCACGAATCCGAGTCCGAGAAATGTTTTAATATTTTATTTCATGATTATTATATGTGAATGAAAATGTGTGAAAGTTTCGTAGAAAAAATTTAATCGTTTAAGTGCTCAATTTGATAAAAAGGATTTAATCGAGAAAAGCGCAAAAGTTGCATGCTAAAGTGAAGAGTACTAAATTGATTGTGGCTTTTTAAGTGGGTGTACCAAAAGGGCAATTAGCCCATTCACCATAGTAAGGGACGGCAATGGGCTTTTATAAGTCCAAATTATATGTTAAATTAGCCTATTATATGTTATGTTGATATATTAGTAAATAAGGTATATTAAATGTGTTATTATAACATAAAATAATAAAGCTAAGTGGGAGGAAAGAGAACATCATATTGTTCATCTTCTTGGCCGAATGTTTGAGGAGAAAAACTCCATTTTTGGAGCTTGAAGTTTCGGCAACTTAAGGCTTGATTTGGGGTAGGTATTTTACTTAGTTTTTGATAAATTTTACGTTTTTGAGATCGTTGTTTCGTGTATTACCCGACCCATGTCTAAATTTTTGAAAATACTATGTATATAAGATTCGGCCATTGACATGCTTGGGTAGTTTTTATGTTTGATGGTTTAAAATTGAATGTATGTTAAGGATTTACAAGTTTTGTATTGGAGTTTTTGGTGATTTTGAGTTTATAGGGCTAAATTGAAAAGAATAAAATTGTGAAGGGTTAAAATGTCAAATAAATGAAATGATGGACACCTATGACTATAATGAAGATTCGGCCAAACTAGGATGTTGGAAAATTTTGCATATTTTGTGTTTTGTGCAAATAGGACTAAATTGTAAAAATGGGAAACATTAGGGGCAAAATGGTAAATTGCCCATTTGGGTGTTTTGGGACTAAATTGAGATGAAATGAGATTAAATGAGCTAAATTCTAATGTGTTTTAGATCAAGAGCAAAGAAAGACCGAATTAGACCGGGGAAAGACGAAGGTTCTCGAATAGCCGATTCGCACGGACTATCGACAACCGAGGTAAGTCCTTTAGTTAAATTATGTCAAAGAATAAATTATGGTTATCTTGACTATTAAAAATTGATGAATGTTAGTATCCAATTGCATCATGGCCGAATGTATATCTACATATTGGTTGATGATTTATGTTGAGTATATGATGGAAATTATTTTGGCTAATGCAAGGTGAATGAGTAAGTTCTTGAGCTACTTATTATTTAAAGATCATTTACATATCTAGTGAATGATAAAATTTGTAATAGCTTGGTGTAAAACTATGAGTTGGCCGAATGTGATAATGATGGATTAGATTGATTACAAATTTATTTATTGCAATGGGAATAAATGTTTATAATTCGATATGTGATAGTGAAATGTGAAAAGCATGTAATAATATTCTGACATTCGGGCTTCGAGCCTAGCAGGCCTAGTGCCGGTGACATTAATCGGGCTTTATGCCTAGCAGGCCTCGTGCCGGTGACATTAATCGGGCTTTATGCCTAGCAGGCCTCGTGCCGGTGACATTAATCGGGCTTTATGCCTAGCAGGCCTCGTGCCGGTGACATTAATCGGGCTTTATGCCTAGCAGGCCTTGTGCCGGTGTTATTTATCGGGCTTTATGCCTAGCAGGCCTTGTGCCGGTGCTATTTATCGGGCTTCTACGCCTAGCAGGCCTTGTGCCGGTGTTACTTTACGGGCTTTTATGCCTAGCAGGCTTGATGCCGGTGATGTACTTTACCAAAGATAAATCGAATCCTTGTTCAAGATAACTTAAAGTTAATTTATTGGGTTTATGTTTCAGGTAAGCATGTAAGGTATGTATGCTTAATATTACCTGGGTTAAATTAATATTGTGAGAATTGTGTTATATGTGTTTGAAATTAATATTGATGGATGTTATATGATGGAATTCGAGTTAGAATGTGCTATTATGGAACAATTGGTTTTTAAGTATAAATGTTTTATTATCATGAGTTAGGACTTACTAAGCTAGTAAGCTTAATTACGTGAAATGTTCTTCTTTGTTTTATAGATTTAGGTCACGTTGCGGGCTCGTGAAAGATCTTCAAGAAGTCATCCACACTATCGCCTTCCTTTGGTATTTTGAATTTTTGGTTGCGATTTAGAAGGCATGTATAGGCTAGATGAAGTTTTACAAACATACGATGTTTAACCTTGTATATATAACAGCCATGCGAATATGGCTAAATATTTGGTTATGTATGTTTTTAGGGTTTTGTCATAAATGTGGGTAATAGTGATACTCCTTTAAATCGATGATGTTAGAATATCATGTGAATGTTTTAAGTACAAGCTATCTTCGTAAGTGATTAAAAATGCATGGAGAGTATGAATTGTATGTGAGTATAACCGGTTATAAGCTAGAAAGCATATTTAGTATAGAAATAGTCTTTAGTTACAGCAGTGATGTGAGTTAGAAAAATCACCAAAAATAGGATAAGTTGAATTAAAAGGTGAATGAGATATCGAATTAAACCTTATTGCGTCTATTTTTATATGGAAGAAACAGAGTAGGCAAAAGATTTTTATATTATGAGATAATTCAGTTTTAGTGAGACCTACTCTGAATGCATTCGCGAGTCACTGTTCTGTTTTGGAAAAATTGTCAAAAATTGTACAAAAATAATTAGGAAGCATGGGTTATATGTGTAAAACCCTTATTGAGTCTATTTTTCATTGGTATAAACTAGAACAGTATATGAAAATTGTGCAATGAGATAACTGTATTTTTGTAGAGACAGGTCAGAATTGTCAGACAGTGTAATAAGGGTAACTTTGATGAATAAACTGTACTAATTGGACACATGAAAAATTCTGGAAAAATTATGGTGAAATGTTATATGAGTCTAGTTTCAAGGAAAATTTACGGATCTAAATTTCGAGTTTTATAACTCGAGTTATGGTCGATTTAGTCAGCATGACACAGTTGGACAGCTTTAAAGTTTTACACCTTATGTTAATAGTCAAGTCTAGTAACGCCTCTTGCTCAACTCCGGCGACGGTCTCGGGTACGGGGTGTTACATTTGTTTTGGTATCAGAGCTTACGGTTTAGTCGATTCTAGGACTACCGTAGCGCATGTGAGTCTAGCTATACATGCCTTTATTATATGTTGATAGTGTGGTGACTTCTGACAGCCTGAATTTTGTTTTATATAGTAAATGGACACTGATCCTGAAAGAGCCATAGCCGATGATGGAGAGAGCGTAGCGCCTGACCGTGCCCACGGATCAGCGCCGATAGACTCTCGACCTGTTTCGGTAGCCACGAAGGAGAGACTAAACAAGCGTTTTATCAGATGATGAATGAATGGTTTGCCCAATTCATTCAAAATAACCAGGCTATACCCCAACCTCCACCCCCGAATAATCCATCGCCGATTCCCCCAGCTCCCCCAATGATAGATCCGATGAGATCTAGTAGGCCCCCAATTGATAAAATCCGAAAATTTGGGGCCGAAGATTTTAAAGCTAATGACGATGATGACGCTGAGAGAGCCGAAATGTGGCTCGATAACACTATTCGGGTACTTGATGAGCTGTCTTGTACTCCGGATGAATGTTTGAAATGTGCTATATCCTTACTGAGGGACACTGCATATCACTGGTGGAACACACTAGTATCAGTAGTTCCGAAAGAAAAAGTGACATGGGATTTCTTTCAGAATGAATTCCGCAAGAAATATATCAGCCAAAGATTCATTGATCAAAAACGAAAAGAATTCCTTGAGCTGAAACAAGGACGAATGACCGTGACGGAATATGAACGAAAATTTGTCAGACTCAGCAGATATGCTAGAGAGTGTGTTTCTTCTGAAGCTATTATGTGTAAAAGATTTGAAGATGGCCTGAATGAAGATATAAAGATGTTTGTTGGCATTCTTGAAATTCAAGAGTTTGTGACTTTAGTTGAAAGAGCTTGCAAAGCTGAAGAGCTCGGGAAAGAGAAAAGAAAGGCTGAGACTGAAGCTAGAGACATTCGTAAAAGATCTTCGGGTAAAGTCTTTCATTCCACGACCAAGAAGCCTAGAGACGACTACAGCCGACAGAAAGCTAATACAGATCCACCTAGATGGGATCGACCTCCTATGAGCTCCCGAGCTACCTCGATAGCCAGTGTTGGTAATGTTCCACAAAATAGAGTCGAGTGCAAACACTGTGGGAAATGGCACTAAGGGAGTTGTAGATTTCACGACCGGTCTTGCTATAAATGTGGATCATCAGATCATTTTATTAGAGAGTGTCCGAAGTTAACTGAGCAGAATGCAGTCCAGAGCACTAAGTCGAGCAATGTGTCAATGCGAGGTAGACCACTCAGACATTCAAGCAATGTAGGTGGTAGTCAGAAAGGAACGAAGAACACCACAGATCGATCTGAGGCTAGAGCTCCGGCTAGAGCATATGCTGCGCGAGCTAGAGAGGATGCTTCCTCCCCCGACGTCATTACCGGTACTTTCACTCTTTATGATACTACTGTGATTGCACTAATTGATCCTGGTTCGACTCATTCTTATGTGTGTGAAACTTTAAAATTTGGCAAGACTCTGCTAGTTGAGTCTACCGAGTTTGTAATTCGTGTGTCCAACCCTTTGGGTAGATGTGTGCTTGTTAATAAAGTGTGTAGAGGTTGCCCGTTGATAGTTCGAGATTATTGCTTTCCAGCTGATTTGATGTTGTTGCCCTTCGACGAATTTGATATAATCTTGGGTATGGATTGGTTAACTTCACATGAGGCAGTGGTGGATTGCAAAAGAAAGTTTATTGATTTGAAATGCCGAAATGGTGAGACAATCAGAATAAAATCCTGTGATGTAAATGGGTTACCTACAGTAATATCTTCAATGGTAGCCCAAAAGTATGTGAGAAAAGGGTGCGAGGCCTATTTGGCTTATGTACTGGATAATAAACTGTCCGAGAAACTAATGGAATCGGTACCAGTTGTATGTGAATACACCGATGTGTTTCTTGAAGAACTACCGGGCTTACCCCCAGTACGAGAGATTGAGTTCGGCATTGAATTAGTGCCGGATGCGACCCCAATTTCGATAGCTCCGTACCGAATGGCGCCTACTGAATTAAAAGAATTGAAAGCGCAGTTGCAAGAATTGACAGAGAGGGGTTTCGCACGACCGAGTTTTTCTCCGTGGGGAGCACCAGTCTTATTTGTGAAAAAGAAAGATGGGACAATGCGAATGTGTATCGACTACCGGCAACTAAATAAGGTGACCATAAAAAATAAATACCCGTTACCTCGGATCGATGATTTATTTGATCAGTTAAAGGGGGCTTCAGTGTTTTCGAAAATAGATTTGAGATCGGGCTATTATCAATTGCGAGTCAGAGATTCAGATGTGCCAAAGACTGCATTTCGAACGAGGTACGGACATTATGAGTTTTTAGTTATGCCATTTGGACTCACTAATGCACCTGCTGTTTTTATGGATCTAATGAACCGAGTCTTCCGACAGTTTTTTTAGATCGGTTTGTAGTAGTGTTTATTGATGATATATTGATCTACTCCAAAAATGAAGCAGAACACGTTGAGCATTTGAGAGTAGTACTACAAACCTTGAGAGATCAACGGTTATATGCAAAGTTCAGTAAGTGTGAGTTTTGGATGAACGAAGTCAGCTTCTTGGGTCATGTGGTTTCGGCATCAGGTATTCGTGTGGATCCAAACAAAATAGCAGCCATACTTGATTGGAAACCACCTAAGAATGTTTCCAAGATTCGAAGTTTTCTAGGCCTCGCGGGATATTATAGACGATTTGTAAAAGGTTTTTCCGTAATAGCTACACCTTTGACGAGACTACTACAGAAAGATGTCAAATTTGAGTGGTCAGGAAAGTGTCAGAAAAGTTTCGAACAGTTGAAAGCCCTTTTGACCGAGGCTCCAGTATTAACTCAGCCTGAATCGGGTAAAGAATTTATTATTTTTAGTGATGCTTCCTTGAGTGGGTTGGGTTGTGTTTTAATGCAAGAAGGCAAGGTGATAGCCTACGCTTCGAGACAATTGAAGCCGCATGAGAAAAATTATCCAACTCATGATTTGGAGTTGGCAGCCATTGTGTTCGCATTAAAAATTTGGCGTCACTACTTATTTGGCGAAAAATGTCATATTTATTCAGATCACAAAAGTTTGAAGTATTTAATGACTCAGAAAGATCTAAATTTGAGACAACGCCGATGGTTAGAATTGCTGAAAGACTATGAATTAGTGATTGACTACCATCCGGGGAAAGCTAATGTTGTTGCGGATGCGTTAAGTCGAAAGTCATTATTTACTCTTCGTGCATTGAACGCACGGGTGGCTATATCTGATGATGGTTCGATCATAGCCGAATTACAAGCAAGGCCGATGTTCATTCAGCAGATTTGTGATGCACAGAAAGTTGACGAAAAGTTGATTTCTATTCGGATTCAGTGTGAAAATGGTATAGAATCAGATTTTCAGATTGATGCAAATGATTGTTTGAGTTACAAAAGTCGATTGTGTATTCCTAAGAACTCAGATTTGATACAGATGATTCTGAGAGAGGCCCATAATGGTCGAATGTCGATACACCCGGGTAGCACGAAAATGTATAACGATTTGAAACAGTTCTATTGGTGGCCTGGCATGAAACGAGATATATCTGAATTTGTTTCCAAGTGCTTAATCTGTCAACAAGTGAAAGCTGAGCATCAAGTACCATCCGGATTACTTCAGCCAATCATGATACCCGAATGGAAATGGGATAGAATTACCATGGATTTTGTATCCGGTCTCCCTATGACACCTAGTAAGAAAGATGCCGTATGGGTTATCGTTGATAGACTGACTAAATCATCTCATTTTGTACCGGTACGTACCGACTATTCACTTGACAAACTTGCCGAATTGTATGTGTCGCAGATTGTAAGATTGCACGGTGTACCGAGTTCCATTGTCTCAGATAGGGACCCAAGATTTACATCGCGGTTCTGGAAGAAATTGCAAGATGCTTTAGGTACTAAACTTCATTTTAGTACAGCTTTCCATCCGCAAACAGACGGTCAGTCTGAGCGAACTATTTTGATACTTGAGGACATGTTGAGGTGTTGCGTTCTCGAGTTTGAAGGTACATGGGAACGATACCTACCTTTGATCGAATTTGCTTACAATAATAGTTTTCAATCTAGCATAAAAATGGCGCCTTATGAAGCCTTATATGGTCGAAAATGTCGCACACCGTTGTATTGGACTGAGCTCGGTGAGAATAAGATACACGGGGTTGATTGGATTAAAGAAACTGAACAGAAAGTGGTTGTGATTAAAAGTAATTTGAAAGCTGCTTCGGATCGTCAAAAGTCCTATGCCGACTTAAAACGCAAGGACATTGAATTTCAGGTCGGAGATCGGGTGTTCTTGAAAGTTTCTCCGTGGAAGAAAATATTCCGATTCGGTCAGAAAGGCAAGTTGAGTCCGAGATTTATCGGACCGTACGAAGTCATTGAACGTATTGGACCTGTTGCTTATAGATTAAGATTGCCCTCCAAGTTAGAAAAGATACACAATGTATTTCATGTTTCGATGCTTCGCAAATACAGATCGGATCCGTCCCATGTGATCACCCCGTCAGAGATTGAAATTCGATCTGATTTGACCTATGATGAGGAACCGATCCGTATCTTAGCTCGGGAAACCAAAGAGTTAAGAAATAAAAGAATTCCATTAGTAAAGGTTTTATGGAATCGTCACGGAATTGAAGAGGCTACGTGGGAGCCTGAGGAGTCAATGAGACAACAATATCCGAACTTATTCAACGGTAAAATTTTCGAGGACGAAAATTCTTAAGGGGGGAGAGTTGTAACAGACCAAATTTGACCCAAATCGGAACGGTGGTTTCGGGACCACGAATCCGAGTCCGAGAAATGTTTTAATATTTTATTTCATGATTATTATATGTGAATGAAAATGTGTGAAAGTTTCGTAGAAAAATTTAATCGTTTAAGTGCTCAATTTGATAAAAAGGATTTAATCGAGAAAAGCGCAAAAGTTGCATGCTAAAGTGAAGAGTACTAAATTGATTGTGGCTTTTTAAGTGGGTGTACCAAAAGGGCAATTAGCCCATTCACCATAGTAAGGGACGGCAATGGGCTTTTATAAGTCCAAATTATATGTTAAATTAGCCTATTATATGTTATGTTGATATATTAGTAAATAAGGTATATTAAATGTGTTATTATAACATAAAATAATAAAGCTAAGTGGGAGGAAAGAGAACATCATATTGTTCATCTTCTTGGCCGAATGTTTGAGGAGAAAAACTCCATTTTTGGAGCTTGAAGTTTCGGCAACTTAAGGCTTGATTTGGGGTAGGTATTTTACTTAGTTTTTGATAAATTTTACGTTTTTGAGATCGTTGTTTCGTGTATTACCCGACCCATGTCTAAATTTTTGAAAATACTATGTATATAAGATTCGGCCATTGACATGCTTGGGTAGTTTTTATGTTTGATGGTTTAAAATTGAATGTATGTTAAGGATTTACAAGTTTTGTATTGGAGTTTTTGGTGATTTTGAGTTTATAGGGCTAAATTGAAAAGAATAAAATTGTGAAGGGTTAAAATGTCAAATAAATGAAATGATGGACACCTATGACTATAATGAAGATTCGGCCAAACTAGGATGTTGGAAAATTTTGCATATTTTGTGTTTTGTGCAAATAGGACTAAATTGTAAAAATGGGAAACATTAGGGGCAAAATGGTAAATTGCCCATTTGGGTGTTTTGGGACTAAATTGAGATGAAATGAGATTAAATGAGCTAAATTCTAATGTGTTTTAGATCAAGAGCAAAGAAAGACCGAATTAGACCGGGGAAAGACGAAGGTTCTCGAATAGCCGATTCGCACGGACTATCGACAACCGAGGTAAGTCCTTTAGTTAAATTATGTCAAAGAATAAATTATGGTTATCTTGACTATTAAAAATTGATGAATGTTAGTATCCAATTGCATCATGGCCGAATGTATATCTACATATTGGTTGATGATTTATGTTGAGTATATGATGGAAATTATTTTGGCTAATGCAAGGTGAATGAGTAAGTTCTTGAGCTACTTATTATTTAAAGATCATTTACATATCTAGTGAATGATAAAATTTGTAATAGCTTGGTGTAAAACTATGAGTTGGCCGAATGTGATAATGATGGATTAGATTGATTACAAATTTATTTATTGCAATGGGAATAAATGTTTATAATTCGATATGTGATAGTGAAATGTGAAAAGCATGTAATAATATTCTGACATTCGGGCTTCGAGCCTAGCAGGCCTAGTGCCGGTGACATTAATCGGGCTTTATGCCTAGCAGGCCTCGTGCCGGTGACATTAATCGGGCTTTATGCCTAGCAGGCCTCGTGCCGGTGACATTAATCGGGCTTTATGCCTAGCAGGCCTCGTGCCGGTGACATTAATCGGGCTTTATGCCTAGCAGGCCTTGTGCCGGTGTTATTTATCGGGCTTTATGCCTAGCAGGCCTTGTGCCGGTGCTATTTATCGGGCTTCTACGCCTAGCAGGCCTTGTGCCGGTGTTACTTTACGGGCTTTTATGCCTAGCAGGCTTGATGCCGGTGATGTACTTTACCAAAGATAAATCGAATCCTTGTTCAAGATAACTTAAAGTTAATTTATTGGGTTTATGTTTCAGGTAAGCATGTAAGGTATGTATGCTTAATATTACCTGGGTTAAATTAATATTGTGAGAATTGTGTTATATGTGTTTGAAATTAATATTGATGGATGTTATATGATGGAATTCGAGTTAGAATGTGCTATTATGGAACAATTGGTTTTTAAGTATAAATGTTTTATTATCATGAGTTAGGACTTACTAAGCTAGTAAGCTTAATTACGTGAAATGTTCTTCTTTGTTTTATAGATTTAGGTCACGTTGCGGGCTCGTGAAAGATCTTCAAGAAGTCATCCACACTATCGCCTTCCTTTGGTATTTTGAATTTTTGGTTGCGATTTAGAAGGCATGTATAGGCTAGATGAAGTTTTACAAACATACGATGTTTAACCTTGTATATATAACAGCCATGCGAATATGGCTAAATATTTGGTTATGTATGTTTTTAGGGTTTTGTCATAAATGTGGGTAATAGTGATACTCCTTTAAATCGATGATGTTAGAATATCATGTGAATGTTTTAAGTACAAGCTATCTTCGTAAGTGATTAAAAATGCATGGAGAGTATGAATTGTATGTGAGTATAACCGGTTATAAGCTAGAAAGCATATTTAGTATAGAAATAGTCTTTAGTTACAGCAGTGATGTGAGTTAGAAAAATCACCAAAAATAGGATAAGTTGAATTAAAAGGTGAATGAGATATCGAATTAAACCTTATTGCGTCTATTTTTATATGGAAGAAACAGAGTAGGCAAAAGATTTTTATATTATGAGATAATTCAGTTTTAGTGAGACCTACTCTGAATGCATTCGCGAGTCACTGTTCTGTTTTGGAAAAATTGTCAAAAATTGTACAAAAATAATTAGGAAGCATGGGTTATATGTGTAAAACCCTTATTGAGTCTATTTTTCATTGGTATAAACTAGAACAGTATATGAAAATTGTGCAATGAGATAACTGTATTTTTGTAGAGACAGGTCAGAATTGTCAGACAGTGTAATAAGGGTAACTTTGATGAATAAACTGTACTAATTGGACACATGAAAAATTCTGGAAAAATTATGGTGAAATGTTATATGAGTCTAGTTTCAAGGAAAATTTACGGATCTAAATTTCGAGTTTTATAACTCGAGTTATGGTCGATTTAGTCAGCATGACACAGTTGGACAGCTTTAAAGTTTTACACCTTATGTTAATAGTCAAGTCTAGTAACGCCTCTTGCTCAACTCCGGCGACGGTCTCGGGTACGGGGTGTTACATTATGTTTCTTGGTCTTCTCCTCAGCATGCTGTCGAATTTGAGCCACGGTTGGGTTGGCTCGAAGAGGTTCTGGTTCAGCATCAGTGTTCACTACCTCCCATAGATCAAGAGCTTGAAGATAGGTCTTCATTTTAACTTGCCATATATGAAAACCTTCTCCATTGAAGATCGAAGGCACAGCAGGTGAGAAGCTTGATGAAGCCATTTAGATTTGATTATAACAGCAACAGGTCCTCCAAGAATGAAGCTCTAGATACCAATTGTTGGAGTTTCTAGCAGCTAACAACAAGTGTGGCTTGAGGCAAAAAAAAAAAAATGACAGAAGGTTGAAGAAGAAAAAAGAAAAAAAAAAAAGTTGACAGAATTTTTTTAGAGAAAAGAAAGCTAAGGAAAATGGAGCTTAAGTGTGAATGAATTGCAACTATTTTTTTCATTACACACGTCTAGAATACATTGCATTACATATATAAAATGTGGTCTCAACAAACCACTACCTAAACACACCTAATCATACCTAATCCACTTAAACTTTTTGAAACTTGAAATAAAAAACGTGCAAGCTTAAACTTGCTGATTTGATCAGCCTAGTCACCATCAAAATGACATGAAATATCAACCTAATATTGTTCAAAATAAACCAAACTAAGTTACATTGACATTGGATTCAAAACAGCAAGTTAAAGAACTTGGTTTGCATGAAATAATAGTGGCAGCATAGCATTGAAGGTTGTGTGGCATTTGGACGTTGCATGACAGCATGGAGTTCATAATTCAACAACTCGTTTATTCTTAAAGCAGCACATCAACGAGGTTTTCTTGGGATTGTCAAGAGATTCGTCTCCATTTTCACCAAACCTTCTCATCTGCACAAAATCGGGGTGCAGGTCAAAGCAATCCAGACCAAGCTCCAAAACATTTCCAGGAATCTTCCAGCTTATGAGATACCCGGTGATGGAGAAGGCTCTAGCTCAATTATCAAGGTGCAGCAACGGTTAAGGACATACTCACATGTCAAGGAAGAGGACGTTGTTAGCTTGGAGGTTAGCACCAAGGAAGTCATGGCCAAGTTGATGATCGAAGAAGATAGACTCCATGCCGTCGTTTCCATAGTCGGCATGGGGGGCATCGGTAAGACTACTCTTGCCAGAAAAGTTTATAATCATGTTGATGTGAGACGCCATTTTGATTTCTTGGCTTGGGTTTATATATCTCAACAATGTAAGCCGAGAAAAGTTTTGCTTAGTGTCTTGATGAAAGTTCTCTCTCCTTCTAAAGATGAAAGAGAGCTAATTGAGAAACTGGACGAGAATGAGCTGGGGAAAAGGCTTTTTGATGCTTTGAAAGAAAAGCGGTATCTGGTAGTCCTCGATGATATCTGGAGAAGAGAGGATTGGGATATTCTTAAACCTGCTTTTCCACGAGGAAGAAAGGGAAGCAAAATATTGTTCACAACACGCAACAGGAATGTGGCTTTATATGCCGATCCTTGCAACACTCCCATGGAGCTCTCATTTCTTACAGATGATGAAAGTTGGAATCTTTTGTGTAGGAATGCATTCCCACTAAACGAGACAGATTCTCATATCTACTCAGAGGAATTAGAGAAACTCGGAAGAGAGATGGTGAGAAAATGTGGAGGTCTACCTTTAGCAATTGTTGTCTTGGGAAAGTTGCTAGCAAGAAAACAATCACTGGATCAGTGGGAGACGGTTCACAAAAACATTTTCCATGGAAGCTTAAAAGGGTTCCAACAACATGATCCTCAATATGGTGCAGTGAACAGGATTTTGGTTTTAAGCTACAATGATTTGCCTTATCATTTAAAACCATGCTTTCTGTATCTTGCTCATTATCCAGAAGATTGGGAGATACCGAAAAAGGAGCTCATTCGATTATGGATCGCTGAATGTTTCATTTCACCATCATTGGGAAGCGAAGAAATCTTGATGGAGGATGTAGGTGAACAATTCCTAGAAGAGCTTATAGATAGAAGCTTGTTCAAGTTTGGAGGCGAGACTCTACAGGGACAAAAGTGAAAACATGTCGAATACATGATCTCTTCAGAGACCTGTGCATGGAGAAAGCAGAAGAGGAGAATTTCTTAAAATTTATTCAACCTTCATTAATTGAAAACTCTGGAAATTCTCTTGATGTGACCTTGGTAGCATCTGTGCCACGAAGAATTGCTATACATCCTGGCAAAAGGGATGTCCATTTAAAAGGAGAGCATCCACAATTACGTTCTTTGCTGCTGATTCAAGAAGAGGTATTCATAAATTTCCATATTTCAAATTTCAAGAACTTTAAACTTTTAAGGGTGTTGAAACTTACGAGGAATGTTAGGAAGTGGCATGTGTTAGGTGAAATTGGTAATCTCCATCATTTGAGGTATTTGAGGCTAAAATGCACTGCGGAAATGATCTTGCCATGCTATTGGAAAGTTGAAGAATTTACACACTTTGTACCTCCAATGCCTTTCTCGCAGTGTAGTTCCAAATGTTGTATTCAAGTTGGAACGTTTAAGGCAATTTGTGATGAAAGGGGATGCATACCATAGTAGGATCAAAAGTGGTTTCCATTGGTGGCAAAGTTTTTCTTCAAAAAATATTGAAACTTTGAAGTACATGTTGGTGGACAAGAAGTTGATTGAAATAATGAGGCGCTTAGGTTGTCCAATATTCAATGTTTTGGAATAATATTCAAGAGTTCAGAAGATGTTAAGCTTATCCTACTGTTTGCGATCAAATTGGATCGCCTTAGGTCATTGTCCATGAGTTTGTCTGACTTTCTAAAC
This sequence comes from Gossypium australe, assembly GCA_005393395.2. Taxonomy (NCBI): domain Eukaryota; kingdom Viridiplantae; phylum Streptophyta; class Magnoliopsida; order Malvales; family Malvaceae; genus Gossypium; species Gossypium australe. Next base: position 141,209,423 of record CM016623.1, read on the forward strand.
GATGACAAGTCAAGCTCATTTTCATATCTAGACTTGGAACCTCTTTTTCAGTGTCGTCGCCTCTCCAAATTGAAGTTAATAGGGCCTATAAAAGAATATCCACATCAAAGCCATCACATTTTGAAATTTCTTCCACCAAGTATTGTCAAGTTAACTCTGCGTTTCTCTGAGCTAACTCATGATCCAATGGGTGTATTGGAAAGGTTGCCTTGTTTGACAATTCTGAACTTACAAGGTTTTGCATATGAGGGGAGAAAAATGATTTGCTCTGCCAACGGCTTTCCTCAACTTGACTCTCTTTGCATGGACTATGCAAAAAATTTAGAAGTGTGGGAGATAGAAGAAGGCGCAATGCCACGTCTCCGGAATTTGGAGTTAAAATTTATTTTAAAACTAGAGATGTTGCCGAAAGGATTGATGTTTATTACTACTCTCCAAGAATTGAAATTATCAACAATGAGTCGTTCATTGGAAATTATCAACAATGATCTCTTCAGAGACCTGTGCATGGAGAAAGCAGAAGAGGAGAATTTCTTAAAATTTATTCAACCTTCATTAATTGAAAACTCTGGAAATTCTCTTGATGTGACCTTGGTAGCATCTGTGCCACGAAGAATTGCTATACATCCTGGCAAAAGGGATGTCCATTTAAAAGGAGAGCATCCACAATTACGTTCTTTGCTGCTGATTCAAGAAGAGGTATTCATAAATTTCCATATTTCAAATTTCAAGAACTTTAAACTTTTAAGGGTGTTGAAACTTACGAGGAATGTTAGGAAGTGGCATGTGTTAGGTGAAATTGGTAATCTCCATCATTTGAGGTATTTGAGGCTAAAATGCACTGCGGAAATGATCTTGCCATGCTATTGGAAAGTTGAAGAATTTACACACTTTGTACCTCCAATGCCTTTCTCGCAGTGTAGTTCCAAATGTTGTATTCAAGTTGGAACGTTTAAGGCAATTTGTGATGAAAGGGGATGCATACCATAGTAGGATCAAAAGTGGTTTCCATTGGTGGCAAAGTTTTTCTTCAAAAAATATTGAAACTTTGAAGTACATGTTGGTGGACAAGAAGTTGATTGAAAATAATGAGGCGCTTAGGTTGTCCAATATTCAATGTTTTGGAATAATATTCAAGAGTTCAGAAGATGTTAAGCTTATCCTACTGTTTGCGATCAAATTGGATCGCCTTAGGTCATTGTCCATGAGTTTGTCTGACTTCTAAACGATGACAAGTCAAGCTCATTTTCATATCTAGACTTGGAACCTCTTTTTCAGTGTCGTCGCCTCTCCAAATTGAAGTTAATAGGGCCTATAAAAGAATATCCACATCAAAGCCATCACATTTTGAAATTTCTTCCACCAAGTATTGTCAAGTTAACTCTGCGTTTCTCTGAGCTAACTCATGATCCAATGGGTGTATTGGAAAGGTTGCCTTGTTTGACAATTCTGAACTTACAAGGTTTTGCATATGAGGGGAGAAAAATGATTTGCTCTGCCAACGGCTTTCCTCAACTTGACTCTCTTTGCATGGACTATGCAAAAAATTTAGAAGTGTGAGAGATAGAAGAAGGCGCAATGCCACTTCTCCGGAATTTGGAGTTAAAATTTATTTTAAAACTAGAGATGTTGCCGAAAGGATTGATGTTTATTACTACTCTCCAAGAATTGAAATTATCAACAATGAGTCGTTCATTGGAAATTATCAACAATGATCTCTTCAGAGACCTGTGCATGGAGAAAGCAGAAGAGGAGAATTTCTTAAAATTTATTCAACCTTCATTAATTGAAAACTCTGGAAATTCTCTTGATGTGACCTTGGTAGCATCTGTGCCACGAAGAATTGCTATACATCCTGGCAAAAAGGATGTCCATTTAAAAGGAGATCATCCACAATTACGTTCTTTGCTGCTGATTCAAGAAGAGGTATTCATAAATTTCCATATTTCAAATTTCAAGAACTTTAAACTTTTAAGGGTGTTGAAACTTACGAGGAATGTTAGGAAGTGGCATGTGTTAGGTGAAATTGGTAATCTCCATCATTTGAGGTATTTGAGGCTAAAATGCACTGCGGAAATGATCTTGCCATGCTATTGGAAAGTTGAAGAATTTACACACTTTGTACCTCCAATGCCTTTCTCGCAGTGTAGTTCCAAATGTTGTATTCAAGTTGGAACGTTTAAGGCAATTTGTGATGAAAGGGGATGCATACCATAGTAGGATCAAAAGTGGTTTCCATTGGTGGCAAAGTTTTTCTTCAAAAAATATTGAAACTTTGAAGTACATGTTGGTGGACAAGAAGTTGATTGAAAATAATGAGGCGCTTAGGTTGTCCAATATTCAATGTTTTGGAATAATATTCAAGAGTTCAGAAGATGTTAAGCTTATCCTACTGTTTGCGATCAAATTGGATCGCCTTAGGTCATTGTCCATGAGTTTGTCTGACTTTCTAAACGATGACAAGTCAAGCTCATTTTCATATCTAGACTTGGAACCTCTTTTTCAGTGTCGTCGCCTCTCCAAATTAAAGTTAATAGGGCCTATAAAAGAATATCCACATCAAAGCCATCACATTTTGAAATTTCTTCCACCAAGTATTGTCAAGTTAACTCTGCGTTTCTCTGAGCTAACTCATGATCCAATGGGTGTATTGGAAAGGTTGCCTTGTTTGACAATTCTGAACTTACAAGGTTTTGCATATGAGGGGAGAAAAATGATTTGCTCTGCCAACGGCTTTCCTCAACTTGACTCTCTTTGCATGGACTATGCAAAAAATTTAGAAGTGTGGGAGATAGAAGAAGGCGCAATGCCACGTCTCCGGAATTTGGAGTTAAAATTTATTTTAAAACTAGAGATGTTGCCGAAAGGATTGATGTTTATTACTACTCTCCAAGAATTGAAATTATCAACAATGAGTCGTTCATTGGAAAAGAGTATTCAAGTGAAGGATGGAAGAGAAGGAGAAGATTTCTATAAAGTGCGCCACATTCCCTCCATCCAAATCACATACTATAGATGAACATCTTTCTACAACGACAAACTTCATTTGATTCAGAAGAGTTGGAGCTATCATCACGAGAACTCGTTTCATTAAAGCTCTTGTTAGACACCCGTTTGATACATGTTCAAACCATTTAATCTCATCCCCACCCTTAATATTGTATTAAAAAAATAATTTTATACATAATTTAATTCTTTTGATTTTTTAGCGCATTATGGTGCTATAATACTCATATCTCTATCTTTATTGTTTGTGATTTCATAGGGTTTAAATGCTGATATTTGATAACAATATATATTAATTAACCGGATTTAAGGGGAAAGGAGATCAAAGTGTTCCAACATGGGAAAGAATTGTATGAAACAGTGACACCATGTCATCTGTATCCCTTTCCAATAGATTTATGCCACATAAGCATTTTCATCCTGAATTTTAGCATTTTTATCTTAAAAAAAATTAAATCCAAATTAAAATCCTGAAATCCAGGATAAGAATACTGATGTAGCATAAATCTATTGGTAAGGGATACAGATGACGTGGCGTCACTGTTTCATACAATCATTTCTCTCCAATATGTCAAACTGAAATGAGAGGTTTTTTTTTTTTTTTTTTTATTGTGTAATAATAATAATAATAATAATAATAATAATAATAATAATAATAATAATAATAATATCTTCAGCTTTTTCCTGTCCAAAGAAAAATAATCTGCAACCTTATCGGCTCTTCAAAACTTCTGATAAAGAGAAATACTTCTCCACTAATACATAAAATATTCTACTAATACTTGCCAATCAGTTTGTGGAATCTGTTCTGAACCAGCAGGAGAAATGGCAGAAGCTATTGTGTCCTTAGCTGTTGAAAGAATTTTAGATTTACTCATCCATGAAGCTGTTTTCCTCAAAGATGTGAAAGATCAAGTTGAGAGCCTAAACGCTGAACTTAAGCGAATGCAGTGTTTCTTGAAGGATGCGGATCGCAAGCTTGAACAAGATGCGCGTTTCGAAAATCGGGTGTCAGAAATCAGAGATCTTGCTTATGATGCTGAAGATGTCATCGACTCTTTTATTCTTAAAGCAGCACATCAACGAGGTTTTCATGGGATTGTCAAGAGATTCACCTCCATATTCACCAAACCTTATCATCTGCGAAAAATCGGGGTTCAGGTCAAAGCAATCCAGACCAAGCTCCAAAACATTTCCAAGAATCTTCCAGCTTATGAGATATCCGGTGATGGAGAAGGCTCCAGCTCAATTATCAAGGTGCAGCAACGGTTAAGAAGGACATACTCACATGTCGAGGAAGAGGACGTTGTTAGCTTGGAGGTTAGCACGAAGGATGTCATGACCAAGTTGATGACCGAAGAAGAGAGACCCCACGCCGTGGTTTCCATAGTCGGCATGGGGGGCCTCGGTAAGACTACTCTTGCCAGAAAAGTATATAATCGTGTTGATGTGAGACGCCATTTTGATTGCTTGGCTTGGTCTTCTATCTCTCAACAATGTAAGCCGAGAGAAGTTTTGCTTAGTGTCTTGAAGAAAGTTCTCTCTCCTTCTGACGATGAAAGAGAGAAATATGAGAAAATGGACGAGATTGAGCTGACGAGAACGCTTTTTGATGCTTTGAAAGAAAAGCGGTATTTGGTGGTCCTCGATGATATTTGGAGAAACGAGGATTGGGATATTCTTAAACCTGCTTTTCCACGAGGAAGAAAGGGAAGCAAAATATTGTTCACTACACGCAACAGGAATGTGGCTTCACATGCCGATTCTTGGAGCACTCCCGTGGAGCTCTCACTTCTTACAGATGATGAAAGTTGGAATCTTTTGTGTAAGAAAGCATTCCCCCTAAACAAGACAGATTCTCGTATCCGCTCTGAAGAATTTGAGAAACTCGGAAGAGAGATGGTGAAAAAATGCGGAGGTCTACCTTTAGCGATTATTGTCTTGGGAAGCTTGCTAGCAAGAAAACAATCATTGGACGGCTGGGAGACGGTTCACAGAAACTTTTTCCAAAAAAGCTTAAAAGGGTTCCAACAACATGATCATCAATATGGTGCAGTGAACAGGATTTTGGCTTTAAGCTACAATGATTTGCCTTGTCATTTAAAACCATGCTTTCTGTATCTTGCTCATTATCCAGAAGATTGGGAGATATCCAAAAAAGAGCTCATTCGATTATGGATCGCTGAAGGTTTCATTTCACCATTATTGGGAAGCGAAGAAATCTTGATGGAGGATGTAGGCGAACAATTCCTAGAAGAGCTTATAGATAGAAGCTTGGTTCAAGTTTGGAGACCAGACTATACTGGGACAAAAGTGAAAACATGCGGAATACATGATCTCTTGAGAAACTTGTGCGTGGAGAAAGCAGAAGAAGAGAATTTCTTAAAATTTATTCAACCTTCATTAGTTGAAAACTCTGAAAATTCTCTTGATGTGACCTTGGTAACATCTATGCCACGAAGAATTGCAATACGTCCTGGCAAAAGGGACGTCCATTTAAAAGGTGAGCATCCAAAATTACGTTCTTTGTTGCTGAATGGATGGATGATGAGTTTCCATTTTCCAAATTTTAATAACTTTAAACTTTTAAGAGTGTTGAAACTTACGAGGGATGTTATGAAGTGGCATGTGCCAGGTGAAATTGGTAATCTCCATCATTTGAGGTATTTGAGGTTAAAATGCACTGGGGAAATGATCTTGCCATGTGCTATTGGAAAGTTGAAGAATTTACACACTTTGCATCTCCAATGCCATAGTGTCGGTGTTCCAGATGGTGAATTCAAATTAGAACGCTTAAGGCAATTTGTGATAAAAGTGGGATCGGTCCTAAATATCAAAAGTGGCTTGGGATCGGTCCTAAATATCAAAAGTGGTTTTCTTTTGTGGCGAAGCTTTTCATTGAAAAATATTGAAACTCTGAAGTACATGTTGGTGGACAAGAAGTTGGTTGAAAATAATGAGGTGCTTAAGATGACTCAGATTCAGTGTTTAGGAATAATATTTACAAGTTCAAACGATGTTAAGTCTACCCTACTATTGATGATCAAATTGGATCGCCTTAGGTCATTGTCTATGTTTGTTGAAAAGTCAAGCCCATTTCCATATCTAGGCTTATTGTCATATCTAGGTTCATTTTCATATCTAGACTTGGAACCTCTTTTTCAGTTTGCTCACCTTTCCAAATTGAAATTAGTAGGGCATTTAAAAGAAGATCCACATCAAAGCCATCATGTTTTGAAATTTCTTCCACAAAGTATTGTCAAATTAACTTTAGAATGCTCTACGATGACTCAAGATCCAATGGAAGTGTTGGGAAATCTGCCTTGCTTGACAATTCTTATTTTATCAAGTTTTGCATATATGGGGAGAAAAATGATTTGCTCTGCCAATAGCTTTCATCAACTTCACTCTTTTTATATAAATAAAGCAACAAATTTAGAAGAGTGGGAGATACAAGAAGGCGCAATGCCACGTCTCCGAATTTTGAGTTTGAGCTTTAATTTCAAACTAGAAATGTTGCCAGGATTGAGGTATATTACTACTCTCAAAAAATTGATGTTAAGAAGAATGCCTTCATCATTGATAAAAAGGATTGAAGTGATTGGTGAAAAAGAAGGAGAAGATTTCTATAAAGTGCGCCACATACCTTCCATTCAAATATCTGAGATAATATATGGTAGGGGTTACTTTTACGTTAATTCAGAGATTACTTGGTTGTAATATTTTTCTCTCTTAATTATATTTTTTCTTTTTTTTTTTCATACAGATTTGAAAACTTTAAAACTGGATCTTTTGCATATCTATTGCAGGTGATGTGAATAATCAACTATATATCAATAATTCAAGTGCTAATTTAATCTTTAATGTAAATTCATAAAAGCCTATATTGTTGAAACTCTCTCAATTTCCATGATTGTTGGCCTGCCTACTTTTTTAAGTTTACTACTAAACTTCAATGTTAATTGCAACATTGCTTTCCTTTGACCTAATTTGGATTAGTGTTCATTAAATAAAAAAAATATTTTGTTTCAATTAAATATAAAAGATACCTCATTATTATCATATTTTAAGGTAAATAATATAGTCACCTAATTATTAGTAATTTTTTTTATTATCATTCAACTATTTGGCTAACGGCAACAACATTTGAAATTGACATAATAGCACATTTAACCTTCAACATTTATACATTGCATCAATTTAGACTTGATTCTAAAAAGTCGATCCCACAACGTTTACACATTGTGTAATTCGATCTTTTATATAGTTTTGTTTTTCTTTGTAACCATTCCACCTAAAAAGCTAAACAAAATAAATTTATTAGCTAAATTTGGTTAAATGTATACAAAAAATAGAAACACCCAAAAATCTTACATAATAATTTTAATATTTTCTCATTATTTTAAAACTTTCTATATCACAAATAAAAACAAAACTAAAAAAAAAAAAAAATACAATGGGTAAACATTAAAAAATAATTTTATTTTTCATAATTTCTGTATTATATTCTTTTTATCATTATTATTAGTATAGATAAAAGATGATATACCATTTTCATGTTGTTGCTGGTAGGGTTGGATGCTTTCTTTCATCTCCAAATGCAAGCGCAAAGAAGCTCAACATTAATTGATTCTTCATCCATTCAAGTTTATGGATTTTAAGGAAATTAGATTTAGATTTAAATTTTGGAAATTTATTTATTACTATCTTTGAGTTAATACAATTTGTAGTAGTAATTTCAAAATGGTTGGTGCTGCAATGAAGTAAAATTGCAACACGAAAATGATTTATTTATTGACTTTTTATTTGATCGATTTAATCTAAAATTTTTAAAATAGATGAAGCTAGCCAACCCACAGTTTTAACGATAAGGTTGAGGTCTTGTAAATTTTAAAATATTAAATTTGAATATTATTTTGTATAAATTATGTATGGTTACTCCCTCAAACAAATAAATCTCTTTTAAAAAATTATTTTCACCATTAAAATCCAAAAATCCTTGATTTTTTTCTTATTTTCTTTCATCATTGTTTGTACTATATTTTTCAAGTGGTCCTTTCTTTTTTGATAAAAAAATTATTGGTAATGTAAAAAAACATTTAGGGATATGGGTTTGAACGTTAATAAGAGTGTAATATCTTTCGGAATCATTAAGTTTATTTATGAGTAATTTAAGTATTGTATAAAAAATAATACAGTAAAACTACATCAATGGTCACTAAACTACTATTTTGGTCAATTAACTTTAAAAAGTTATAATATAGTCGTTAAACTATTCGAAAATTTTCATTTAAGTCACTGAACTATTAAAATCACTGGTATATGGCTTTCATTATTCACATCGCCTGCCCTAATAATAAACTCTTTGCCGTTACTCCTTTACAATAAGTTTTTTTTTTTTTTTCTGTTTCCTCAACTTGATTCTCTTTGAATGGCTTATTTATATAAGTTGAAGGAGTGGAAAATAGAAGGTGCAATGTCATGCCTTTGAAAATTGGAGTTGAACAATGTTATTATGTTAAGGATGCTTCCATAGAAGGATTGAGGTATGCTACTACTCTCCAAGAAATGACATTAACAAAAATGAGTTTATCATTGGAAGACAGGATTAAAGTGATAGATGAAAGAGAAGGAGAAGATTTCTATAAAGTGTGTCACATTCCCTCCATCCGGATTAATAACGGGAGGTATTTATATTTGTAAAATAATAACTTTTGCATCCTTTTTAATTTCCTTTCACCCATACAATTAGAGATTAATATAAAATTGGGAAAATAACAGAAAATAAAAATACTCATCTTTAATTAACATAAAAATTGTAATTAAATTATAAAAAAATAAGAATTTCGAATATTTTTCTAGAAAAACTAAATTTTTAATATCATTTTATTATTTCATATGTTTAATTGTTTTCAATCTTCTTATTATCTGAACTAGCTGAAGAGTAAAGTTGCTTCCTTGCTGAGGTATCTTGTTGAGAAGCCTTGGGGGGTTGTAATGTTCCTCCCTATTATGGTCACAATCAATGCAGTGGCATGACTGGAAAAAAAAAAAACTGAAATATATAGTGATTCGTAAAAATCCTTCATCCAGGCTGACTTCACTACTCCAATGCATAAAAAGAGCAGAGTGATTAGAGAAATTAATATAGAAATGAACAACCTGTGCATCAGGATCTTTTAATTCAGCAGCCTTTGCCCCCAGAAGCATGGTTGTGAAGCATCAGATCCCCACTTAGGCTGGTGGAGGCCAAGTGTTCATCTTTGCAGTTATACATAACACCTGTTACTGAGCTGGTATGACCCCTTAACCACTTGATGCAACGCTTCCACTTCAAATCCCATATTCTTACAACTTGACCACTTCCCCCTGAACGTATGTATCTGGATCCCTTGTTGCTAAAGCTAAAATAGACTCCTGGGGTATTCTGCTTGCTAAATTTGACTAAGAAGGCCATGGAAATAATTATATATAACTTCAGTAACCATGTAAACCAATCAAGGCCTGACATTAATGAAAAATGCATAGCACAACTCGTCCATATTAATAAAGAAGAAACTTCTCTCTTTTGTTCATAAGTAACTCAATTTACTACATGATTTAATAATCTACAATGAGTGTTATTCAAAATATCTTTTAAGTCTGCTGCCAATCAACAACACATCTCCCATTGGTAACTTCTATTTCGTGATGTATGCATTCGCAACTAAAAACCTACTAGTGCTCTCTATAAAATCTAGTCATCTTCATCATCACTCTTACCACTCAGAAACGATGAAGAATACCCCTTTCTTTTGCTTTCATTTCTCCTCCATTTTTTGTTGAAAAGTGGCCAATTATGCTGCAGTTATGTTTTTGATGAAGTGCATGCAATCTATTTGCATGTTGCAGCTCTTGTGCATGCTGCATTAACAAGTTTTCAGTTTTAGTTGTAATGTAATCTTATCTGGTTGAAAATGAACAAGCTTGATGACAGCTTGATGTGTTTAGGTAGTGAATGATGTATTTAGTTGGTTGGTTAGTGATGTTAATTGTGTTTGGCAAAATGATTGTCTATAAAAGACATATATTGCTTTGTTTATGGTATTGAAAATCTGTGTTTTTTATCCCTTGCTGCACGTTTGTGAGCAAGAAAATTATATCAAGCTTCTTGCTGCTTTGTTCTCTTGTCTTATTCTCTGCTTTTGTTGCTGACAAAACCCCAGCACTTTTCTCTCCTGCACCGATGCCAACCTCTTCGAAGGCCTCGTAAAACACGGCTCCGACCACGTCTCCGGCATCTTTTAACACAGTGGCAATGCCTTTTCCATCGTAACCGCTGAGGCAAATCGCTTTGCACCGCCAGTCATGTTTTTGATGAAGTGCATGCAATCTATTTGCATGCTGCAGCTCTTGTGCATGCTGCATTAACAAGTTTTCAGTTTTTGCATGCTGCATTTACAAGTTTTCAGTTTTAGTTGCAATGTAATCTTATCTGGTTGAAAATGAATAAGTTTGATGACAGCTTGATGTGTTTAGGTAGTGAATGATGTATTTAGTTGGTTGATTAGTGGTGTTAATTGTGTTTGGTAAAATGATTGTCTATAAAAGACATGTATTGCTTTGTTTATGGTATTGAAAATCTGTGTTTTTTATCCCTTGCTGCACGTTTGTGAGCAAGAGAATTATATAAAGCTTCTTGCTGCTTTGTTCTCGTCTTATTCTCTGCTTTTGTTGCTGACAAAACCCCAACACTTTTCTCTCTGGCACCGATGCCAACAGCTTCGAACGCCTCGTAAAACACGGCTCTGACCACGTCTCCGGCATCTTTTAACACAGTGGCAATGCCTTTTCCATCGTAACGGCTGAGGCAAATCGCTTTGCACCGCTAGTTGTGGTAAATTCATGGTGTACTTCCTATTGGAACTTTTGGACAACAAACAGCAATTGAAGCAGAAGTTTGAGCAGCAAGGCTCGATGCTTGCGGCAGAAGAAAGAGAGAAATAACAAGTAGTTTTCTAAAAAATGAAAGCAAGGAAGAGAGCATAAAATTTGAATGAAAAACCAAAGGTTTTCATTACAAAACATCATTGATACACTGCCATTACATATACCAGCTATGAATAATACAAATCATAGCAAATCATCACCTAATACTTACCTAATCCCACTAAATCACATGGAAACTTGAAAGTAATAACTTGTACACTTTGCATAGCTGATATAATCAGCTCAATCACCATCAAAATGACATAAAATAATAACCTAACTTAGTTCAAGAAGAACCAAACTAAGTTACATTGACTTAGAATTACAAAATCAACAAAATAAGCTCTTGTTCCACATGAAATAATAGTTCCAGCATAGAGAGTCTGATGAACTGCTCTTGTACGTTGCATGGGCTGCATGGTGTTGTGATATGAAAAGAAGTTAAGGAAGTTTTAGTTAGTTAGTTTGTTAATGGCAGTTAGTTTGTTGCTTTCTGTTGTAAATAAGGAGTTACCCTAGCTCCTTAAATATCCTTAAATGCACTGCTTTGTGCATGCAATAGATATACAGTATTCTTCTTTTCTTCACGTTTCGTGTTCTTCAACATAGTATCAGAGCCTAGGGTTTTCTGGTATATATTTTTTTTTCTTCTTCTCTTCTTCAGTCATGGCAAGTGATGGCCTCCCGACTGTTGATCCATCGCCTCGTTCTGTGACTGTCGGTGATACAGCCCATTCCCAGGGTTTGGATAATGCCGTGACTCCCACTGTCCAGTACTTCACCAAACATGACACAGTAAAACTCAATGAGACCAACTTTTTGTTATGGAAGCATCAGATAATGTTGATTCTTGAGGGTTATGGACTTGAGGGATTCGTGTTAGGTACTGTTCTTCCTCCACCTTCTTTTATATCTGACGCTAACGGTCATCTTCTAGACAATCCGGCATTCTTGATACATAAAAAGCAGGATAAATTCTTAGCTTCTTGGCTTCTTTCTACGGTCACTGATGATGTTCTTATTCATTTAACGACGGCCTCGACTAGTCTTGAAGTATGGACAACCATTGGTCGACGATTTGCTGCGAAGTCCAGCATCAAGATCTCCAGCCTCAGACACACCTTGTATTCGATCAAGAAGTCTAACCTTTCGGTCAAAGATTATCTAGCTAAGGTTAAAACCCTAAGTAACACCCTAACTGCTGCTGGAAGTTCTGTTACTGAGCAAGAACAAGTCAATATAATTTTGGCTGGTCTCCCTATTGAATTTGAGTCTATTCGCATCTTTGCTTCAGCTACACCTATAAGTCTTGAATTAGTTACTGAGATGCTCCTAGACTGTGAGGCTCGTCAACTTGCCATGTTCACTGAAGTTCCTCTCCAAGCTCACTTAGTCTCTCAACAAGATGGGTCTGGTAGCATAAAGTCCAACTCGGGCTCCTCGACTTTCAGTCGTGATTCTCATCAACATCACAGAGGATCCGGTCGTGGCTCATTTCGTGGTCGTTATCGTGGATCGGGTCGTGGGTGGTCCAGATCGAAACCACAGTGCCAGCTATGTGGTAAGGTAGGCCATATGGTCCAAACCTACTATCATAGGTTTGATGAAAGCTTTTCGGGCACTGACTCGAATGCTTCACCTTCTGTCAACTATCATCGTCTAAATGCCAACTCGTCCCCGTCCTGCGCATCAACTCAATGTTGTAATCATACTTTACCGTCTTCTTTGACCACATCTACTGCTGGTCCAACTTCACTGACTACCCAACATTGGTACCCCGATTCAGGAGCCACAAATCATGTTACTCTTACAGTAGCAACTCTTACGGATATCTCTCCCTATATGGGTACAAGCCAAGTGTCCATGGGCAATGGTGAGTCTGTCTTCATTACTAATGTAGGCTCTTCTCAAATCTTGGCTGGTTCTAAGTTGTTACAGCTCAAAAATGCTTTACATGTACCTGCAGTATGTAAAAGCTTCTCTCTGTAGGACAATTTGCAAAGGATAATAACGTCTATTTTGAGTTTCATCCTGTGATGTGTTTTGTGAAGGACATTCAGACAGGGAGGACTCTTCTAGTGGGCCGCATACATGATGGTCTGTATTGCTTTGATTTTTCTCGAGCTGGCGACTGTAAGCCTGGTTCTGCTGGTTCTGCTACTGTTTTCAACTCACCTCGAGTTCATAATGCCGAAGCTTCTTCTAATCTTGTTCTGTGGCACAAAAAACTTGGACACCCATGTACAAGTGTTCTTACTCGTGTATTACGTTCCTGTAAGATACCTTTTAAGAGTAGTGCTTTACCCCTCAACTGTACTGCTTGTAAGATCGGCAAGTCTCATAAGCTGCCTTTCACTACTTCCAAAACAGTGTATTCGACTCCTTTTGAACTAGTTACTGTGGATGTTTGGGGTCCAGCTCACGTATTGTCAAATGGATACACGCATTATGTGTCATTTGTGGATCATTGTAGTAGGTTCACATGGGTGTACTTTCTCAAGGCTAAGTTAGAAGTTTTTCGAGTTTTCTCGTTGTTCTACAAAATGATTCAAGTTCATTTTGGTCAAACAATAAAAATGCTGCAGAGTGATGGTGGTGGCGAGTTCCGTGCTCTTTCTAGTGAACTTGCGCGTCTTGGTATTTGTCATCGCATCACATGCCCTTATACTTCAGAGCAAAATGGGGTTGTTGAGCGCCATCATCGACATATTGTTGAAATGGGATTAACCCTGCTAACCAAAGCTTCAATGCCCGTCGACTACTCGTCTGACTCCTTTTCTTATGCTGTTCACTTGATCAACAGGCTTCCTACGCCTGTGTTGCAAAATGTGTCTCCTTTTGAAAAACTTTACAAGATTCAACCTGACTACACTACAATGAAGGTTTTTGGTAGTGCTTGTTATCCTCATCTCCGTCCATTTCAAAAGCATAAACTTCAATTTCGTTCGAGCAAGTGTGTTTTTCTTGGACTTGGGATAAATCAAAAAGGTTTTCGGTGTTTTGCAGCTGATGGTCGAGTGTTTGTGTTACGCCATGTCACTTTTGACGAGATGCATTTTCCTTTTGAAAATGGGTTTCTTTTTCCACATGATGGTACTGTTCAGTTTGGTCATCACACGTCCTGTATACCTGTGGTTATGCCACCTAGTAATGACTCTGGTACATTGGGGCCCAGTATGATGTCTCATGCTTCAGCGCCTTTAGCTTCCTGCTCTCCTGGTCAAAGAACAGGCTTGCGTGATCAGACTAATGTTTCACGGTCCCCCAGGTCGACTTCATCCACTAATAGTACCTCTGCGGATGTGGCTCAATTACAATCACCCATTTTGTCTGAAAGTGTCGGTGACCAACCACCTATTCTGTCTGAAGGTGTCAGTGCTCACCCATGCCCACAAATTGCAAATTCTCACCCCATGCAAACACGGTCTAAAATTGGAATTTTTAAACCACGGGTTTTTTCTTCTGTTTTAGACGAAAGGGAGCTTTCCACAATAGCTGAAGCATTTAAAAGTTCTGCTTGGACTAATGCTGCAAAGACTGAATATGAAGCCTTAATCGCAAATCACACATGGGATCTAGTTTCGTTACCAGTGGGGCGTCGTGCTGTGGGCTGTAAATGGATTTTTAAGGTGAAGCGTCATGCAGATGGTTCAATTGCTAGGTATAAAGGTCGACTCGTTGTTCTGGGCTACCTCCAGGAACCTGGGATTGATTTCTTTGAGACTTTCAGTCCTGTCGTTAAACCAACAACCATCAGAGTAGTTCTGGCTATTGCTCTCTCTCGCGGATGGCCTCTTCGACAAGTGGATGTTAATAACGCCTTCCTCAATGGTGATCTGCATGAAGAAATATATATGACTCAACCACCTAGGTTTGAGCAACAGAGTAATGATGGGAGTCAGCTTGTTTGCAGGTTAAAAAAGGCTCTTTATGGTCTTAAACAAGCTCCTAGAGCTTGGTTTCACAAGCTAAGGGAATTTCTTCTTACAGCTAAGTTTGTTGCTTCAAAGGCAGACAGTTCTCTTTTTATTCGAAGGACGGGTACCCAGCTTCTTTACGTTCTTGTGTACGTCGATGATATCATAGTCACTAGTACTGATTTGTGTAGTATTGATGGTTTTATTAAAACTCTTGATGATAAATTTTCTTTAAAAGACCTGGGGGCGTTGAGCTATTTCCTTGGTATTGAGGTCACTCCTACTTCAAGTGGCGTCTTCTTGAGTCAGAAGAAATATATCATGGATCTATTACAACGGGCTTCCATGGCAAAGTCCAACTCGTCTCCTACTCCAATGGTGACGACGTGCAAATTATCTACTAATGATGGCACTCCTGTTGATGATGACTTAGTGTTTCAAAGTATTGTTGGGGCTTTACAGTATGTGGTTATAACACGACCTGACATTGCTTTTTCCGTTAACAAAGCATGTCAATTTATGCATAGACCTTTGGACATGCATTATAAAGCTGTAAAGCGAATTTTGCAGTACCTACAAGGGACACTTGATTTTGGCCTCCCTTTTGTCAGGTCTTCGAGACTTCTACTTGAGGGATATTCTGATGCCAGCTGGGCATCCGACATTGATGATCGTCGATCGACCTCAGGTTATTGCATCTACTTGGGAGGTAATTTGATTTCCTGGAGTAGTCGGAAACAGTCTGTGGTATCTCGTTCCACTGCAGAAGCGGAGTACCGGAGCCTGGCTCAGGTTACTGCTGAAGTGGTTTGGGTTAAGTCTCTTCTATCTAAATTAGGTATTTTAGTTGTTAACAAAGCAATGCTATGGTGTGATAGTTCAGCTGCAGTAGCTGTTGCCAATAATCCTGTAATGCATTCAAAGTTCAAGCATGTGGAATTGGACTTGTTTTTTGTCAGAGAGAAAGTTGCTGAAGGTTCGATTCAAGTTGGTCATGTCTCGGGGCAAGATCAGGTTGCTGACATCCTGACTAAGCCTCTGTCTGTTGGGTTGTTTGAAAAGTTCAGAAAAAAACTTAAGGTGGTCTTCAAAGGAGAAGTCAGTACGCTAGAAGGAGAGGTAGAAATGCATGGGGCATGTTGTGATATGAAAGAAGTTAAGGAAGTTTTAGTTAGTTAGTTTGTTAATGGCAGTTAGTTTGTTGCTTTCTGTTGTAAATAAGGAGTTACCCTAGCTCCTTAAATATCCTTAAATGCACTACTTTGTGCATGCAATAGATATACAGTATTCTTCTTTTCTTCACGTTTCGTGTTCTTCAACACATGGGAGGCCATACTTCAACACTCCTCATTGGACTCCATGTTGCATACTCCTAGCTTCTTTCTTAGTTCGATGAACCTCGTTGCATTGAGGGCCTTGGTAAAAATATCAGCAATTTGACTTTCAGAATTGCAATGAATCTGCTCAATCATTCGAGCTTGTTCCATCTCCCTTACCACATGAAGTTTGATGTTGAAATGTTTAGTTCTGCCATGAAAGACAAGATTCTTTGCAATTGCAATAGCCGATTTGTTGTCACATATGATCTCTGTTGCTCCCTCTTGTTGTAGGTTCAAACCAGCTAGTAATTTCCTTAGCCATATAGCTTGATTCACAGTAGCAGCAGTAGCAACATATGATCTCTGTTGCTCCCTCTTGTTGTAGGTTCAAATCAGCTAGTAATTTCTTTAGCCATATAGCTTGATTCACAGCAGCAGCAGTAGCAACATACTCAGCTTCTGCTGTTGGTAGAGCTACTAGGTTTTGCTTCTTCGAACACCAGCAAAACATTGCTGAACCAAGAGTAAATGCATAGCCTGAAGTACTCTTCATGTCATCTTTCGATCCTGCCCAATCACTGTCTGTATAGCCTACCAGCTTCATGTTCTCAGCTTTGCTAAACTTTAAACCATAGCTCAGGGTTCCTTTAATGTACCTGAGCACTCTTTTTCCAGCTTGAAGATGCTGCCTGCTGCAGCAATGCATGAACCTTGACAGCATGCTCACAACAAACATAATGTCTGGCCTGCTTGCTGTTAAATAGAGTAGACATCCCACTAAACTTCTGTAGGTAGACACATTTACTGGATCAGTCACCTTGGCTTGACAATTTTAGTCGAACAGCCATAGGTGTACTCGTTGGCTTACTATTCTCCATAGAGAATTTGTTCAGGATCTTCTTAGCAAAGGCTCGTTGACTCAAGAAGATCTCTCCTTCAGTTTGACTTACCTCTATTCCAAGGAAATAGGTCATGTGGCCCAAGTTTGACATTTCGAACATCTCCTTCATTTTTCCCTTGAAGTCTTTTAAGACATTGTTGTCTCCACCTGTAACCAGTAGATCATCCACATAAAGTGACACTATAAGCTATGTTTCACCTTCATTCATCATTACATACAATGTTGGTTCATTGGCACTTCTTTCAAATCCCAAACTGAGCAGTGTTTTAGGCCATAAAGAGCTTTCTTTAGCCTATAGACCATATGTTCCTTACCAGGAACAATAAAACCTTGAGGTTGGTCTATGTAAATATCTTCCTCAAGAAGGCCATTTAAACTATCATTATTATTAGTATAGAAGAACCAAACTAAGTTACATGAAAATGATATAATCAGCTCAATCACCATCAAAATGACATAAAATAATAACCTAACTTAGTTCAAGAAGAACCAAACTAAGTTACATTGACTTAGAATTACAAAATCAACAAAATAAGCTCTTGTTGCACATGAAATAATAGTTCCAGCATAGAGAGTCTGCATGAACTGCTCTTGTACGTTGCATGGGCTGCATGGGAGGCCATACTTCAACACTTCCTAGTCCAGTAAACCAACTTTCTGCATTATCTCCCTAAGGTAACTCTACTACCAAGACCCCACTAGACTTAGTCAATGCTGCCGTCGACAAGTGCCATTCTCGTGCCTCGTCAATGAATATGTCGCCGAATTTATGGGTGGATCAGAGTGTACAAAATTTCTTGCTTCAATGCATGACGCTGATTTCATTACGGTTAATTTTCTATTACAGTTTTAGAACATTGTTTTTTTATGCTTAATAAAATGGACTTTCGCTGAGAAAATAAAAGAAAACATTTAAACAAGGCTATGGAATTTTGAATAGTTTAATTAATACATCATTTTTGTATTAAATGTTTAAATTTACCAAAAAATAAAAAAAGAAAATTTTAAATACTTTAATTAATACTTTAATTATAATATCATATGTTTATAAGATATTTGAAGGGGTATGAGGGATGCTTCAGTTTCAGAAATAGTAAAGCTTTGGGAAATCATTTGGGGGTATTTCATTGCTAAGCAAGGAATCAAGGAGTAGGGAAAGCTAGAAAAAGAATCCCCGTATTCTTAAGCAAAGAATTTAATTAAAGAGGAAAGAAGAATCTGCTTTTGCTTTCTTCTTGTTCAATTTTAATTATCATTTACTTTTGATAGAACAATAACAAAAAAAGGAATCAGAAAATACACACAGACTGATTATCAATCTGTTTGACATCCCCGAAAAAAAAGAAAAGAAAAGAAATTCAGACTGTTTTTTTAATCAGCTAGAGAAATGGCAGAGGCTATTGTGTGTTCGAAGAATTTCAGAATTACTTATCCGTGAAGCAGTTTTCCTCAAAGATGTCAAGGAAGAAGTTGAGAGCCTAAACACTGAACTAAAGCGAATGCAGAGTTTCTTGGAGGACGTTGATGGGAAGGCGGAACAAGACACGCGTCTCCGTAATCGGGTATCCGAAATCAGAGATCTTGCTAACGATGCTGAAGATGTTATCGACTCCTTCATCCTTGAACGTGCACATCAAGGAGGCTTTCAAGGAACCGTCAAGAGATTCACCTCCATTTGCACCAAACCTTCTCATCTGCACAAAATCGGGGTGCAGGTCAAAGCAATCCAGACCAAGCTCCAAAACATTTCCAAAAATCTTCCAGCTTATGAGATATCCCGTGATGGAGAAGGTTCTAGCTCAGTTTTCAACGTGCAGCGACAGTTAAGAAGGGCATACTCACATGTCGAAGAAGAGGACGTCGTTAGCTTGGAGGTTAGCACGAATGATGTCATGACCAAGTTGATGACTGAAGAAGATAGACTCCATGCCATCGTTTCGATAGTCGGCATGGGGGGCCTCGGTAAGACTACTCTTGCCAGAAAAGTATATAATCATGTTGATGTGAGACGCTATTTTGATTTCTTGGCTTGGTTTTCTATATCTCAACAATGTAAGCCGAGAGAAGTTTTGCTTATTATCTTGGCGAAAGTTCATGGAAGGGAGCCAATTAACAACCTGGAAGAGAGTGAACTGGTGAAAAGACTTTTCGATGCTTTGAACAGAAAGCGGTATCTGATAGTCCTCGATGATATTTGGAGAAACGAGGATTGGGATATTCTTAAACCTGCTTTTCCACGAGGAAGAAAGGGAAGCAAAATATTGTTAACAACACGCAACAGGAATGTGGCTTTACATGCCGATCCTTGCAACACTCCCATGGAGCTCTCACTTCTTACAGATGATGAAAGTTGGAATCTTTTGTGTAGGAAAGCATTCCCACGGAGCAAAATGGGTTCTCAATGCTGCTCAGACGAATTTGTGAAGCTTGGAAAAGAGATGGTGAAAAAATGTGGAGTCTTGCCTTTAGCAATTGTTGTGTTGGGTTCCTTGCTGGCAACAAAACAGTCAGTGGCTCAATGGGAGATGGTTCATAAAAACATCCATGGACACTTAAATGAGCTCCCACACCAAGATCGTCAATATGGTGCAGTGACCCGAATTTTGGTTTCAAGCTACAATGCCTTGCCTTATCCTTTAAAGCCATGCTTTTTGTATCTTAGTCATTATCCAGAAGATTGGGAGATACCGAAAAAAGAACTCATTCGTTTATGGATCGCTGAAGGTTTCATTCCGGAAAACGAAGAATTCTTGATGGAGGATTTAGGCGAAAATTCCTAGAAGAGCTTATAGATAGGAGCTTGGTTCAAGTTAGCAGGCAAGACTATACAGGAACAAATGTGGAGACATGTCGAGTGCATGATCTCTTGAGGGACTTGTGCACGAAGAAAGCAAGAGAGGAGAAGTTCTTGGAGATTATTCAACAACCACTGCAAGAACTTGAAGTGACATTGGCAGAATCTATGCTACGAAGAATTTCTATTCATCCTAGTGAATCGCAAGTTTTTTTGAAGGGAGAGCATCCAAAATTACGTTCTTTGTTGCTTTCTCAGAACGAGGAATGGGTAGAATTATGAATTTCAAAATACAAAAGCTTCAAATTTTTAAGGGTGTTGACTCCTGTAAAAGGGTACGGCGACAAAAAGTGGAATGTGTCAGCTGAAATTGGTAATCTCCAACATTTGAAATACTTGAAGTTATACTGCAATAGCAAAATGATTTTGCCGCGATCTATTGGCAGGTTGAATAGTTTGTACACTTTATACATCAAGTCTAATTGTTACACTATAATTCCAGATGGTGTGTTTAAGTTGGAACGTTTAAGGCATCTTGTAATAAAAAGGCATTCATTTGCCTCTTGTGGATTTCGTTGGCGGCAAGGGTTCATTTCAAAAAATATTGAAACTTTGAAGTTCATAGTGGTGGATGGGAAGGCGGTTGAAAATAATGCAGTGCTTAGGTGGACTAATATTCAGAGTTTAGGAATAGTATTTACCAGAGGAAAATATGTGAAGCCTACCCTAATCTTTCTAACCAAATTGCAACGCCTTGGGTTAGTGTCCTTAAGATTTTTTGATGGCTCACACCCAGAATTTGAACCCCTTTCTCAATGTTATCACCTCTCCAAACTGAAATTATGGGGGCGGATAAAAGATGAGCCACATCCGAACGGTCATGTTTTGAAATTTCTTCCATCAAATATTGTCAAATTAACTTTGCTTTACTGTGAGCTGAGCCAAGATCCAATGGCCGTATTAGAAAAGCTATGTCATTTGAGGATTCTCCATTTGGGAAAAGCATATTTTGGGAGTAAAATGGTGTGCTCTGCAAATGGATTTTCTAAACTTGATTATCTTCAAATGTCTTGGTTTCCTAAGTTGGAGGAATGGGAAATAGAAGAAGGTGCAATGCCATGCCTTCGAGA
Source organism: Gossypium australe (assembly GCA_005393395.2). Taxonomy (NCBI): domain Eukaryota; kingdom Viridiplantae; phylum Streptophyta; class Magnoliopsida; order Malvales; family Malvaceae; genus Gossypium; species Gossypium australe. Next base: position 141,230,458 of record CM016623.1, read on the forward strand.
ATTGAACTTAACTTGCTTAATAGATTACGGATTCTTCCAGAAGGATTGAGGTATATTACTACGCTCCAAGAATTTTATTTAATAGAAATGCCTTCGTCATTGGAAGAAAGGATTAAAGTGATAGATGGAAGAGAAGGAAATGATTTCAATAAAGTGCGCCACATTCCCTCCATCCACATTCCACATTCTTCATCCAAATAGACTGGATTTCTATAAAGTGCACCACATTTCCATGCACCTTACTCCACATTCATCCCGTTTTTTTAATTGAGGTATTTATTTTTGTAAAATAATAATATTTATATTCTTTTTTTTTCTTTTCACCCATAGAGTAAGAGATTGATATAATATTGATAAAATAACAGGATAGAAGAATATATCTTTAATTACCATAAAAATTTTAATTAAATATAAAAAAGAATTTCTAATCATTTTTTAGAAAAACCTAAATTTTAATATTATTTTATTATTTCATATTTTTAATTATTATACATAAGAGATGATGATATCTACATACCATTTTTTTTTTGATGTAGGTTATCTAATCAGTACTGGAATGCACTTTGCCGAGATATCTAATTTCATTGAGTGTATGTATGTATTTTTTATAAGAATTAGATTACTATATACTATGAGCTTTCATAAAGTGTGTGTATATATTTTTTATAAGAACTGGATTGCTATATAGTATGAGCATTGAATGAAGTGATTGTTTGCTATATATCTAATGCTAGCTTCCGGCCTCCAATTTGCTTATTTTTTTATAAAATTTATCTTCTTATTAATTGGTCATTTGCATCTATTTGATTGAAATTAATCAATTTAAAACAAAGAAAAGAAATTCTAAATAACTCATTAGATGTTAAATGGTTAAATTCATTATTTAAATAGTAAAACAACCCATTTAAATTTACAACTCACTATTTCAATTAAAAATTAGATGATACAATGTCAATCATAACATATAACATGTAAACTTTTATATGACATAACAAAAATATGTAAGATTTCTTATAGCAAAATGTAAAAAACAGATTTATACTAATCTTGACTTATGTGGAATGATGATTAAACTTTTTATCAGGTACCCGTTTGACACAAGTTCAAACTATATGACGTCCATCCCCACCTGAATATTATATATAAAAAGTCGACATTAATCATTTTGAAACTTTTAACCGTTTAATAAATGATATTAATCATTCCATAAAGTTCTTTTTAATCAAAATCATCATAAAGTATTAAATACTTTTTACTCATTTACTATTTACTACGAACAAACCGATAATTAAATATCTTTGAGTCTAGAATTATTTCAACTTTTACCTTGAACAAACACGGTACTATAACATATCTAGTAATGCGCTAATTGACCGATTAATCAAATATTTTGTGAATTGAACTCCCTTTTAATCTAAATTCACAAAAGTTTGTGTGTTTAAGAAAGTTGAGTTTCACATAATTTGTTCTTCCTATAAACAATAAGAACAAAGTAGCTTAATAGATAAAACTAGCTCTAATGGGATTTTTCATAAGTTCCCATTTTTCTGAAGGAATAGCATTTTCCCTACAGCTACTGGTTGTAGCTCCAGTATCTAATAAAGCATTTAAAGAATATGTTTTATATTCTCTAAATTGAAATGTAATTTCTATAAAGTATAATATTTCCTTGATTGGAAATGTGAAAATGTAATTGTATCTTTTTTCCCAAGTTTCATTTGTTGAATTATTGGTTTATCCAATTTAGAATAATGAACTAATTTTAGTTCAATTAGGAATCTGTTTTCCCAATATTTCTTTGGTTTAATTTTACCATAAGGATCTTGTTTATCAATTTCTCTAGGTTTAGGTATAGGTTGACTAGTTTCTTCTGGTGTTTCCAGTTTTATATCATTAGTAGCTATATTTTCTATTTTATTACCTAGTATTCTTGTTGTGTTTTCAACAATTTCATAATTCTTATTAATAGCTCTCAGATTATCATCTGTTTGAAGATCTGAGTCTATTTTTCTCTTACCATGAGATTGTTTTTTATCTATTTCCCAAGGTTTAGGAACTATATAATCATATGGATCTGTTTGTTCAGTATCCATGGGATCTGGAATTTCTATATTTTCATCTTCTTCTGTTGAAGTGTTTTCTTCATCAGAATTTTGACTATTGACATTAATAACTATATTAGAATTATTAGAACTATTATTACTTTCTACTTCTATATTATTAGAACTGTCACTACTTTTGGTAGTGTCATATTCTAACATATAATGGTAATTATACTTATTAAATAGAGCTTTATGTTTTTCATAAAGTTCTTCTATTAATTTTAAATATTCTACTTGCTCATATTTATCCTCTGTTTTAGAAAATTGGTTTTTCCAATGTTCTATTAGAGTTTTATAAGTTTCATAATCATATTTTTCTTGTTTTTTAAATTTTTCTCTTTTTTCTTTTGTTTTTTCTCTTATATTATAGGTAGAAGATTCATCCGAAGATTCATCTTCATCTGATAAAGCTAAAATAACATTGCTATTACCATAATATAAAGGACCATAGTCTAGATCGGATTCTATATTATTATTATTAATAACTAGATCTAATTTATTATTAACATCGGATAATAACTCTTTAGACTTGCTATTCAAGTCTAAATCTGTTACTTCTCCCATATTATCTACTTTTTCTTCTATTTTACTAACCTTAGTATATAGTTTATTAAAGTATATAGATGTCATATCTATTAAGCTATTAATACCTTTACCAAGAGCTGAAATATTATTTTCATTCTTAGAGTCTATATGCATAGTATGATTACAAGTTTTATCTTTATATAAACAATCCATTTGTTCCATGTTATTATCCTTGGTACCTAAAACCGTCTGTGTCTATAACGTCTTCACCAACGCCTACAACGTCCCACTCGGACTCAACGGCAACAAGAAGACAAACGATAGATATATGGGTTTTGAGATAAAAACAGTGAAATAAACAGAATTGAAGATAAAAGATAGAAACTTACAATGCTAACTACGATATTAGAACTCCAAAAATCGTTACTCCGGGGCTCCTCTGATAGGATATCTGATACCAATTACGGGGAGGGAGGTAGGTATGCACAAGCGGAAGGGATAATAATATCGTAGATTTATTTAACAAGAGAAGATAGTAGATAATTTACAAAGAAAAGATCATGAAAGATGAAATAAGAGAAAACTAGAAATTCTAAAACTCTATCTATTTTTCGATTCCAGGCGAGATGCCTTATTTAGGCTACAACAATGCCTATTTATAACAAAAATTTTTAACTCTAATTTAATTACAATTGAATTCCGAATAGTATCCTGATAAGGATGCTTTCAATGTCAGCTTCATGGTAGTTTCCACGTAGCTTCCTTGAATAGTATCCTGATAAGGATGAAATAATTGTCAGCTTCCTGGTTGTTTCCACGGAGCTTCCTTGAAATAATTGTCAGCTTCATGGTTGTTTCCACGGAGCTTCCTTGAAATAATTGTCAGCTTCTTGGTGGTTTCCACGTAGCTTCCTTGATGTGAAGGTTGTCATCATGGTAGCTTCCACATAACTTCCTTTTTTGGCAATATCTGCTGCTTGCATCATTGCTTACATCATGACGTTAACGGTTGCTTCCATCATTGTCTGCGTCATTTGGACGTTGACGGGTTGTCACATCCAATAATTAATTTTCTCCTTTTTTTGGATTCGTCTTCATCCTTTCTGGATGTTTCTCAGATTCATTTCCTCGATCTCGTCCAGGTGTAATGATTCTGGTGAAGGAACTGGTGTATTCCAGCTTTCCCATACTTCTCTGATCTCCGCTGCTAACGGATAATCTTCAATTTCCATTTCTGCTATTTTTGTTAATAATGAAACGGCTTCTTCATTTCTTTCTTCCTGGTGATTTCCAGTGTCAAATGCCAGGATTCTTCTTCCATCGGTCCAGTACTTGTAACTGGTTTGTTGAAGTAGAAACTGGGCCTCTGCCATTAGATCAATTCCGGCTTGGATTTGATAATGGGAAAAATTTTTATAACACTCATCAATGGTTTTTGACAAATGCTGTTGATCTTCCTGGGCTACTAAGAGGGATCTTCCTCCAAGCATTTTATGAATAGTCCATATTTGATATGGCTGATAAAAATTTTCTTTCTCAGCGATACCAATAAGGCTATTTATTTCTATATAAAAATAGTAGACAAAATCATCTAAATCAACAAAGTTTGTTAATCTAGATCTTACAATAGCTGGAAAATCTTTTAATAAGTGAAAAGAAAGATTTTGGACTGTTATTTCTTTAACAAATCCCCATTCAATACTGGTTATATCGAATGGCTCATGATTGAGTCGAACTTTGATAGTAGGAAATTTTTCTCCTATATCATTTATAAAAACATAAGCTTGTAAAAAATATTTTGAAAAAGCTTCTGAAAATAGAGCTTGCTGGTTGCAAATTGCTCGATTTATTTTTGAAAAAATATCAGGGGGTAGAATTTGTCTACACTTGTTATATGGACATATTCTAAACATCTTATTAATAATAGGAATGTTTTTCCCTTTATTAATAAAATATTGGAATATATCAAGAAGATTGTTTATCTCCTTAATATCTGTATATTCGATTAGGATTTCATCCCAATCTCGGTATAAAATAGATTTTAGAAACAAATCTTTGGATTTATTTTCTTTAGTTGTTTTTTCAACTAAGAATTCCGAGAATTGAGTAAGAGCTTTTCGGAAATTTGCTCTTTGTTCCAAAATATGGTTTTTCCATATTCTGTTTATGAAATGGTAATATTCTGCTGGAAGGCCTGGATTATAAAAATCCTTTAGTTCAGAGAATTCAAGATTTTGTCGTTTTTTCAACAAATCTTCTGTATTTTTGATGATTTCAGAATAGCTTTTTTGATATTCTGAGTATGGATTTTGAGAGAATTCGAAATAACTCACCGGGTTTGGTGATTGTGTTCCAAATGGTTGGTTTACCATTGGATAAGGTACATAATATCCCTGTTTAGGATAAAATTGTACTTGTGTAGGTGCAGCCATAAATCCCTGTTTAGGACTTACTTTTGCAGGTGCAGCAATAACTCCCTGTTTAGGACTTATTGGTGATTTTCCCTTGTTGGGTTTTTTATGGACAGTTCTCCATCCATCATTTTCTATTAGAGGTTGTTTACCTCTATCCATAAGGCCTGCTAAGAAAATCAGCAATCATATTATTAGTACCTTTAATATAAATAACATCAAAATTAAATTGGCATAATTCATTATACCATCTAATTCTCCGGGGTACAGTTTCTAAGCTTTTATTAGTTAGAAATTGTTTAACAGCTTGATTATCAGTTTTTACAATAAAATGTTCAGGTGCTAAATATATTAGGAATTTTTTTATTCCCTTTTTTATCGCTAATAATTCTTTTTCATATATAGCATAATTTATTTCATTAGGTTTAAATTTTCCTGAACTATATCCACAAATTAATTCTTCATTAGCTATTGTTTTAGCTTTTAATACACATCCCCAATTTTTTTCTGAGGCATCTGTTTCTAGGATTAATTTATCACCTTATTTAGGTAAATAAACTTTAGGAATATAATTTATTTCAGATTTTATATGTTTTATAATATCTGAATCTTTTTTAGACCATTCAAAAGGTTTGTCCTTTTTTAATTTTTCATATAACTCGTCTAGTTTTTTAGATAAGTTAGGAAATAAATTTCTGCCATAATTGACAATTCCTAAAAATTGTTGAAGTTGTTTCTTGTCAACAATGTTTTCAGGAAATTCTTTTATTTTTATAATAATATGGTCTTGGAGTTTAAGACCATCAGATGATAATATTAATCCTAAAAATTCTATTTCAGTTTTTTCTAATTCTATTTTCTTAGGACTTAATATTATTCCATGTTTGATAAATTCTCTAGCTATAATATTTAGATGTTTTCTATGATTTTCCAGTGTTTCTGAAAAAATCAGAATATCATCTATATATACTACACAAAACTTTTTATATTTTTTGAATATAGAGTCCATCCATCTTTGGAAGACTTGTGGTGCATTACATAGTCCAAATGGCATTACTCTCCATTGGTAATGGCCATTAGGTGCACTAAAAGCTGTTAATGGTCTGGATTCTTCTGTTAGCATGATTTGCCAAAACCCAGATTTACAATCGAATTTACTAAAATATTTTGCTTGTTTAGCTTGATTTATTAAAACTTCCTTTCTTGGAATAAAATATCCATCAAAAATAGTATTTTGATTTAATCTCTTATAATTAATAACCATCCTAGCTTTTCCTCTTTTTATTTCTACATGGTTTCTTACCATAAAAGCAGGACTAGAATGTGGACTAGTAGTTTCTTCTATTAATCCTTGAACCTTATTAAAACCCATATATCTATCGTTTGTCTTCTTGTTGCCGTTGACTCCGAGTGGGACGTTGTAGGCGTTTGTGAAGACGTTATAGACACAGACGGTTTTAGGTACCAGGGATAATAACATGGAACAAATGGATTGTTTATATAAAGATAAAACTTGTAATCATACTATGCATATAGACTCTAAGAATGAAAATAATATTTCGGCTCTTGGTAAAGGTATCAATAGCTTAATAGATATGACATCTATATACTTTAATAAACTATATACTAAGGTTAGTAAAATAGAAGAAAAAGTAGATAATATGGGAGAAGTAACAGGTTTAGACTTGAATAGCAAGTCTAAAGAGTTATTATCCGATATTAATAATAAATTAGATCTAGTTATTAATAATAATAATATAGAATCCGATCTAGACTGTGGTCCTTTATATTATGGTAATAGCAATGTTATTTTAGCTTTATCAGATGAAGATGAATCTTCGGATGAATCTTCTAACTATAATAAAAAAGAAAAAACAAAAGAAAAAAGAGAAAAAGATAAAAAACAAGAAAAATATGATTATGAAACTTATAAAACTCTAATAGAACATTGGAAAAACCAATTTTCTAAAACAGAGGATAAATATGAGCAAGTAGAATATTTAAAATTAATAGAAGAACTTTATGAAGAACATAAAGATCTATTTAATAAGTATAATTACCATTATATGTTAGAATATGACACTACCAAAAGTAGTGACAGTTCTAATAATATAGAAGTAGAAAGTAATAATAGTTCTAATAATTCTAATATAGTTATTAATGTCACTAGTCAAAATTCTGATGAAGAAAATACTTCAACAGAAGAAGATGAAAATATAGAAATCCCTGAACCTATGGATACTGAACAAACAGATCCATATGATTATATAATTCCTAAACCTTGGGAAATAGATAAAAAAGATTCTCATGGCAAAAGGAAAATAGACTCAGATCTTCAAACAGAGGATAATCTGAGAGCTATTAATAAAAATTATGAAATTGTTGAAAACAAAACAAGAATAGGTTTTAGTGAGGAAACAAATCCTACTGAAATACTATATGAGTCAATATCAGAAATAGAGTCTGATACAGATTCTGATGAATATATCTTTATGATAGGAAGTAGTGCTAATAATAAGTTAGAAGAGATTTCTAATCCTGAACAACAGGATATTAAACTAGGAAATTTAATCGGAGAAGAAATAGACTTTTCTGATGATATAATAGAAAAGATTAATAAGAAACATATTTCTAAAGAAGAAATATACAAAATTTCAAAGTTTAAAATATGATCAAAAAGACACATAGAAAAAATTAGCGGTAACACAGTCGCTAAAGATACCAAAGAAGGATTAACAGAAATCCCCTTATTTACCAAAGAAAAAATAAAAAGGATTAGAAAAAACTATCCTCAAGTTAGATACATACATTTAGGAGTCATTATGATAACCATCAGAGCTTTATTTAGAAGAGGTCATGGTGTTCCTATTTTAGCAGTATTATTAGATAAAAGATTTGAAAATCCAATAAAAGCACTTATTGGAGGAATTCAATCTAATTTACATACAGGTGTTATAGGATTTAAAGTTAAACCAAATTACTTTATATCCATAACAGACCCTCTAATAGAAGAGTGTCTATGCCTTAGAATTCAGACAAAAAATTCTGATATTAGTGATTTAGCAGAAGATCTAGCAATAAGCTGGACTGCTATTAATGAGTATACTAATACAGCAGAAGTAGAAATTAAAGAAATAAATAATAAAATAATTGAGCTCTTTGAGCCTAATAAATTTACAACGGAAATTCAATCGAAATTATTACATTTAAAAGATTTATCAATTCCAAAAGACTGGATAATTGATAAAACTAATAATACTAGTACTTCTAAACCAGTAAGTACTATTGAATATATGTCATCTGGAGATAAGTTATATTTTAAAAATAATTTGATAACAAATACAGATGATAATTTAATATTACCTTCTAGTTCTCAACTAGAGGAAGAAGAAGATAATATAAGTACTTCTACACCAATAGGTATGAAAACAGTTCATATTCCTATTTTTCCTACTACACCAAGTAGAAATTCTAGAAACACTAGAATAGAAGATTTACATTATTTGGAAGAAAATATTACAAATTTCAATAAATACATTGAAATCATATTATATGGTAAAGACTATAAAACATATTCTTTACATGCTTTATTAGATACAGGAGCTACAACCAGTAGTTGCAAAAGAAATGCCATTCTAGAAAAATATTGGATACCTGTAAAAAAGATAATACATATTAATGGAATAAATGGTAGAAAAACTACTGTTTATTATAAAGCAAAAAATATTCCAATTTATATTAATAAATTTAAATTTATAATTCCAAAAATATTATGTTTACCTGATATGTATGGAGACATATTGTTAGGAAATAATTTTATAAATCAGTATTTACCTTTTATTATTAATAAGAAATAGGTTAAATTATCTATAGAAAACACTTCTATAGAGATACCATTAATAGAAAATCATAAAATTACTAATGTTTGCTGATTTTCTTAGCAGGCCTTATGGATAGGGGTAAACAACCTCTAATAGAAAATGATGGATGGAGAACTGTCCATAAAAAACCCAACAAGGGAAAATCACCAATAAGTCCTAAACAGGGATTTATGGCTGCACCTACACAAGTACAATTTTATCCTAAACAGGGATATTATGTACCTTATCCAATGGTAAACCAACCATTTGGAACACAATCACCAAACCCGGTGAGTTATTTCGAATTCTCTCAAAATCCATACTCAGAATATCAAAAAAGCTATTCTGAAATCATCAAAAATACAGAAGATTTGTTGAAAAAACAACAAAATCTTGAATTCTCTGAACTAAAGGATTTTTATAATCCAGGCCTTCCAGCAGAATATTACCATTTCATAAACAAAATATGGAAAAACCATATTTTGGAACAAAGAGCAAATTTCCGAAAAGCTCTTACTCAATTCTCGGAATTCTTAGTTGAAAAAACAACTAAAGAAAATAAATCCGAAGATTTGTTACTAAAATCTATTTTATACCGAGATTGGGATGAAATCCTAATCGAATCTACAGATATTAAGGAGATAAACAATCTTCTTGATATATTCCAATATTTTATTAATAAAGGGAAAAACATTCCTATTATTAATAAGATGTTTAGAATATATCTATATAACAAGTGTAGACAAATTCTACCCCCTGATATTTTTTTCAAAAATAAATCGAGCAATTTGCAACCAGCAAGCTCTATTTTCAGAAGCTTTTTCAAAATATTTTTTACAAGCTTATGTTTTTATAAATGATATAGGAGAAAAATTTCCTACTATCAAATTTCGACTCAATCATGAGCCATTCGATATAACCAGTATTGAATGGGGATTTGTTAAAGAAATAACAGTCCAAAATCTTTCTTTTCACTTATTAAAAGATTTTCCAGCTATTGTAAGATCTAGATTAACAAACTTTGTTGATTTAGATGATTTTGTTTACTATTTTTATATAGAAATAAATAGCCTTATTGGTATCGTTGAGAAAGAAAAATTTTATTAGCCATATCAAATATGGACTATTCATAAAATGCTTGGAGGAAGATCCCTCTTAGCAGCCCAGGAAGATCAATAGCATTTGTCAAAAACCATTGATGAGTGTTATAAAAATTTTTCCCATTATCAAATCCAAGCCGGAATTGATCTAATGGCAGAGGCCCAGTTTCTACTTCAACAAACCAGTTACAAGTACTGGACCGATGGAAAAAGAATCCTGGCATTTGACACTGGAAATCACCAGGAAGAAAGAAATGAAGAAACCGTTTCATTATTAACAAAAATAGCAGAAATGGAAATTGAAGATTATCCGTTAGCAGCGGAGATCAGAGAAGTATGGGAAAGCTGGAATACACCAGTTCCTTCACCAGAATCATTACACCTGGACGAGATTGAGGAAATGAATCTGAGAAACATCCAGGAAGGATGAAGACGAATCCAAAAAAAGGAGAAAATTATTTATTAGATGTGACAACCCGTCAACGTCCAAATGACGCAGACAATGATGGAAGCAACCGTCAACGTCATGGTGTAAGCAATGATGCAAGCAGCAGATATTGCCAAAAAAGGAAGTTACGTGGAAGCTACCATGATGACAACCTTCACATCAAGGAAGCTACGTGGAAACCACCAGGAAGCTGACAATTATTTCAAGGAAGCTACGTGGAAACAACCATGAAGCTGACAATTATTTCAAGGAAGCTACGTGGAAACAACCAGGAAGCTGACAATTATTTCATCCTTATCAGGATACTATTCAAGGAAGCTACGTGGAAACCACCATGAAGCTGACATTGAAAGCATCCTTATCAGGATACTATTCGGAATTCAATTGTAATTAAATTAGAGTTAAGAATTTTTGTTATAAATAGGCATTGTTGTAGCCTAAATAAGGCATCTCGCCTGGAAACGAAAAATAGATAGAGTTTTAGAATTTCTAGTTTTCTCTTATTTCATCTTTCTTGATCTTTTCTTTGTAAATTATCTACTATCTTCTCTTGTTAAATAAATCTACGATATTATTATCCCTTCCGCTTGTGCATACCTACCTCCCTCCCCGTAATTGGTATAAGATATCCTATCAGAGGAGCCCCGGAGTAACGATTTCTGGAGTTCTAATATCGTAGTTAGCATTGTAAGTTTCTATCTTTTATCTTCAATTCTGTTTATTTCACTGTTTTTATCTCAAAACCCATATATCTGTCGTTTGTCTTCTTGTTGCCGTTGAGTCCGAGTGGGACGTTGTAGGCGTTGGTGAAGACGTTATAGACACAGACGGTTTTAGGTACCAGGGATAATAACATGGAACAAATGGATTGTTTATATAAAGATAAAACTTGTAATCATACTATGCATATAGACTCTAAGAATGAAAATAATATTTCTGTAACATCTTAAATTGGGGGTAGTTCAAAATTTCATAATTTTTTTATTCCACATGATTAAAGAAATGAGGCTTTAAATAAATTTTTGGGTGCAACACATACCTCAAAGGAGCTGCTGGCAGGATGGTTGAGGCGCTAGAGTACCTTAAATAGGTGCTGCACGTCTGGGGTTCGAGTCGAGGGGGTGGCATAAGTTTTATTTTGTTGGAAGGGGCATTAACGCCGAGAAAGGCTTTAAAAGAATATTCCAATGCGTTTATTTCCAGGAAATGAGCACTGGCCGAGCGGCTTGGGCGCTTGCAGCAAGGCGCAGACTCCAAATGGTCGCGTGTTCGAGTCGCAATTGGAGTATAGGGGTATTGTAATTTTTGGCCTTTGGAGATTAAGGCAAAGGACGCTAACAAATGAAGGCTTAAAGGAAAAATGCGACGCGATTTTGACATGGAAGTCCAGGTGGGAGAGGTGGTTAGGGCGCTAGGGGTGCTCGTGAGGTCACGCGTTCGAATCCTAGGGGTAGCATGAGCAGTTTTATTTTTCGTTTTAACGTTGTAGCAGAGGAACGAGCAGAGAAGTGATTAAAGGAAATTTGAGAGGGGTTCATGTCATGAAATTCCAATGGGCCGAGTGGCTGGGGCGTGGAGTTGCTCCAGGACTCGGGTTCGAAACCCCTGGGCAGCAATCAGGTATTTTATTTTTACCTTTGGCAATTAATGCGTGCAGGAGCCAGCGACCGAGTGTTTAAGAGGAATTGTTGACGCATTATGTCATGAAAGACATGCTGGCCGAGTGGCTAGCGCTTGGAGGGTACTGCTCCGGGTCCAGGGTTCGAAACCCATGCGCAGCGCATGGAAGAAATCTTTTTGCTAAGGGCCGGCATGCTTTGGTAATTGCATGCACATGCACGCGTGGGGAACCATGTTAGACGGCTGCCTCATGTTCTTTTATCATTTTTTTTTATCTATTTTATTTGTTATTTTAGATGATAATGGAAGCATGGGGTTAGCTTTCTTTCTTTATTTTAATTGTTGGAAATAGGAAGAACATTATGGGAATAATGTTTATTTTGGGGGATGGAATTTTATCAAAAGAAGAACAAACAAGGGAGCTTGGCTGGCCGAATGCTTTGGGCAAAGGTTCCAAATTCTATTTTCTTGAACCATGGCCGAAAATGGTTGCTCCATTTTCTCTTGCCATTCTTTTTAGTCTTAGCCGAAAAAGGAAGGGATAGCATGGTTGAGTTGGGGTTTTGAAGGGATATTTGAGAGCATTTTCGGCCAGCTCAAGTTTCTTCTTCTTTTAATCAATCAAACCGAAACCTCCTCCCCCGCTACCACTTTTATTTTATTTTTATTTATTTTACCTGAAGCATAGCCGAGACCTTGTTGCTCTCTTCTTGGCCGAACACCCCCCTCTTTTCTTTTGTGCTTTCTCATCATCACATCAATGGCCGAAATCTAACTCTCCTTTCGGGCTAGCCAAGTAAATTGGTAAGTAGATTTTCTATCTTTCATTCTATTATGGATTCAATATGTAAAACCTACTCTAATTCTTGTTCTATATGATAGCCGCAACTTATAGACACCAAAAGGGAGTGCCGATCTGTGGTGTTTAAAGGCCAAGCCAGTCGTTAAGGTAAAGGGCAACAAACTCGTTGGTTGTGGATTTATGACTATGGCCGAATGGCCTTTGATCTCTAAATGAAATACTAAGACTAATCTCAAGGAAGGCTAGCCGAATGCAGTGAACCCTCAGATTTTGGTAGGTGACCAAATCGGTTTTAACAGCCTATCGAGATTTGATTCTTTAGGGTAAGGTGTATATATATATATATATATATATATTTTGGCCAAGGGCCATTTTGATACCTCAGTATAACCAAATTAGCACTATGGTCTTAGGGGCAAAGCGGCTGAGGAAATCAGAGGTGTCGGAAATTCAAATCACGTTGGTTCGTGTTAATCGAGGTTCGGTCTAAGGCCCTATTTAGTTATGATATGCCCGATCCCTTGGAATTGTTAGTTAATCAACGAGACCCCTAAATACAAATCTATGATGGCCGAATATAGGGGGCATTACGAGGACAAGTTCGGGACTTTTGTAATATCGCATAGATACGAGGATCCTAGTTAAATCTTCGATTAAATAGGTGTGTAAGCTCTTACACACTTTATTAGTATAATATGTTAATTGATAATATTAATAACCTCTCATGTGGAATTTTGTCTAGTAGACATAAGCTTGGTTTCGGGTAAGTTTCCCTATTACTCGATTTAAGATATATGTTGTATATGCCATCATATGCTGTAAAATGCTATGCTAAATGCGATTGCATGATATATGAAATCATGATACTTGTGATATGACCATGATGATGGTGGGATTGATGAGAGGGAGCAATATTCGTGTCGACGGACACCAGTGTTTTGGTAACACATTGTGACTACGGTCACCAGAGGTTTGGTACCTCCAGAGGTTTGGCACCTCATAGCGTCTCGTCCCTGTGGCTTAGTACCACCGTGGGTTGGCCCCACATTTGAGATACGGGATCGACGCCAGTGATTTGGTATCACACGATGGGTTGGCCCCATCATTTGATTGTGACTTCGGGTCACCAGTGGTTTGGCACCACCAGTGGTTTGGCACCACACGTATTGACGGATATCGTGACTATAAGTCACCAGTGGTTTGGCACCACCAGTGGTTTGGTACCACACGGGGTAGAAAAGGAGCATGGATGGCTAGGTTGGGTTGCATAATTGCATGTTATACTAATATCTTGTGTATGAGTGTTATTTCCCGGGTTGGGGATTTATACACTGAGTCTTGGTGACTCACCCCTTCCCATATCATCTTGCAGGTGAGTAGAGCACGGATGCGGAGCCGAGGAGAGCTCGAGGCGGCCATGTTGGTTTTGTGGACTTGAAATTTTATTTTGCCCCGTTTTAAGTTTAATTATTCACTACAATTCGATTGGGTTGTAATATGGCCGCTTATTATTTTGGATGGTTAGGTAGTTGTTTTTACCTTACTTTATAACTGATGAACTTACGAACTGTTATGCAAATCGGTTAAAAGTAACGTTTTCAAAAATAAGTACTCTTACGCGTTTCAAGGAAAATGTTACCATCGGGTAACGAGATTTTCTAAGCTTTTGATCACGCTAATGTTCTAAAATTTAAATGGTTAAATGGTTTTAGAGGAAGAAAGGATTTTCAACTCAACCGAATCAACCCACTTGAGTTTTAACGAACACCGTTTTATACCCTTAACAAAATTTTCAATTTCTATTAAATCCAAACCCTTCAAATTTCCTTTATTCCGTAACATACCAGATCCGGTCATGGCTTGTGGGCCGGGTTTGGGGTGTTACAATTTTGGTATCAGAGCCCGGTTCAAAAACTCGGCTGTGAGGGCCTAAGACCCAAAAAAAAAAATGTTTTGCTAGATAGGCTTTGAAAACCCCGTTGAAAATGATTTTTGGGTTGAACAACATGGCGTCGAGTCTCCGGCACCGATCCGCTCTTGTAAGTATTTTTTTTTATGTATAAATGGTTATCTGTGAATGGGTAGGAAATGGGACGTAGATAGTATGAAAGGTATATGAACTCTAGGAATAGTTTACCCCAAACAATCGCATAAGATTCTATTTGCCTAATTAAACAAACCCATGACTAAGTTGCCGAGTTAAGGTGTGGTAACCCTTGTACGCATGTCTAGGATTGGATCCGGAAGAGCTTGGTATTTAAGTGGTCTTAGTGACTCACCTCCTCTTCGCGGGAATCCTACCTGGTGCGTAGCTCCGGTTCACCCTAACCGTGAGGACTTGTTCATGGGCTAAACCTCTATTATTAAAACCCGAAAGGGAATTAGCCCTATTTTTATAAAGACTCTAATTTTTAAAGACTTCCCTCAAACTTATGAGAATTTTTCTACAAACTTCCTTTGATTTAGGAACATTTTAAAATACCCTTAGGGGTAAATTACAAAAATGCCCCTAGTTTAAAAATTTTACCAAACTACCCCAAAATTTCTTTTTAGACAAAATTTTCCTTATTTTACAAGCATACCTGAAATCCCTAATTTGCAAAATGTCAAAAATGTTGTGCTTTTGTAAAATTACAAAATTGCCCCTAAATTGCAAATTACCAAAATGACCTTGATTTTCAAAGTTTTCGCAACACTACCAATTTGGGAAGACATTTTTTTCAAAAAGAACCCCCAAGTTTGGCAAATTTTTAAAATTTTAAAATTTCCTTTGATTTGTCAAACTTACATTGTTTTATTACCAAAATACCCCTGTAGGGTAAAGGACGAAAATACCCCCGGGATAAGAAATTGACATAGAGAGTGATGGAATGAGTGAATGTATATCTTCAAATTACGATAGAAGACTTGAAACTTGTTTGACCGAAGGAACAACTTCTAAATTTCGCCCATAAGATTCCTTGCTAATAATTAGTGGAACATTGACTAACTCATAAAACTCTTTAAGACAGATTGCGCCTTAAGAGATGAGTTCTAGAGGTCGCGGCCGTCGGGGACGCGGTAGAGGCCGGATGGCCGTGACAGAACCAGTTAGGTCGGGCCAAGGATCGGATAATGAGATACCACCCCCACCGCCACCCCCAACTTTTGGTGATGGACCTCAGGATCAGACGGGGGGTGAGTCAGTATCGCAGGCTATGCTACGTGTGCTAGAAATGATGGCTGAGACCAGTAGAGGTACAGGAGCTCGGAAGTCTGTATCTGAGCGGCTCCGATCCAATGGGGCCGAAGTATTTCGGGGTGTGTCAGGTGTAGCACCCAGTACAGCCGAATATTGGTTAGAATCGACCGAGAGGATCATGGACGATCTCGATTTAACAAATGAAGAGAAGCTGAAAGGAGCGGTGTCGCTTCTAAAAGACGAGTCATACCAGTGGTGGCTCACGGTTCGAGACGGCACTACAGCAGATGATCTTACGTGGGAATACTTCAAGGCCACTTATCAGAAGAAGTATGTAGGCACCGGTTATACTGATACTCAGAGGAAAACCTTTCTGGGACTGGTACAAGGAAATAAGTCGGTATCTGAGTATGAGGCAGAATTTCTGAGACTGAGCCGCTATGCCCGGGGAGTCGTGTCAACTGAGCACGATCGTTGTGTCCGCTTTGAAGACGGACTTAGGGATGACTTAAGGCTGTTGATTGCTCCACAACAGGTGCGGGAGTTCGCTGTTCTGGTGGAAAAGGCCAAGGTGGCCGAGAGAGTCCGGGAGTCTGTAAGGCAGAGCTATGATAGGAGCAAGCAGAAAAGAGGTGTTGGGTCATCTGGATCGGGAAATAGCGCACAGAAGAGGGTCAGACAGAGTGGGCCGAATCAGACTGGAAGGACCATGGCTACTAATCAGAGACCGACTCAGTGTAATCGCTGTGGAAAGTCACATTGGGGAGGTTGTTACACCGGTGAAAGGGGTTGCTTTGAATGTGGATCTCCGGATCACCGTGTAAGGGATTGTCCTCGGAAGATGGCAAGGAATCAGCCAGAGGGGCAGAACCGTACTCCAGCACGGAATGTGGGACCGCCGCAGAGGGGCCGTGGTAATGGTAGAGGAGGCAATGGTCCTAATCGAGGTCGTGGGATTCAGGGCAGAGGAGCAGGCAACACCGAAGCCAGGCAGCCTGGCTTAGTTTACGCAGCAAGGCGTCGCGAGGAGGGTGACGCACCGGACGTCATCACCGGTACGTTCCTAATTTTTGGTCTTCCCTATGTTGCATTAATTGATGTGGGTTCGACGCATTCATACATTGCTAGTAGTGTGGTAGAGACTATGAACTTGGATTTTGAGACTGCTTCTAGCGAGATGACTGTAATTAGCCCTCTAGGACACTCTGTGATGGTGAACAAGCTATATAAAAACATACCCCTAGAACTCCAAGGGGTAGTGTTTGTGGCTGATCTGATGGAACTGCCGTTTGGGGAGTTCGACCTAATCCTTGGAATGGACTGGCTGGTTAAGTATCAGGCAAGGTTGGATTGCGCTGCTAAGCGCATGATTCTAAAGACGGCCGAGGGTGATGAAGTGGTAATGATCGGTAACAGAAGAGACTACCTATCCAATGTTGTGTCTGCCTTGAAGGCCGAGAAAATGATCAAAAAGGGGTGTGAAGCATTGTTGGTTCAGATTTATGCCTTGGAGGCTAAGGAGTCAGCAGTTGAGAAGGTCCGAACTGTAGGGGAATTCGCTGACGTGTTTCCTGAAGAACTTCCGGGTCTGCCTCCAGACCGGGAAGTAGAGTTCGGTATAGACTTGTTGCCCGGAACGGCACCTGTGTCCATAGCACCCTACCGAATGGCACCGAAGGAGTTGGTGGAGCTAAAGGCTCAAATTCAGGAACTCTTGGATAGAGGGTTCATCCGACCTAGTATATCTCCGTGGGGAGCACCTGTGTTGTTTGTCAAGAAGAAAGACGGGTCAATGCGGATGTGTATCGACTACCGTCAGCTAAACAAATTGACGATCAAAAACAAGTATCCGTTGCCTCGGATTGATGACCTGTTTGATCAACTGAAGGGTGCATCGGTATTCTCGAAGATAGACCTTAGGTCGGGCTTTCATCAACTTAAGGTAAAGGAGGCTGATGTGCACAAGACGGCATTTCGTACCCGGTATGGGCATTACGAGTTCTTAGTGATGCCGTTTGGGTTGACCAACGCGCCAGCAGCGTTCATGGACTTGATGAATAGGGTGTTTCAGCAGTACTTGGATCAATTTGTCGTGGTGTTTATAGACGACATATTGGTTTACTCAAGAACGGAGGAGGAGCATGATAGGCATTTGCGTATAGTTTTACAAGTGCTGAGGGAGGAGCAGTTGTATGCCAAATTTAGTAAATGCGAATTCTGGCTTAGAGAGGTGACCTTCTTGGGTCACGTGGTGTCAGCTGAGGGGATTAGAGTGGACCCCCGCAAGGTCGAAGCGGTGTTGGAGTGGAAACCACCTCGGTCAGTGGCGGAAATTCGAAGTTTTCTAGGTCTGGTCGGGTACTATCGAAGATTTGTGGAAGGATTCTCTTTAATCGCCGCGCCGTTGACTAAGTTGTTAAGGAAAGGAGTCCCATTCGTTTGGTCAGGAAAACAGCAAGAAAGTTTTGATAAGCTAAGAAAGATTCTGACGGAAGCTCCCGTTTTGGTGCAGCCTGAGGCGGGAAAATTGTTCACGGTTTATTGTGATGCGTCCCATAATGGGTTGGGATGTGTGTTGATGCAGGAAGGGAAGGTAGTGGCCTATGCATCCCGTCAGCTAAGACCGCATGAGGTTAACTATCCGACTCACGATCTAGAGTTAGCGGCAGTGGTCTTCGCTTTGAAAATGTGGAGGCATTACTTGTATGGAGAGAAATCGATCGTCTATACGGATCATAAAAGTCTGAGGTATCTTTTGACGCAAAAAGAATTAAATTTGAGACAACGCCGATGGATTGAACTGTTGAAGGACTACGACTGTTCAATTGAGTACCACCCAGGCAAGGCTAACGTGGTGGCTGATGCGTTGAGCCGAAAGGTCGTGACAGACTTAAGGGCAATGCTTGCTCGTCTTAGTCTATACGACGACGGAAGTCTTTTGGCAGAATTGCAAATTAAGCCAACTTGGATCGAGGAGATTAAGGAAAAGCAATTAGGGGATGACAGTTTAAACGCACGGAGGCTGCAAGTTCAAGATGGCGGTTTGGAAGGGTATAGTTTGACTGGTGATGGGGTGCTGTGCTTTCAAGGACGGCCTTGTATGCCGAGTGATGTGGGATTGAGGCAAAGGATTCTTCAGGATGCGCATAGCAGCCCTTACGCTATGCATCCTGGAGGTAGTAAGATGTACGGAGATTTGCGGAAGCAATTCTGGTGGCCAGGGTTGAAGCGCGAGGTAACTGAATTCGTGGGAAGGTGTCTCACGTGTCAGCGGGTAAAAGCGGAACATCAGTTGCCATCTGGGTTACTTCAACCGGTGAAGATTCCTCAGTGGAAATGGGAGAGGATCACTATGGACTTCGTCAGTGGGCTACCCCTCACGCCCAGCAAGAAAGACGCAGTTTGGGTGATTGTGGACCGTCTGACCAAGTCAGCTCACTTCATACCGGTAAGGGTGGATTACTCGCTTCAGAGGTTAGCTAAGTTGTATGTGGCAGAGATAGTGAGGTTGCATGGTGTGCCAGTGTCGATCATCTCCGACAGAGACCCCAGATTTACGTCAAGGTTTTGGAGAGCGCTACATCAGGCCTTGGGTACACGGCTAGATTTCAGTACAGCTTTCCATCCACAATCTGACGGGCAGTCGGAAAGAGTCATTCAGATTCTAGAGGACATGTTAAGAGGCTGCGTTTTGGACTTCAGAGGTAGTTGGGAGGAATTTTTGCCATTAGCTGAGTTCGCATACAATAACAGTTATCAGGCAAGCATTAAGATGGCACCATATGAGGCGTTGTATGGTAGGAGGTGTCGCACACCTACTTGTTGGACGGAGTTGGGTGAGCGACGGATGTTAGGACCGGAATTGGTTGCAGAAACTGAGGATAAGGTGAAGAAGATCCAAGCTCGATTGAAAGAAGCCTCGGATAGACAAAAGTCTTATGCTGATCTCAAGCGGAGAGACATAGAATTTGCCGTAGGAGACAAAGTCTTTCTGAAGGTCTCGCCGTGGAAGAAAGTGTTAAGATTTGGGAAGAGGGGCAAATTAAGCCCAAGGTTCATTGGACCATTTAAGGTGTTGAAACGGGTGGGACCAGTAGCTTATCAACTCGAGTTACCTACAGAACTGAGTCAGATTCACGATGTGTTCCATGTCTCCATGCTTAGACGCTATCGTTCTGATCCATCACACATCTTGGCAGTTGAGGAAGTTGAGGTGAGTCCAGATTTGACGATGGAAGAGGAACCGGTGCAGATCCTAGATCGGAATGTGAAAGTTTTGCGTAGGAAGTCAGTTCCTTTAGTGAAGGTCCTATGGCGGAATCATGGCGTGGAGGAAGCTACTTGGGAGCCCGAGGATGTGATGCGACAGCAATACCCCCAACTCTTCTGAACCAGGTAATTTCGAGGACGAAATTATTTTTAAGGGGGGTAGAACTGTAACATCTTAAATTGGGGGTAGTTCAAAATTTCATAATTTTTTTATTCCACATGATTAAAGAAATGAGGCTTTAAATAAATTTTTGGGTGCAACACATACCTCAAAGGAGCTGCTGGCAGGATGGTTGAGGCGCTAGAGTACCTTAAATAGGTGCTGCACGTCTGGGGTTCGAGTCGAGGGGGTGGCATAAGTTTTATTTTGTTGGAAGGGGCATTAACGCCGAGAAAGGCTTTAAAAGAATATTCCAATGCGTTTATTTCCAGGAAATGAGCACTGGCCGAGCGGCTTGGGCGCTTGCAGCAAGGCGCAGACTCCAAATGGTCGCGTGTTCGAGTCGCAATTGGAGTATAGGGGTATTGTAATTTTTGGCCTTTGGAGATTAAGGCAAAGGACGCTAACAAATGAAGGCTTAAAGGAAAAATGCGACGCGATTTTGACATGGAAGTCCAGGTGGGAGAGGTGGTTAGGGCGCTAGGGGTGCTCGTGAGGTCACGCGTTCGAATCCTAGGGGTAGCATGAGCAGTTTTATTTTTCGTTTTAACGTTGTAGCAGAGGAACGAGCAGAGAAGTGATTAAAGGAAATTTGAGAGGGGTTCATGTCATGAAATTCCAATGGGCCGAGTGGCTGGGGCGTGGAGTTGCTCCAGGACTCGGGTTCGAAACCCCTGGGCAGCAATCAGGTATTTTATTTTTACCTTTGGCAATTAATGCGTGCAGGAGCCAGCGACCGAGTGTTTAAGAGGAATTGTTGACGCATTATGTCATGAAAGACATGCTGGCCGAGTGGCTAGCGCTTGGAGGGTACTGCTCCGGGTCCAGGGTTCGAAACCCATGCGCAGCGCATGGAAGAAATCTTTTTGCTAAGGGCCGGCATGCTTTGGTAATTGCATGCACATGCACGCGTGGGGAACCATGTTAGACGGCTGCCTCATGTTCTTTTATCATTTTTTTTTTATCTATTTTATTTGTTATTTTAGATGATAATGGAAGCATGGGGTTAGCTTTCTTTCTTTATTTTAATTGTTGGAAATAGGAAGAACATTATGGGAATAATGTTTATTTTGGGGGATGGAATTTTATCAAAAGAAGAACAAACAAGGGAGCTTGGCTGGCCGAATGCTTTGGGCAAAGGTTCCAAATTCTATTTTCTTGAACCATGGCCGAAAATGGTTGCTCCATTTTCTCTTGCCATTCTTTTTAGTCTTAGCCGAAAAAGGAAGGGATAGCATGGTTGAGTTGGGGTTTTGAAGGGATATTTGAGAGCATTTTCGGCCAGCTCAAGTTTCTTCTTCTTTTAATCAATCAAACCGAAACCTCCTCCCCCGCTACCACTTTTATTTTATTTTTATTTATTTTACCTGAAGCATAGCCGAGACCTTGTTGCTCTCTTCTTGGCCGAACACCCCCCCTCTTTTCTTTTGTGCTTTCTCATCATCACATCAATGGCCGAAATCTAACTCTCCTTTCGGGCTAGCCAAGTAAATTGGTAAGTAGATTTTCTATCTTTCATTCTATTATGGATTCAATATGTAAAACCTACTCTAATTCTTGTTCTATATGATAGCCGCAACTTATAGACACCAAAAGGGAGTGCCGATCTGTGGTGTTTAAAGGCCAAGCCAGTCGTTAAGGTAAAGGGCAACAAACTCGTTGGTTGTGGATTTATGACTATGGCCGAATGGCCTTTGATCTCTAAATGAAATACTAAGACTAATCTCAAGGAAGGCTAGCCGAATGCAGTGAACCCTCAGATTTTGGTAGGTGACCAAATCGGTTTTAACAGCCTATCGAGATTTGATTCTTTAGGGTAAGGTGTATATATATATATATATATATTTTGGCCAAGGGCCATTTTGATACCTCAGTATAACCAAATTAGCACTATGGTCTTAGGGGCAAAGCGGCTGAGGAAATCAGAGGTGTCGGAAATTCAAATCACGTTGGTTCGTGTTAATCGAGGTTCGGTCTAAGGCCCTATTTAGTTATGATATGCCCGATCCCTTGGAATTGTTAGTTAATCAACGAGACCCCTAAATACAAATCTATGATGGCCGAATATAGGGGGCATTACGAGGACAAGTTCGGGACTTTTGTAATATCGCATAGATACGAGGATCCTAGTTAAATCTTCGATTAAATAGGTGTGTAAGCTCTTACACACTTTATTAGTATAATATGTTAATTGATAATATTAATAACCTCTCATGTGGAATTTTGTCTAGTAGACATAAGCTTGGTTTCGGGTAAGTTTCCCTATTACTCGATTTAAGATATATGTTGTATATGCCATCATATGCTGTAAAATGCTATGCTAAATGCGATTGCATGATATATGAAATCATGATACTTGTGATATGACCATGATGATGGTGGGATTGATGAGAGGGAGCAATATTCGTGTCGACGGACACCAGTGTTTTGGTAACACATTGTGACTACGGTCACCAGAGGTTTGGTACCTCCAGAGGTTTGGCACCTCATAGCGTCTCGTCCCTGTGGCTTAGTACCACCGTGGGTTGGCCCCACATTTGAGATACGGGATCGACGCCAGTGATTTGGTATCACACGATGGGTTGGCCCCATCATTTGATTGTGACTTCGGGTCACCAGTGGTTTGGCACCACCAGTGGTTTGGCACCACACGTATTGACGGATATCGTGACTATAAGTCACCAGTGGTTTGGCACCACCAGTGGTTTGGTACCACACGGGGTAGAAAAGGAGCATGGATGGCTAGGTTGGGTTGCATAATTGCATGTTATACTAATATCTTGTGTATGAGTGTTATTTCCCGGGTTGGGGATTTATACACTGAGTCTTGGTGACTCACCCCTTCCCATATCATCTTGCAGGTGAGTAGAGCACGGATGCGGAGCCGAGGAGAGCTCGAGGCGGCCATGTTGGTTTTGTGGACTTGAAATTTTATTTTGCCCCGTTTTAAGTTTAATTATTCACTACAATTCGATTGGGTTGTAATATGGCCGCTTATTATTTTGGATGGTTAGGTAGTTGTTTTTACCTTACTTTATAACTGATGAACTTACGAACTGTTATGCAAATCGGTTAAAAGTAACGTTTTCAAAAATAAGTACTCTTACGCGTTTCAAGGAAAATGTTACCATCGGGTAACGAGATTTTCTAAGCTTTTGATCACGCTAATGTTCTAAAATTTAAATGGTTAAATGGTTTTAGAGGAAGAAAGGATTTTCAACTCAACCGAATCAACCCACTTGAGTTTTAACGAACACCGTTTTATACCCTTAACAAAATTTTCAATTTCTATTAAATCCAAACCCTTCAAATTTCCTTTATTCCGTAACATACCAGATCCGGTCATGGCTTGTGGGCCGGGTTTGGGGTGTTACAATTTCGGCTCTTGGTAAAGGTATCAATAGCTTAATAGATATGACATCTATATATTTTAATAAACTATATACTAAGGCTAATAAAATAGAAGAAAAAGTAGATAATATGGGAGAAGTAACAGATTTAGACTTGAATAGCAAGTCTAAATTGTTATTATCCGATGTTAATAATAAATTAGATCTAGTTATTAATAATATAATATAGAATCCGATCTAGACAATGGTCCTTTATATTATGGTAATAGCAATGTTATTTTAGCTTTATCAGATGAAGATGAATCTTCGGATGAATCTTCTAACTATAATAAAAAAGAAAAAACAAAAGAAAAAAGAGAAAAAGATAAAAAAAAAAGAAAAATATGATTATGAAACTTATAAAACTCTAATAGAACATTGGAAAAACCAATTTTCTAAAACAGAGGATAAATATGAGCAAGTAGAATATTTAAAATTAATAGAAGAACTTTATGAAGAACATAAAGATCTATTTAATAAGTATAATTACCATTATATGTTAGAATATGACACTACCAAAAGTAATGACAGTTCTAATAATATAGAAGTAGATATTAATGTTACGAGTCATAATTCTGATGAAGAAAACACTTCAACAGAAGAAGATGAAAATATAGAAATTCCAGATCCCATGGATACTGAACAAACAGATCCATATGATTATATAGTTCCTAAACCTTGGGAAATAGATAAAAAAGAGTCTCATGGTAAGAGAAAAATAGACTTAGATCTTCAAACAGATGATAATCTGAGAGCTATTAATAAGAATTATGAAATTGTTGAAAACACAACAAGAATACTAGGTAATAAAATAGAAAATATAGCTACTAATGATATAAAACTGGAAACACCAGGAGAAACTAGTCAACCTACACCTATACCTTATAAAATAGATGATCTTAATAAAAGAAATGTTGCTCAAGAAGGAATATATTTAGATCTAACTAATGTTCCTTTATCAGACTATGAAAAAACTATAGATGATTGGGCACAATCCATGACTATTGTTGTAAACAACAACAGTACAGTCTGGTCAAAAGAAAAGTTTTTAAACTACTTTGTTGGAACTTTTCAAGGTGATGTTCTACAATTTCTCAGACGCTGGGAAGAATCTGAGAAAGGAAGAGAACAAAAAGGTCAACTTATTAATCAAATAAGTTCTCCTAAAGATTTGTTAAAAATTTAACCTCAATTCTAAAAATAGAATTTTGTGGTTATACTAATAAAAAAGACCAAGATAGCCAATCCAGCTATACTTTGTCAAAATTAAAATTATGTGATATTATTAATAGCTCTGATACCAATTACGGGGGAGGTAGGTATGCACAAGCGGAAGGGATAATAATATCGTAGATTTATTTAACAAGAGAAGGTAGTAGATAATTTACAAAGAAAAGATCAAGAAAGATGAAATAAGAGAAAACTAGAAATGCTAAAACTCTATCTATTTTTCGATTCCAGGCGAGATGCCTTATTTAGGCTACAACAATGCCTATTTATAACAAAAATTCTTAACTCTAATTTAATTACAATTGAATTCCGAATAGTATCCTGATAAGGATGCTTTCAATGTCAGCTTCATGGTGGTTTCCACATAGCTTCCTTGAATAGTATCCTGATAAGGATGAAATAATTGTCAGCTTCCTGGTTGTTTTCACGTAGCTTCCTTGAAATAATTGTCAGCTTCATGGTTGTTTCCACGTAGCTTCCTTGAAATAATTGTCAGCTTCCTGGTGGTTTCCATGTAGCTTCCTTGATGTGAAGGTTGTCATCATGGTAGCTTCCACGTAACTTCCTTTTTTGGCAATATCTGCTGCTTGCATCATTGCTTACATCATGACGTTGACGGTTGCTTCCATCATTGTCTGCGTCATTTGGACGTTGACAGGTTGTCACATTCAATAATTAATTTTCTCCTTTTTTTGGATTCGTCTTCATCCTTCCTGGATGTTTCTCAGATTCATTTCCTCGATCTCGTCCAGGTGTAATGATTCTGGTGAAGGAACTGGTGTATTCCAGCTTTCCCATACTTCTCTGATCTCCGCTGCTAACGGATAATCTTCAATTTCCATTTCTGCTATTTTTGTTAATAACGAAACGGCTTCTTCATTTCTTTCTTCCTGGTGATTTCCAGTGTCAAATGCCAGGATTCTTCTTCCATCGGTCCAGTACTTGTAACTGGTTTGTTGAAGTAGAAACTGGGCCTCTGCCATTAGATCAATTCCGGCTTGGATTTGATAATGGGAAAAATTTTTATAACACTCATCAATGGTTTTTGACAAATGCTGTTGATCTTCCTGGGCTGCTAAGAGGGATCTTCCTCCAAGCATTTTATGAATAGTCCATATTTGATATGGCTGATAAAATTTTTCTTTCTCAGCGATACCAATAAGGCTATTTATTTCTATATAAAAATAGTTGACAATATCATCTAAATCAACAAAGTTTGTTAATCTAGATCTTACAATAGCTGAAAAATCTTTTAATAAGTGAAAAGAAAGATTTTGGACTGTTATTTCTTTAACAAATCCCCATTCAATACTGGTTATATCGAATGGCTCATGATTGAGTCGAAATTTGATAGTAGGAAAATTTTCTCCTATATCATTTATAAAAACATAAGCTTGTAAAAAATATTTTGAAAAAGCTTCTGAAAATAGAGCTTGCTGGTTGCAAATTGCTCGATTTATTTTTGAAAAAATATCAGGGGGTAGAATTTGTCTACACTTGTTATATAGACATATTCTAAACATCTTATTAATAATAGGAATGTTTTTCCCTTTATTAATAAAATATTAGAATATATCAAGAAGATTGTTTATCTCCTTAATATCTGTATATTCGATTAGGATTTCATCCCAATCTCGGTATAAAATAGATTTTAGTAACAAATCTTCGAATTTATTTTCTTTAGTTGTTTTTTCAACTAAGAATTCCGAGAATTGAGTAAGAGCTTTTCAGAAATTTGCTCTTTGTTCCAAAATATGGTTTTTCCATATTCTGTTTATGAAATGGTAATATTCTGCTGGAAGGCCTGGATTATAAAAATCCTTTAGTTCAGAGAATTCAAGATTTTGTTGTTTTTTCAACAAATCTTCTGTATTTTTGATGATTTCAGAATAGCTTTTTTGATATTCTGAGTATGGATTTTGAGAGAATTCGAAATAACTCACCGGGTTTGGTGATTGTGTTCCAAATGGTTGGTTTACCATTGGATAAGGTACATAATATCCCTGTTTAGGATAAAATTGTACTTGTGTAGGTGCAGCCATAAATCCCTGTTTAGGACTTACTTTTGCAGGTGCAGCAATAAATCCCTGTTTAGGATTTATTGGTGATTTTCCCTTGTTGGTTTTTTATGGACAGTTCTCCATCCATCATTTTCTATTAGAGGTTGTTTACCTCTATCCATAAGGCCTGCTAAGAAAATCAGCAATCATATTATTAGTACTTTTAATATAAATAACATCAAAATTAAATTGGCATAATTCATTATACCATCTAATTATCCGGGGTACAGTTTCTAAGCTTTTATTAGTTAGAAATTGTTTAACAGCTTGATTATCAGTTTTTATAATAAAATGTTCAGGTGCTAAATATATTAAGAATTTTTTTATTCCCCTTTTTTATTGCTAATAATTCTTTTTCATATATAGCATAATTTATTTCATTAGGTTTAAATTTTCCTGAACTATATCCACAAATTAATTCTTCATTAGCTATTGTTTTAGCTTTTAATACATATCCCCAATTTTTTTCTGAGGCATCTGTTTCTAGAATTAATTTATCACCTTGTTTAGGTAAATAAACTTTAGGAATATAATTTATTTCAGATTTTATATGTTTTATAATGTCTGAATCTTTTTTAGACCATTCAAAAGGTTTGTCCTTTTTTAATTTTTCATATAACTCGTCTAGTTTTTTAGATAAGTTAGGAAAGAAATTTCTGCCATAATTGACAATTCCTAAAAATTGTTGAAGTTGTTTCTTGTCAACAATGTTTTCAGGAAATTCTTTTATTTTTATAATAATATGGTCTTGGAGTTTAAGACCATCAGATGATAATATTAATCCTAAAAATTCTATTTCAGTTTTTTCTAATTCTATTTTCTTAGGAATTAATATTATTCCATGTTTTATAAATTCTCTAGCTATAATATTTAGATGTTTTCTATGATTTTCCAGTGTTTCTGAAAAAAATCAGAATATCATCTATATATACTACACAAAACTTTTTATATTTTTTGAATATAGAGTCCATCCATCTTTGGAAGACTTGTGGTGCATTACATAGTCCAAATGGCATTACTCTCCATTGGTAATGGCCATTAGGTGCACTAAAAGCTGTTAATGGTCTGGATTCTTCTGTTAGCATGATTTGCCAAAACTCAGATTTACAATCGAATTTACTAAAATATTTTGCTTGTTTAGTTTGATTCATTAAAACTTCCTTTCTTGGAATAAAATATCCATCAAAAATAGTATTTTGATTTAATCTCTTATAATTAATAACCATCCTAGCTTTTCCTCTTTTTATTTCTGCATGGTTTCTTACCATAAAAGCAGGACTAGAATGTGGACTAGTAGTTTCTTCTATTAATCCTTTATCTAATAATTCTTTTATTTGTATGTCAAATTCATCTATATCTTGTTTAGTATAGATCATAGGTTTTACTCTAATAATTTTATTGGGGTTTTCTAATTTTATTGTACAATATCTAGGACTATTTTTCCATAATTTTAATGGTTCTTCACTAAAATTATTTTCTAAAATTTTAAACAACCAATGATTTGTTTCAAGTTGTTTAATCTGTTCTTTCCTAGGTGGTGTAAAATCTTGATCACAAATATATCTGTGATTTTCAACTAAAGGTATTTCTACTGAAGTGTTTTCAGTAGTTAATGTAACAAAATTTTTATCAATAGAAAATGGTAAATGTTGATATATAAAATTATTTCTTAATAATATATCTCCATGCATTTCATGAAAACATAATAATTTAGGAATCACAAATCTTACATTGTTTATGTAGATAGGTATATTTTTAGCTTTGAAAAGAATTAGAGTTTCAATACCATTGACTCCAACAGCTCTAATGGGATTTTTCATAAGTTCCCATTTTTCTGAAGGAATAGCATTTTCCCTACAGCTACTGGTTGTAGCTCCAGTATCTAATAAAGCATTTAAAGAATATGTTTTATATTCTCTAAATTGAAATGTAATTTCTATATAAGTATAATATTTCCTTGATTGGAAATGTGAAAATGTAATTGTATCTTTTTTCCCAAGTTTCATTTGTTGAATTATTGGTTTATCCAATTTAGAATAATGAACTGGTTTTAGTTCAATTAGGAATCTGTTTTCCCAATATTTCTTTGGTTTAATTTTACCATAAAGATCTTGTTTATCAATTTCTCTAGGTTTAGGTGTAGGTTGACTAGT
This sequence comes from Gossypium australe, assembly GCA_005393395.2. Taxonomy (NCBI): domain Eukaryota; kingdom Viridiplantae; phylum Streptophyta; class Magnoliopsida; order Malvales; family Malvaceae; genus Gossypium; species Gossypium australe. The sequence continues at coordinate 141,259,768 of CM016623.1, forward strand.
TTCTCCTGGTGTTTCCAGTTTTATATCATTAGTAGCTATATTTCTATTTTATTACCTAGTATTCTTGTTGTGTTTTCAACAATTTCATAATTTTTATTAATAGCTCTCAGATTATCATCTTTTTGAAAATCTGAGTCTATTTTCCTTTTACCATGAGAATTTTTTTTATCTATTTCCCAAGGTTTAGGAATTAATAATATACCTTATTATTGAAACTCTAATTCTTTTCAAAGCTAAAAATATACCTATCTACATAAACAATGTAAGATTTGTGATTCCTAAATTATTATGTTTTCATGAAATGCATGGAGATATATTATTAGGAAATAATTTTATATATCAACATTTACCATTTTCTATTGATAAAAATTTTGTTACATTAACTACTGAAAACACTTCAGTAGAAATACCTTTAGTTGAAAATCACAGATATATTTGTGATCAAGATTTTACATCACCTAGGAAAGAACAGATTAAACAACTTGAAACAAATCATTGGTTGTTTAAAATTTTAGAAAATAATTTTAGTGAAGAACCATTAAAATTATGGAAAAATAGTCCTAGATATTGTACAATAAAATTAGAAAACCCCAATAAAATTATTAGAGTAAAACCTATGATCTATACTAAACAAGATATAGATGAATTTGACATACAAATAAAAGAATTATTAGATAAAGGATTAATAGAAGAAACTACTAGTCCACATTCTAGTCCTGCTTTTATGGTAAGAAACCATGCAGAAATAAAAAGAGGAAAAGCTAGGATGGTTATTAATTATAAGAGATTAAATCAAAATACTATTTTTGATGGATATTTTATTCCAAAAAAGGAAGTTTTAATAAATCAAGCTAAACAAGCAAAATATTTTAGTAAATTCGATTGTAAATCTGGGTTTTGGCAAATCATGCTAACAGAAGAATCCATACCATTAACAACTTTTAGTGCACCTAATGGCCATTACCAATGGAGAGTAATGCCATTTGGACTATGTAATGCACCACAAGTCTTCCAAAGATGGATGGACTCTATATTCAAAAAATATAAAAAGTTTTGTGTAGTATATATAGATGATATTCTGATTTTTTTCAGAAACACTGGAAAATCATAGAAAACATCTAAATATTATAGCTAGAGAATTTATAAAACATTGAATAATATTAAGTCCTAAGAAAATAGAATTAGAAAAAACTGAAATAGAATTTTTAGGATTAATATTATCATCTGATGGTCTTAAACTCCAAGACCATATTATTATAAAAATAAAAGAATTTCCTGAAAACATTGTTGACAAGAAACAACTTCAACAATTTTTAGGAATTGTCAACTATGGCAGAAATTTCTTTCCTAACTTATCTAAAAAACTAGACGAGTTATATGAAAAATTAAAAAAGGACAAACCTTTTGAATGGTCTAAAAAAGATTCAGATATTATAAAACATATAAAATCTGAAATAAATTATATTCCTAAAATTTATTTACCTAAACAAGGTGATAAATTAATTCTAGAAACAGATGTCTCAAAAAAAATTGGGGATGTGTATTAAAAGCTAAAACAATAGCTAATGAAGAATTAATTTGTGGATATAGTTCAGGAAAATTTAAACCTAATGAAATAAATTATGCTATATATGAAAAAGAATTATTAGCGATAAAAAAAGGGAATAAAAAAATTCCTAATATATTTAGCACCTGAACATTTTATTATAAAAACTGATAATCAAGCTGTTAAACAGTTTCTAACTAATAAAAGCTTAGAAACTGTACCCCGGAGAATTAGATGGTATATTAATGAATTATGCCAATTTAATTTTGATGTTATTTATATTAAAGGTACTAATAATATGATTGCTGATTTTCTTAGCAGGCCTTATGGATAGAGGTAAACAACCTGCAAAAGTAAGTCCTAAACAGGGATTTATGGCTGCACCTACACAAGTACAATTTTATCCTAAACAGGGATATTATGTACCTTATCCAATGGTAAACCAACCATTTGGAATACAATCACCAAACCCGGTGAGTTATTTCGAATTCTTTCAAAATCCATACTCAGAATATCAAAAAAGCTATTCTGAAATCATCAAAAATACAGAAGATTTGTTGAAAAAACAACAAAATCTTGAATTCTCTGAACTAAAGGATTTTTATAATCCAGGCCTTCCAGCAGAATATTACCATTTCATAAACAGAATATGGAAAAACCATATTTTTCCAAAAAGCTCTTACTCAATTCTCGGAGTTCTTAGTTGAAAAAACAACTAAAGAAAATAAATCCGAAGATTTGTTACTAAAATCTATTTTATACCGAGATTGGGATGAAATCCTAATCGAATATACAGATATTAAGGAGATAAACAATCTTCTTGATATATTCCAATATTTTATTAATAAAGGGAAAAATATTCCTATTATTAATAAGATGTTTAGAATATGTCTATATAACAAGTGTAGACAAATTCTACCCCCTGATATTTTTTCAAAAATAAATCGAGCAATTTGCAACCAGCAAGCTCTATTTTCAGAAGCTTTTTCAAAATATTTTTTACAAGCTTATGTTTTTATAAATGATATAGGAGAAAAATTTCCTACTATCAAATTTTGACTCAATCATGAGCCATTCGATATAACCAGTATTGAATGGAGATTTGTTAAAGAAATAACAGTCCAAAATCTTTCTTTTCATTTACTAAAAGATTTTCCAGCGATAGTCAAATCCCGGCTATCAAATTTTATCGATATAGACGATTTTGTCTATTATTTTCATATTGAAATAAATAGCCTTATTGGTATAGATGAAAAAGAAAAATTTTATCAGCCATATCAAATTTGGAATATAAATACTATGTTTTCGGGAAAAACCCTTTCAGCCGTCGAGGAAGATCAACAACATTTGTCAAATGCTTCATTTTCAATCAACCGAGAAGCATTTATATACATGTTTCTGAAAAGTAAAAATCTTAGCCTCACATTTGTAAGCAGTTTTACCCTGATATGAGACAAGCCTACTGATGAAATAGAACTTACGGCAAGGTGATCAGAAGAGGCATTCACTAACCTCACACGATAATGTTGTTTAATCAGCGCTCAAAGCAATTGATGAAGCTGCTGATTTTCTTTCCGGAGTGACTTAACCTCTTCCATCAGTTCAGCTTGGTTCTGTAATATGGAGCTCATCACACGAGGCATCTCCATCTGTTCCAATGATTTCCGCGAATTAGAGCTGAGAATATGTACATGAAAGCCAAAGCAACATCAAGGAAAGGATGATAGGAAAATACCTCCTGCATGTGGAATTGTCTTAAAATTTCAATATGAAAGTTCCTCATATCTCCATGAATGGAATTCTGAAATGAATCGGGGGTTTCTTCTAGAGTTCGTTAAAATAGCTGAAGAGTAAAGTTGCTTCCTTGTTGGGGATCTTGTTGAGATGCCTTGGGGGGTTGTAATGTTCCTCCCTATTATGGTCACGATCAATGCAGTCTCATGCTCGGGAAAAAACACTATGAAATATATAGAAATTCGTAAAACTCCTTCATCCAGGATGACTTCACTACTCAAATGCATAAAAAGACCAAAGTGATTAGAGAAATTAATGTAGTGAATAATTATTTAGCCAAACCAGATATCATACATTCATTGCTGGAAGAACTCCTGATGCCGCTGCAGTCAATGAATCAGACCTCGATAACAGGCTATTAAACAGCTCTTCTCTGGTTTCTGCTCCTGTTTCCTTTGTTTTTGGAGAAGCCACCAAACGGGATGTTCCATCACTAAAAGCAGATGTAGTACTAATTCTCTCGGCATATGTCGAAAACCTTCGAGGCGGTGCTAAGGAAGCTAGTTTTGGTGAGTCATGGCTGCCAGCTCTAGTAATGCCTTTTGAACCAAAAGATAAAGCAGACATGGAACTCGAGGAGAAATATTCAGGAAATCCCAATGAAGAAGTCTCCTGATTTGAAGAGACATCTTTCGCGTGCAAATTTTCATAGCTCAGGTTAGAACTGGTCTGACTGAGCATTGAAGACTGATCTTGTCCAGCATAAATAGAGCTCGTTGTCAGACCACCAGAAGCTGGCATCCCAAAACGAGATGGCAGCTGGCGAAGGTGAGCAAATTTGTCAGATTTCTTCTAACCACCCCAAGCTTCTGGAGGAGTGATGGAGGTCTCTTCACTCTTGGAAGATGGTGTAGGGGTAGATTCCAATGCTGTAAAAGACTTCGTCACATCCTGTAAAGATAAGTGGTGTACAAACTTCATTATGGGGAAAAAAGACTGAAAAGCCATATCAGTTGCTCTCAAAAAACCAAATTAAGTATCAGAAACAGTTCTATGACTAAAGAACATAGGATATAACAGCCTCTGAATCAAGCTCAGCTAATTCATTTATTAAGAGAAATGAAAGTTGTTGGAAATGACATCCTACTGCAGATGATAATAAGTTGTCTGCAATTGTAATCAGAGAAATCCTCAAAACATGCAAAGCCATACTAAAACACAGTTAATCTATTGGACTTGTTAATACAAACACTCGTAATGCTCCAAACATACAACATAATGCACAAAAAAACCAAATTCCCATTCTATGCAAAAATGACAACTTAGGATCAACTCATATACTTGCATGAAACTAGCAGAATATTACCATGAAGATTTAAAGTAATATCTTGTACAAAAAAATCAAAATAAATATGTTACGCATTACTGTCATCAATAATAAAAAAGCAAAAAGCAAAAAACCTGTTGAGACATTGAACTGGACTTCTAATCAAGTAATGGTGATCACTGGCTCCATCATCAGCAAAAGCAAACCTCCTGCAAGAAGGAAACAGTAGGGAGGATGGCTTCTTATCATTGGGTAGGTGCTCTTTCTTTGCACCATCATGACCATCCCACAGCTTATCCAGCGAGGGTGTAATAGGATGAACATCCACAAGAGGGGAAAAATACCTCCATATCATCCTTGAAATTGAATGTAGAACGAGGAGCATGTAATCTCGTGAGTGTTCCACCTGGCCATAGATGGCTTCTAATTGGTGTTTCGAGAGAAGAAGAGAGATTGAGTGTGCTTGATGTTGATCCACTACTACTAGTAAGAGAAGATACTTCTGAAGGACCTGAACGGCCAGTGATACGAGAACCAGAAACTGCTGTGGATGATGAAAGGCTTGTTGATGTCACAGATGGAAGTGGGTCTGGCATTAGAACAGAATCCTCCATTGCACCTCCCAAAAGAGCAGTCTCAGCAGTGCAAGTACTCTCATTAACAATGGCTGGTTTTGATCTTTACCAACATAAACTTGAAACATCCTGATAGATGCTATGAACACTTAGGATTTAAAATGATTAAAGGAATAAGGCTTATTACTTTCCATTTACACAAAACACATTGAAGTTGGAGCACAAACAAGCAAGCAGTGACATCCAATTAATATCATTAGTTCCACTATAGAACATGATCTTTTATACCAATACCATTCAAAATTCCATATCAAGTTAAGAGTTCTTGAGGGAAAATAGAAAGCAAGTGCAAACTACAAGAACTTATCAGGGCCTGGGTCTCTTTTTATATTAAAAAGTGATAACAGAGCAAAAGATAACCAACCTCCGAACTACTATAAGCACGAAGAACAGTAAAAGGCTGTAGTTTTCCCCGAATATCATAGAACACCACTCTACCATTACCAGTACCAGCTGCCAGTGTCCAGCCATCATCTTTAATTGCCAATGAAGAAAAAGGTGCCTCGTATGACGAAAGCTGAGGGTCTTCTAGATCCTGAGTCATGAGTGTATAGCTTCTTATCCAACCCAACACTAGCAATAAGAATAACCTGTCGAAAAGGAGAAAGAAAATTGAAATGTCAGAATATTTAGGGTATGTGAAGGTAGGGTTTGTTCTACTATGAGTTTTATATTATTTTTGTTAAATTAATTTGATATTTGGAAATGTTTTGAATGGTAAAATAATACCCTGAAACTCTATTCGATAATTGAAATAGGATATGGTGTTACAATTATGGTTTTGATTGATTTGATAATTGATGAATTATCTATAATTCTATTTATGAGTTAGATTCTTTATTTAAGCTAGAAGGTTCATTTAATATGTAATTTTTTTGGATAAAATGATTTCTTTTTTTTATAACAGTTTACATTGAGGATACTAAAAGTACAGATCATTCCAAGGTGGAACGATGATGGTAGATGAAAGAGAGATTGTTAGAGGAGAAATTGGTAACTTTTTTTTTCTAAAAATTAGGATGTGGTCGATTTTTAGGGTTTGATTCTTTTAGATTGTTTCTTTTAAGATCGGACGATTAAAATCCCTTAGGAATTGAGTAGGGTACAATTTTTGCATTAATTAGGAACAGTTCCACCTACTGACGAATCTAGGAGAGTAGGACACATGGTACCTATATAGAGATTGTATTTAATTTTCTATTTTAATGGCGTCCATTTTTTATTTTTCAAAAAAAAAATACAAGATCCAAAAAATGATCTTAAGTAAAAAAATAAATAAAATGGATTTGTGTTAAGCTTCAACTTTCTGAAACCTAGCCCAACCCCCTTTAGACTTTTGTGTATATTTTACTTTTATATATTATTTAAACATATAAATTTAAATTTTAATAAAAAATATTATTAGGAATATTAAATATTAAATTAAGAATAATATATATTTAAAAATTATTGGTTTAAAATAGACTTAAACATATCATTTATAAATAAGTTTACCTAAGTTTTTGAACCGAATCAATTTTAAATAAACATAAAAATATTATACATAAACTTAATTCCAACCCATAAACACCTGGAAGGAACCATATGTGATAAACTAAAAGAGGAACGAACACGGATCCATAAGCATGTACTAAATTGTGAAGTTTATTATGGGTAATTTAGGTATAATATAAAAATAATTGGAGTAAAGTACACTTAAGGTCACTAAACAACTAGTAAGTTTACGTTTTGGTCGATTAACATTTAAAAGTTACAAAATGGTCACTAAATTATTTGAAAGTTTTTTTTTAAGTCATCAGGTTGTTAAAATCACTACTATATGGCATTCATTGTTTGTCAGCTAACTCTTCTACCCCTACTTTTCTATAATTTAAGTTTTTTTTTTCATGAAACAATTTTAAATGTCACGTATCTAAATAGCTTTTTTCTCCGTTCTTCGACACCAACCATCGGACTGACTTGATCTAATATATGTTCTTCTACTCGTCGATGAGTATTTATCCATCGTATCATTCATCAAATTGTCGCTTTAACCTCACTAGTCAGACTTTTTTAAAGAAAAAAACTAATAGTCCAATAACTTAAATAGAAGCTGTTGAATAAATCAGTGACTTAAATGAAAATCTTTAAATAATTTAACAATTATTTTATAATTTTTTAAAATTAAATAATTAAAACATAAATTTATTAATAGTTTAGTAGTTTTAAGTATAATTTAGGCACGTAATTATCAATTTTCATTTGGACTTATCCAATCAGTTACTTGCAATGGCTGTTGGGTCTTCAAATAGTCATACTTGGGAAGAAATGAATTGAGGGTTGGCCTACTAATGTGAGTGATCTTAACTTTAGCTTGTCTTTTCTTCACATGCCATTTTACTTTTTCGATTTTGTATGGCATCCAATGTGGAAATTGAAAACAGGTTTTGCTTTCAACGCGGAAAATCTCGTGCTTTTGAAATTTTGTCCCTATTACTTTTTGTGTCCACCTAACGTTTTCTCTTAAAAAAATAAAAATAAAAGCCAGTCTTTTTTATTTTAAAAAATTACTTTTTTTATTTTTCTTTCCTATTGCACAAAACACGTGTGATTTTCTCCTCCATCCACTTTGAATATATGTTATTTTATTTAAAAAAAAAGTTAAGTTCCATTTTAATAATAATTATAATAATAATAATAATAATAATAAATAATAATAATAATAATAATAATATCTTCAGCTATTTGCTGTCCAAAGAAATATAATTACCAACCTCCGACCTCGCCCCCGAAAACAGCTCTTCAAAACTTCTGATACAGAGAAATACTTCGCCACTAATACATAAAATATTCTACTAATACTTGCCCATCTGTTTGTGGAATCTGTTCTGAACCAGCAGGAGAAATGGCAGAGGCTATTGTGTCCAAAAGATATTAAGAGTTCAATGTTCAGGAATAATATTTAAGAGTTAAAAAGATATCTAGTCTATCCTACTGTTGCTAATCATATTGGATCACCTTTGGGTCATTGAACATGTGTTTGCTTGATTATATAAACCATGACAAGTCAACTCATTGTGTATATCTAGACTTGGAACCTCTTTATTAGTGTCGTCACCTCTCTAAATTGAAATTAATAGGTCATATAAAGGAAGATCCACATTAGAGCCATCAAGTTTTAAAATTTCATCCGTTAAATATTATCAAGTTACATGGAAGTTCGCACGAGTGACTGCGTACCTTAGAGCCATCAAGTTTTAAAATTTCATCCATTAACTATTATCAAGTTAACTTTAAATGACTCTATGATGACCCATGATCCAATGGGTGTGTTGGAAAAGTTACCTTGTTTGAGAATTCTAAAGTTAGAGAATTCAACATATGATGAGAGTAAGATTATATGCTTTGTCAATGGGTTTCCTCAACTTGATTCTCTTAAAATAAGATTTCTACCAGAATTTAAGGAGTGAGAAATAGAAGAAAGCGTAATGCCATGCCTTCGAAAATTGAAATTGGTCAATGTTAATAGTTTAGAGATACTTCCAGAAAGATTGAGGTATATTATTACTCTCCAAGAAATGACTATGAATTGGTCATTGAAAGAATAATTAAAGTGATAGATGAAAGAGGAGAAGATTTCTATGAAGTACGCCACATTCCCTCTATCCAAATACAGTAATTTGCTTGTATCTAAATAGGTGCATTAGGAATTTGTTTCTCTAAAATAATAATCTCTTCTCTACTTTTTTTTTTCGTTTTTTCTAAAAAGAAACTTGCAATATCATTTCATAAATTATATTTTATATTTTTTTATCATTATTATTAGTATAGATAAAAGATGATATACCATTTTCATGTTGTTGCTGGTAGGGCTGGATGCTTTCTTTCATCTCCAAATGCAAGCCTGCAAAGAAGCTCAACATTAATTGATTCTTCATCGATTTAAGTTTATGGATTTTAAGGAAAGATTTGTATTTAAATTTTAGAAATTTATTTATTGTTTATTGTACTAGTCAATTTTCTCTTATTTTCTTTCAACATTCTTTATACTGTATTTTCTAAGTGGTCCTTTCATTTTTAAAAAAAAAAATTATTAATCGGGCAAAAAACATTTGGAGATGTGGGTTTGAACGTTAATAGGAGTGTAATATCCGCATTGTGAAATTTATTTATGAGTAACTTAAGGGGTTTTTTTACCAAAATATTACCAAAAAAAACCAAAAAAACCAAATTGGGGTGCACTTTTCATAAATTACCAATCTGGTATATTGAGGGTGGTGCCGCCTGTCGCAGAGGCAGACCACCCTCTGCACACCTATATTTTTTTAACAGAAATAAAAAAAAGCTAAAAATGAAAAAAAAAACACTGAAAACGAAAAAAAAAAGGAAATGGCAGGAGAAGTGACAGGAGGCTGGTGACGCCTCTGCCAGAGGCACTGGTGACGCCTCTGCCACAGGCGGCACCGGTGGTGCCTCTGGCAGAGGCAGCACCAATGGTGCCACTGGCAGAGGCATCACTAGCTTTGCCCTCCCCCGTTTTAAGCTCCCCATTTTCTGCTGTAGGGTTTTTTTATCAAAATTTTAGCAGCTGAGTTGAAGAAGAAGAAGAAGAAGAAGAAGAGGAAAAGAAAGAGAAAGGAGGAGAAAGAAGAAAAAAATAAGAGTATGTATAAATTTTTTTTTAATAAGAAAGATATTGTTGGTGTTATATGATATATATTGATTTTTATTTTTATTATTGTTGTTAGTTAGTTTATAACTATTGTGAATTAGAACTAGGTTAATAACATAGATAGTTAGTTATTATTATTTTTAGTTAGAACCCTAAAATGATATTTTAGTTAGTAGTTAGTATATTGTTAGTAACCCTAAAATTAAATATTAAAATAGTATTAGTGTATTAATATGTTATTATAATATTAATATTTTAGTTAGTAATATGTTAGTTAGTAAATTGTTAGTATATAATATGTTAGTTAAAAACCTTAATAATAATAATAATATATTGTTAGTAGTATAATTAAAATATTAGTTTCTACTATTAATATTTTAGTTAATATGTTAGTTAGTTAGTATATTGTTAGTAGACTAATAAGTTAGTTAAAAATCCTAAAAACCCTAAAATAATATATTGTTAGTATATTAATAATATGTTAGTATATTAATATTTTAGTTAATATGTTAGTTAGTTAGTATATTGTTAGTAGACTAATATGTTAGTTAAAAATCCTAAAAACCCTAAAATAATATATTGTTAGTATATTAATAATATGTTAGTATATTAATATTTTATTTAATATGTACATAGTTATTATATTGTTGTTGTTAGTATGTTAATAGATTGAATATTGTTTATTTTCTAAGCGATTTTGTTTATTTTTTAACAGATTGAATATTACAGATGGATGATCAGTTTTTCGTATGTGTTTATTTCGATGGAATCATCTTGACAACAAGCGTTGGATGCATATTTGAATGTCGGCAACAAATAGCAATGAGATTTAATAGAAATGTCTCGTTGGATGATATGAAGAGAAGGATAAATGCAAAAATTGTTAGACGTTGTGGGAGAACGATCTCAAGAATTTTCTACAAGTTTCCAATTTCGGCAGATCCGATCAAATTCACAGAAATGGAACTTGTAGACGACGAAGACGTTGAGACAATGATCGCTCTTTACTGTGGGAATGGGAGTAACAGAAATGCACCGATTCACTTATTTGCTGAGTTTAAAGGGTATTGGTATCGAGACAAATGAAGACAGCAATGCATATGGTGAAGAACATAGAGCTCAAGAACAGTGCATAGTGCCTCCAATATCATATGTTGATGCCGATTCGAATATACGTGGGATCGATATCGATCTTAATATTACACCAGATATTGATGTGGTTGGTGATGATGGACACGACAGTAGTGATCATTGTAAGGAAGAGGTCGATAGTGAAAGTGATCCTAATATGGAAGATATACTTGATGATATTGACGATAAAGACGTGAATAACGATGGAAACATTAGCGCGTCTTCGATCGGGAACCAGATGAGATGTATTATGATACACAATAATCCTGGGCCACACATGTCGCTCATAGACCCCGACGCAGCGCGTGTAGCTGAGTTCTCCGAGTACCCTGAAATATATCCTGCGCACCGGCTGGCCATAAATTCTGAGCATGAGTTATTCGTAGGCCAGAGATTCGAAAGTAAAAAAGAGTGCGTATCTGCTATTAAACTGTATAGCATGGATATATCAGCGGATTACAAAGTCGCAGTGTCTAAACCGACGCTTTATATTAGGGAGTGTTGGAAGGCTGCGGAAGGCTACAATTGGCGGATACGGGCTGCATTCATTCAAAATTCGCAGATGTGGGAGATACAAAAATTGGTTGGACCGCATACATGCAGATCGACACGTATGAGAGAAGATCATAAAAAACTTGATTCCAAAACTATCTGTACATGTATCCTGCCAATGGTGAAGGATATGCCAACTATTAAAGTTTTGGTACTGATTGCTGAAATACAAGCACGATTTCAGTATTGAGTATCGTACCGAAAAGCGTGGATAGCTAAACAGATGGCAATGGAGTAACTGTATGGAGATTATGACTTATTGTATAACGAGCTGCAGGGATGGATAGCTGCTATGAGAAAGTACGTACCGGGAATAGTGATTGAGTTGCAGACACGACCTTATTACGGCTCAGATGACCAATTACAGTCGGGGAAAAGAATTTTTTCATCGGATGTTCTGGACGTTTGATCCATGTGTGCGGGGATTTCCACACTGCAAGCCGTTTGTGCAGGTGGATGGTACATGGCTATACGGAAAATATACACAGATCTTACTTATTGCGGTTGCTCAAGACGGCAATAGGAACGTGCTCCCAATAGCGTTTGCCATTGTAGATAAGGAGAATATGGAATCTTGGGAATTCTTCCTTACCAACCTGCGAAGGTATGTTATTAGCAACGATAATATTTGCATCATCTCTGATAGAGCGAAAGGATTAATTGCCGCAACTAGGCGTTCCGGTGTGCCATGGAAATCCATTTACTGCATCCGTCACATTGCAGCTAACTTCCTTCGAGAGTATAAGAATGCAGACTGGAAGAGACAATTGGTGAACTTGGGTAAATGATAACCTTAAATTTTCAATATAAGTTTGAAGTTTTTATGTTATCTAGTTACCGCAACTTATCTTTTATTAAAACATATACAGCGTAGGAGTTAGAGCCACATATTTTTCAGCAAAGAATGACTCGACTTGAGAGTGACATGGAAGGTCAAACGAACAAATCTTTTCGAGAGTGGTTGGGTACAATGAAGCCGTGGCAATGGGCTCAAAGTTTTGACGAGGGCTTTCGTTATGGTCAAATGACCACGAACTTGGTGGAGGGGGTCAATGCTGTGTTGTTAAAAACACGACATCTTCCGATTTCATCTGTCTTCTCGGCCACAATTGGCGACCTTGATGCCAAGAATGGGTGAACAGCAAGTCAATTAGATGAATGCGGGACATGTATTTGTGGAAGATGTCAGGGATGCATTGATTGCAAACCGTCGGACTGCGAGGTTGATGACTGTAGAAATATACTCACGATGTATGAAAACTTTTCTAGTTACGGAGTCTATCGGTCGTCGACCCGGTTTGCCACCTAGGTCTTATAGAGTCGATCTTCGGAACAGACAGTGCGAATGCAGGAGGTTCCAAACACTTCATTATCCGTGTGCACATGTCGTGGCAGCTTGTGCTAAAGTGAACCTTAATGTCGAACAATTTGTGAATGATGTGTACACGCTCGAGCGTACATTGCGTGTCTGGGAAAATGAGTTCCCTGTCCTGCCCGAGCTGTCTACATGGGGGTGCCTCGGACGACTTTCGAGCTTGTCCCGGACAGAGGGTTACGCAGGAATCCGAGAGGTCGCCCGCAATCATCCAGAATCCGTAATGAAATGGACCTTAGGGAGAAATCCGACTATAGACGCTGTGGAATATGCAGGTTAGGTGGTCATAATCGAAGTAAATGCCCGCAACAAAACTATCATGTTGGCCAATCATCACGAGGGAGTGGGAATTGACATTATTCAGAAATAAATGTTTTGTATTCATATCTTTGGTGATTTTTATTAATTTGGGTTAAATTGAAAAAAATAGATAAATTTAGGAACTTAAATGGAAAAAAAATTACATTTATGGATTTGTGTTAATATGGATTTGTATGGATTTATATTTTGTGCCAAAATCAATTCATACTTTTTCTAGTCATTTCACATGTACAAATCATGCTTCAATATTTAACCATATGAATATCATCTAAATAATCACATATTCAATTTAAAAATACAAAATAGAGGAAAACCAAAACCACAAGAAACACCTAAAATTGATAGTTCAATGGTGTGGTCCTAGGTGTATACTTCTGCGGTGGTCGACGATCACGTCGTGGGTGCTCGCGACGATCAACATCCTCTTCAGCATCCGGTGGGGGTCCAGGTGGGGGTGTGCTAAATATGGTCGAAAAATCATGTGGCTCAAACGGCAGAGATGAACTCGAGCCAGAAGGAGTGCCCTGATGCACTGGATACGAGCCGAGAGTGCTGTACTGCGGTGTGTACGATCCAAATATATCAAACCCGTACTGGTATCCACCTCCTGAGGAGCCCGGGAAGGTGTCATAGCACGACATATCTGGATGATACGAATGTACATCCAAATTTTAATGTGATTGCTCGGGCTCCGGCTCTGGCTCCTGCTCGGGTTTTGACTCGGGATCAGGATCTGTAGCTGCCTCGGCCTCCATATCGACCGCTGCCTCATCTGTCCCATCTCGCTGCATGTGTTGGGGGACTACAGTCGACTGTCCCCCGAGTATATATAGCTTCCCCATACTAGAGTACCATTGTATGTACTTTAATAAAGGTTGAAAATCGGAAGACATATCCATCCGGGGTATACGGGACATGCGGTCATTCCACACCGCAATAAATTGCCTATGCCTAACCCTCCAATCCAAGCCTTGTTTCCCTCTCTTATTTTTACCATGAACCTCTCCCACCTGGCATGGCGGATCGGGGATGTATTGGACACAACCAAATTGCCGCAGCACTCGGTCCGCGTGATACCACTCGACTACATAGAAATACACAATTGGTGCGTTTGTGCACCATATGTACGAGTGAATATAAGCGGAAGGGGGTATGACGGCTGCAATTTTCGGTCGACGATATGGCGTCCATATAAACTGCACGATTAATAACATTGTCAAAATTTAACACAGTGTGCATAAGATATACAAACTAACAAGTAACTAATATTGGAGTCACTTACCCCTTCCCCGGCGTGTTGCTCAATCATAAGCCGGTATATCGGGACAGTGTACGACCTCCCGATACCCGGATAAATACTCCACCTACAAAAATAAAATTCAAGTCAAATATAATTAATATAAAGAAATTATCAATTAATAACAAGTTATATTTTATCACCTGTTTACTAGTGGATATACATATAGTTGGTGCGTAACTGATGCCAAGAATGGCATCCGATACAGAGCCCATGATTGCAATAGTGTAAGGCATCTGCCTATGTCTGCGGTCCCTGGCTCTGTCGTTCGACAAAGCTCACGGTACAACATCGTAAGAACAGCAGAGCCCCAACTATACGAGCGAGCATTGCCAAAATCAGCGAATAGGGGTAGGTACTGAATATCAACCGTATTGTTATTTACGTTGGGCATCAGTACACCCTCTATGATGTGCATAATGTACGCTCGAGCAGCGCACATCAACTCGGCTGCAATGGCACCAGGTGATAACTGTCCATACTTCGCTCTCAGCTATGTAAACTTCAAGCCCGTAAAATTTTCTTCGCCATCGCCGTACGGGTCCCCTAGTAGGCTCTGACAAAGTGTAAATGGGTCAGCTATCGCACTGACGCCCGTAACAGGACTCCCGTCAATTGGGAGCCCAATCTGCACTACAACATCCTCTAGAGTGACTGTGCACTCTCCACAAGGGAAATGAAAAGTGTGGGTCTCCGGGCGCCAACGCTCGACTAGTGCGGATATTAAATCATACTGCAAGTCAAACGTCCAGATCAGTGCTGCTGACCCAAATCCAGCTTGCTCAATATACGGTACCAATCGTTCATCCGGGGGATTTCTTAACCCATTCACGCGGCTCCTTAGTACACGGTACGAGTCCTGAAAGTGTTAAATCAGAAAAATTATTATTATAACATAAATTATTATGTACCTATTTTGTTAATATATCCTGCGATTAATAAATAACAATATATTACCAAATCATTAGCTGCGGCAGATATGTGTGGAGCTGTACTAATCAATTAAGCCATTGTCGTCTCAGATATTTGATTTCTAACCTACATAAAAAATTTAATTTTATATTAAAGCACAAATAAATAACATGCCAATAAAAATAATATAACAAAAACATAACATATTTTAATATAAAAAAATATAACATAATTTAATTTATCCTATTTTACTTTTTTAATATAAATTTAGTAAAAACCACTTATTTAGCCCTTTCTTTGTATTTTCTTATTTCCAAATTCTATTAGTTAATGTAAATATATAATTTTCGTCTTTTATTATTTTGTATTATTTTATTTATTTATTTAGTACTATTTTTTTAATATCTATATATACCTATTGATTATTATTAATAATAACTAAGGTAGGTAAGTAAGTAATACTAACAATAATAATATTTTTTACTAACTATATAAGATAAAATTTTAGTCTATTACTTAATGTAAATATATAATTTTAGTCTTTTAGTATTTTATATTATTTATTTAGTACTATACATATATATATTGATCATTAATAACCATGGTAGGTAGGTAATACTAACAATAATAATAATTTTTACTAACAACAATAATACTAACTAACTAACTAAAATAATATTTAAGGTTTTTAACTAGCATTGTTTTTTACTTCCTACTACCAATATACTAAAATAATAATTAGTGTTCTGTTTTTAACTCACTTAATAACTTTTATTACAATCTAAGCAGCAAAATTATTATTTTAGGGTTTTTAACTAACTATCTATACTAACTAACTAACTAATAAATTTATTATTTTAGAGTATTTAACTAACTAACTATAATAATAACTAACAATTTATTATTTTAGGTTAAGCCTTAACTGACTAACTATAATACAATATAGTTAATATTTAAACTTTTTAATAAATCATAATACTAATAACTAACTAACAATTATTATTTTAGAGTTTTTAACTAACTAACTAAGTATAATAATAACAAATAACAACTACTAACAATATAATTAATATTTACACTTGTTACTAATCCTAATAATAACTTATACTAATAACTAACTACCTAAATTACCATTTTAAGGTTTTTAACTAACTAATTATAATATTAACTAACAATACTATTACAAACTAAATTACTAACTTTTTACTAATCCTAATAATAACTTTCTAACTAAATTATTATTTTAATATTTTTAATAAACTAATTATAATAATAATAAATATTTAATAATACTAATAATTAAAGTACTTTTTAAACACTTTTTTTAATCTAAACTAACAATAACTAAACTAACCTAACCTAAACTAAACTAAACTAAACTAAACTAAACTAAACTAAACTAACTAACAATAACTAAACTAATCAAATAATATAACTAGTTACTAAACTAACCTAACCTAAACTAAACTAACATTAACTAAACTAAACTAATAATACAACTAACTAACCTAAACTAACCTAAACTAAACTAACAATAATCAACAAAATAATAATAACATTATATAATCATTCATATTTAAAAAAAATTACATACTTCTACTAATCTTTCCTTCTTTTTTTTCTTATTTTTTTCTTCTTTTTCCGGCGCTGGGGTATGCTGCTGTTGCTGTTTCTTCTTCTTTTTCTTCTTCTTCTTCTTTCTCTTCTTCTTCCTTTCCTTTTCTCATAGATTCTGCTTCAACAAATTCATTTTGGGGACCATATAATGGTCCCCAAGCCACCCACAACCCGACGAAAGGCATGCCTTGTCACCCTCAAAGCGGTGCTGCCTCTGCCAGAGGCACGTTCGGTGCCGCCTGTGGCAGAGGCTGCACCAGTGTGTCAGTATTTTTTTTCGTTTTCAGCTTTTTTTATTTCTGTTAAAAAAATATAGGTGTGCAGAGGGTGGTCGAGCCTCTGCGACAGGCGGCACCATCCTCAATATACCAGATTGGTAATTTATGAAAAGTGCACCCCAATTTGGTTTTTTTGGTTTTTTTAGTAATATTTTAGTAAAAAACCCGTAATTTAAGTATTGTATAAAAAATAACACAGTAAAAATAATAAATAATTAGAGTAAATAACACCAAAGGTCACTAAATTACTATTTTAGTCAATGAACTTCAAAAAATTACAATATGGAATATTTGAAAGTTTTCATTTAAGTTATCAGAATATTAAAATTATTGTTATATGGCATTTATTGTTCACATCGCCTGCACCAATAATAAACTCTTTGCCCTTACTCTTCTACAATTTAGGGATTTTTTAATAAAACAACTTTAAATATCACATATCTATGAACTAAAATCCAAATAGTTCTTCGATACCGACCATCAGATTGACTTAGTCTAATATGTGTTCTTTTACTTTCATGCATTGAATTGTCGCTTGAAACTCGCTAACCAAATTACTTTTTTTTTAAAAAGAATTTAATAGTTCAATAACTTAAATAAAATTTTTTAAATAATTTAATGACTTAAATAAAAATTATTGAATAATTCATTAACTATCTTATAAATTTTTAAAATTTATCCTATCAATTATGAGCAACGACTGTTGGGTGTTGAAATAGTTGATATTTGGAAGAAATGAAAATGAGGGTTGGCCTACTAATGTCAGTTTCCTACAACTTCATTGTATGGCTTCCGATGTAGAAATTGCAAACAACTTTTACTCCCAATGCGTGGAAAATCTGTTGGCGCTTTTGGTATTTTGTGTCCAACTTTAAAAAATTGCTTCTTGATTTGGAATTTTATTTTTGTGGAAAATCTCTGGTTTTTAGTCGAACGGCACACGGCTTTGGGCAAAGCTCCCATAAATACAAAAAAATAAAAATAAAAATTATCGGAATATACCACTTTCAAAAAAATTTACCGGAATGTATCAGTTTCGCGGCCACGTCAGCGCGTTTTTTGGGGAAAAGTGGCTAAAGCGCGGCCCAGAGGGCGCGCTTTAGCCATTTTTCCCCAAAAAATGAATTGAGTTTTTAGCCAGTAGTCTCCGGCAAAATAATTTTGAGGAGACGTTTCTGAACAAACAGTGGCCAAAAACCGGCCACGTGGACGCTCTTTTGCTACAGTGGTCTCCGGCAAAATTATTTTGAGGAGACGTTTATGAACAAACAGTGACCAAAAACGCTTCCAGCAGGGTGCACTGTGAGCAGGAGTACCTAAAAGCGCTACTACGTGGACGCTCTTTTGCTACAGTGGTCTCCGGTAAAATTATTTTGAGGAGACGTTTCTGAACAAACAGTGGCCAAAAACGCTTCCAGCAGGGTGCACTGTGAGCAGGAGTACTGAAAAGCGCTCTCACGTGGACGCTCTTTTGCTACAGTGGTCTCAAGCAAACTTAGGCTATAAATCAAGCAAATTTCATTCTCAGGTTGCAGAAGGCAAATTCAGGCAAAAGAAAAAAAATTGAAAATGAGTGAACATATTAATGCTGTTATTTACTACGATGGTGAAGTTTGTGACACCGAAAATGGTGTTGTTTTCTTATCGGAGAACACAGCGCGATTGAGTTTTAATCGGAACATTGATTTGGTAGAACTTTGCAAAAGAATTAGGCATAAAATATTCGGAACAACGCTAATGAAAGTTCAGTCTATTAAGTATAGATTTTGCGCTTCGGTTGATCCGGTGAGATATGACTCATTCGACATCAAAGGTCCTCGGAGCCTTGAGGCAATGGTGGAGACTCATCTTGCCAGTGGTTCACCCTATATCGAGGTATATGTAGAATTTTCATCTCCAAGTGATCTTTCTGTGACCTCAACATCTAGTATCATTCGAGGGGAATACACGACCCCAAGTCGACACTCCGTAAGTGGGGGGCAAAACACAGAAGTGCCCGTGTGCGGTGGTAGTATGGAAAACATAACCCCTGCACGACACTCGGTCGGTGGATGGGACATGCATATCCGTTATTCGACGTTCGATGACAGAAATATGTATTGGGGGACGTCATCAACTTCTAGTGGTTGGTAATCCACATATGATTGGGATATGTACGAAAGATGTTTAAGGAGGGATGATGTACTCCCGACAACATCCACCAGCGAGGGGCCCTCGTTTGTTGCAGGTTATGGAGGGTCAGACGATGAATCCGATGTGGATCCACCTCGGGAGCCAGGGCCTGACGGGTCGTCGGTATCGCTTGCACCGTATAAGCTGTTACCGGATAGACAATTGAGGCGCAAACCAAGAGGTCGACCTTGCTCGACTAGAATACGCAACAATATGGATATCCGAGAATCGACCAACCAAAGTCGACGGTGCGGATGGTGTAGGAACCCGGGCCATACATCTCGCTCGTGTCCAAATCGGACTAGTTGACCGTGTTCTTAGCTTGTTTGTCTCCAGCTGGCTATGTAATTTCTATTTTTTTGGAGGAAAACAGTGAACTTTTGTACCATAACTCAAAATTTATTAAATATACAAAAAATTAAATTGCAAAAAATAAAATTTAAACCATTTCTATTTTATCAAAGATATTAATATTAAATTTAAAAAATTAAATTACAAAAGAAATAAAATTAAACTCAAAATTTATTAAATATAAAAAATTAAATTGCAAAAAATACAAATTAAATCATTTCTATTTACCAAAGATATTAATATTAAATTTAAAAAAATTAAATTACAAAGAAATAAAATTAAACTCAAAATTTATTAAATATAACAAAAATTACATTGCAAAAAATACAAATTAAACCATTTCTATTTTATCAAAGATATTAATATTAAATTTAAAAAAATTAAATTACAAAAGAAATAAAATTAAACTCACAATTAATTAAATTGCAAAAAAAAATTAAATTGCAAACAATAAAAATTAAACCATTTCTATTTTATCAAATATAAACATAATTACATTACAAAAAAAAATTACAAAACTAAATCAAGGTTTAGGACTGATGCCGGTGGGAACCAGTGCCGCACGGGGGCGGTCGGCGGTTACGCGCTGGATTCCTCCTTCTTCTAGCTTCCGGCGGGGGTCGTGGAACCTCGGGCGGGGAATCGGGTTCCTCCTACAGTGGGTCTGGTTTTGGGTGTTGCGATGATGACCCACCTTGATAAAATAATGACCCCGGAGGTGTTTGCATAAACCACGGCGGGGGTGACTGCATCCCGTACGGCGAAGGAGTCTGGTAGAAAGAACTGCTCCCCGACGGCGCCTCCTCTAATCCCACATGCGACGTCGGTCTCACGATCGACTGGCTATCGGGAGTAGTTGGGAACGGGCTCGAACCCGGCCATGCACTCCAACCTGGGGTAGGACTGGGAAAAGGAAACATATATGGGTTAGGAGGATACATATAAGGGGTAGGGTACGCACCTGGCATAAATGGTGGACGCTGTGATGTCGGTGTTGTCGGCTGAACTGATGGGCCTGGTGACTATGTAGCTACTGTTGCTGGGCCCGATGACTGAGTAGGCGCTGTTGCTGGGCCCGGTGACTGAGTAGGCGCTGTTGATGGCCCCGTCTCATCACCCCTTCTCCTTGGATGTAAAGGGGCCCGACGTTTCCTTCGCTCGCGAATTTGCCGTCGCCTCTCTTCATCCGACAACAGATACGGCTTGCCATGGATTCTAAACCATGGCATGTACTCCGGCACGCACGCTAACTCAGGAATGATGATCGGTTTCCGGTTAGGTAAAAAGTCATACCTGTTCTCCCACGTCTCGATATGACCTGACCAAAATCTTGCCCAATCTGTGTGCGACTGCCGTAAGTCCACTTTGTGCTCATCATCGAGCACCTCAGGTGGTACAGAAATCGGTTGCCAGAATCCAAATTGCCGCAGCACTCGATCTGACTGGTGCATCTCCACGGTCGCGTAGGTGATTATTAGGACCTTAACTTGCCAACTGTTCGGATTTTGGAAGAACTCCTCCGGAATTACAGCCCGAATTTCGGGATCCTCGTACGGTGTCCATTGAAACTATATTAATATTACGAAAATATTAGTTATATACATAATACTAGACACTACATACGCAATACTAAATTATAATAACGAAATTCGAAACTTACTTTTGATTCCGAACGTTGTTCCAATAGGAGCGGTATATCCTCAAGCGAGTTAGGTATTCCAACATGACTCGCCGGATGGGACCACCTAATTAAATAAACTTTTAGCATGCAATTATACTATAAATACGAAATAATTTTAAAATATAATATTAAATTTACCTCGTTATCAGTGGGAATGAATATGGCTGGTCGAGTCGAGGACGTAAAAATGGAAATCGAAACCATGCCCATGACTGCAGTAGTGATAGGCAACCTCCAATTTTTGCTTTACTCGGCTGCGTCGCCCTACACATCTCACGGTACAACCTCGATAGCACGGCAGACCCCCAACTCAATTCACCGGCTGCTCTGAAATCAACAAGTTTCAGGAGCCATCTCAGGTGGACGAGGTTTCTAGAGAGGTCTGGCATCAGATAGCCTCCAATTATCTGAAGAATGTATGCCCGAGCATACTGTATTCTTTCTTCTTCGGTCAAACCCTCGTTCGGCTACGAGAATGCGTCTCGTAACCAGGCCATATCGATCTGAGCTCCTTGAATTCTATCCGGAATGGCACCCAGAAGCTCGTAGCATACGGCTATCCAATCGATAGCTGTTGCCGACCCGGTGACTACCGACCCGTCCACCGGTAATCCCAACTGCAACTGCACATCTTCTAGGGTGATGGTACACTCTCCGCATGGCAGATGAAAAGTGTGAGTCTCGGGTCTCCACCTCTCTATCAACGCGCTGATCAAAGGCGGCTCCAACTTGAACCTCCAGCCTACCGTGGCCACGTGCCAAAAACCTGTTTCCCGCAGGTAATTCTCAATCAACGGCGATTGGGGACCAGGCATGTTACGAATATAACATTCCAACACCCGATCTACAGACTGTTTAAAAAATTATAAAATTCAAAATTAATTCAAATTGCATAATTAAAAAAAAATTTAATAATATTGCAAAATTAACATTAAAATTTACCATTTTCATTTGCTCGACGGCAATGTGCTTCTCGCCTAGTCGAAGTAATTCCCCGGCCATTGTAATCCGATAGAAAATTTTACAATTTTCCAAAAAATAGATATATTAAAAAAATTATAATGGGCTTTTTCGTAAATACTAAAGGACTATTTTGAAATTTGAGCGTAAATTTCAAGGACTTTGAGAGAAAATTGAGAGAAAATTGAGAGCAAATTGAGAGAAAATTGAGAGAAAATTGAGAAAGGATTGAGAAAGGATTGAAATGTGAAAAAAATAAAGGGCTGGGGGGTTTTATATTTTTTTTTTACCGTTGGGGGCTAAAGCGTGGCCCAGAGGACGCGCTTTAGCACTTTTTCCAAAAAACGCGCTGACGTGGCCGCGTTTTTGGGGAAACTGGTACATTCCGGTAAATTTTTTTGAAAGTGGTATATTCCGGTAATTTTTATTTTTTTTTAATATTTATGGGAGCTTTGCCCCACGGCTTTTGAATAATTAAATATGTTATTGCTGCTCTACGGGAGTGGACTGTGGCTTTTCCGGGTGAGGCTAAAACCTGTCTTGTTGATTGAATAGTGTGATGATTGGTGTTTGTTATGATTTTGATTGATTTGATAATTAATGAATTATTTATAAGGTTTTTTTATAAAAATAATTCAAATTTTTTTTATTATCTATGAAAATGATTATTTTTTTATCAAATACATAAATGACATAAAAAAAAGACATTTCAAAAATGGACGTAGCAGGTAATTTTGAAAATTGGTAACGTCAAATTATTTAGCTTTATCAGAAAAAAAGTTTGTTTTTTAAGGTGCGCAATTTTTTAGAAATAGCGATATTTTTTTAATATTTATATAGGTGATTACATTCTACATATTTCTATCAAAAAATAAAATTTTTACCCTGATTACTAACATGATATATTGGTGATGCCAAACTCTTTGATCCACTAATTTTTACAGTAAATTTTAGATCATTAACATGTTTAATAAAAAAGGATTATTTTCATAAATAATAAAAAATTTTGAATTATTTTTATAAAAAAACCTCTATTTATGAGTTAAATTATTTATTTAAGCTCAAATGTCCATCTTATATATAAAAAAATCAAATAAAATGATTTCCTTTTTTTTTTTACAAGAATTTTCATCAAGGATACTAAAAGTATAGATCATTTCAAGGTGGAACGATGGTGGTAGATGAAAGAGTGGATTGCTAAAGGAGAAATTGATAGGGATTTTTTTCCTAAAAATTAGGATGTAATTGATTTTTAATCCTAATTTACATCCACATTTCTAATTAGGGATATTTGAAAGGGACGATCATATGTGATAAACTAATGGTGAGTTTGGATAGACAGTGTGTTTATCTGTAGTTAGTGTAAAAATAACGATGCCGGTGAGATTAGATATTATAACGACACTGCAACGTGAGATAAAAATAAATTAAATGTATTGCACCACTGCACGGCACTCAATTGCCTATTCAAACTCACCCTAAAAGAGGAACAAACAAGGATCCATACGTAATAAACTCTAATATAACGGTTGTAGGACCAAACCAAGTAAAAATTATTGAGGAAACTTTTTTTTTCACTGATAAGATTGAGTTGTTATGAATTTTGAAATTCTAAATTTAAATTATATATGGAACTCCCTCAAATAAATAAATTTCTCTTCTTAAAACCATTTTTTTCACCATTAAAATAAAAAAAAAAAATTCGTGATTGTTTTATTTTCTCAATTTTTTTCTCATTTTCTTTCAACATTCTTTGTACTGTTGTTTTCCAAGTTGTCCTTTCCTTCTGGATAAAATTTTATATTGGCCGGGCAAAAAATAATTAGAGGATATAAGTTTGAACGTTAATAAACGCGCACTATCCTTCTCTTTTTGAAATTGTAAAGTTTATTGATGGGTAATTTAGGTAATGTATAAAAAATAACACAGTAAAAATAATAAATAATTGGAGTAAACTACATTCAAGGTGATTAAACTACTAGTAAGTTTACGTTTTAGTCGTTTAACATTAAAAAGTTACAAAATGGTCACTAAATTATTTAAAAGTTTTCTTTTAAGCCTAAGTTGTTAAAATCACTACTATAAGGCCTTCATTGTTTGCCCACTAACTCTTCTACCCCTACTTTTCTATAGTTTAAGTTTTTTTTTATGAAACAACTTCGAATGTCACATATTTACGAATCTAAATTTAACCTAACTAATTAGATTTTTTAAAAAAACTAATAGTATAATAACTTAAATAAAAATTATTAAATAAATACTAAAATAAAAACCTTCAAATAATTTAATTATCTATATAATTTACTCAAAGTAACTAAACTTTTTTCTTTTGGTCTTATCCAATCAATTATGAGAAATGACTGTCATGAGGGTTGGCCTACTAATGTGAGTGATTATAACTTTTCTTCACATGCCATTTTACTTTATCGACTTTGTGTGGAATCCAATGTGGAAATTGAAAACATTTCAATGTGGAAAATCTGGCTTTTTTTATTAAAATAACCTAAATAAATAAATTAATTATTAAAATAATTTACCTTTTTAATTAAATACCAAACTAACCTAAAAGCTACACCTAAATTTAGGTGGAGCCAAATTAAATGGCTCCACCAACTTGCCACGTCAATATAGGGATAAAAAATAATTTTTTGGTGGAGCCATTTTGAATGGCTCTACCTATATAAAATACAAGAGAAATACTACAAAATTTAGAAAATTAGGAGGCCATTAAAATAATTTCTTAATTTTTGGTGGACCCATTTGAAATGGCGTCACCACCCCTACTGACCTTTTTTTTTAATTTTGTCTTTTTTTACTTTTTTGGGGTTTTGAAAACTTGGGAATCTTAAAAATAATTTCCCTTTTTTTTTGGTGGAGCCGTTTAAAATGGCGCCACCACCCTCCTGACACTCTTTTTTTATTTTGACTTTTTTTTTACTTTTATATATAAAACTAAAATAAACAAGTTAAATAAACAACTAAAATAAGAAAATATATAAAACTTTAAATGAAATAAGAAAAAAATAAAAAATTTTAATTTAAAAAATTATAATAAAATTAATATAAGATTAAACATACATTTAAATATTATAAAACTAATAGTTTCAAAAGCAATTTGAACAATAAATTTAAAATTTATAAAGAAATAATTTCAAAATTATATATCTAAAATTTTAAAAAATATTCTAAAAATGATATTTAAATTTTGAAAAAATATATACAACATTTTAAATTTTAATATTTAAAATAATATTTAAAATAAAAATATAATTTAAAAAATATATAAAGTTAACAAATTATTTAATAATAATATTTAAATTTTTAAAAAATATTATACAACATTTTAAATATACATTACAAATTTTTTAATATTAATAATATAAATTTAAAATATAAAATAAAAAAGAAATATATAGAAGAAAAAAGAAAAGACAAAAAAAAATTGGTGTCAAGAGGGGGAGGGTGGTCGCGCCATTTCAAATGGCTCCACCAAAAAAGGGAGAAATTGCTTTTAAGGCCCCTAAGTTTCAAAACCACGAAAAAATAAAAAAAAAGTAAAAATATAATATTTAAAATAATTAAAATATATATATCTAAAGTTAAAAAATTATTTAAAATAATTTTTAAAATTTTTAAAAATATATTATAAAATGTTTTAAATATACATTACAAATTTTTTAAAATTAATAATATAAATTAAATAAACAAAATAAAATTAAAAAAATCATAAAAGTAAAAAAAAGCCAAAAAAAAAGGTCAGGAGGGTGGTGGCGCCGTTTCATATGGCTCCACCAAAAAAAGGAGAAATTACTTTTAAGGCTCTCAAATTTTCAAAACCACGAAAAAGTAAAAAAAACAAAATTTAAAAAAAAAGGTCAATAAAGGTGGTGGCGCATTTCAAATGGCTCCACCAAAAATTGAGAAATTATTTTAAAGGCCCCCAATTTTTTAGATTTTATAGTATTTCTCTTGTATTTTATATAGGTGGAGTCATTTTAAATAGCTCCACCAAAAAATTATTTTTTTATCCCCTATGCTGACATGGCAAGTTGGTGGAGCCATTTAATTTGACTCCACCTAAATTTACTGTAGTTTTTAAGTTATTTTGATATTTAATTAAAAATATAGATTATTTTGATAATTAATTAATTTATTTGAGTTATTTTAATAAAAAAAGCCTGAAAATTTGTTGTGCTTTTAGAATTTTGCGTCCACCTAACCTTTTTTCCTTAAAAGGATAAAAAAGGGAGTTTTTTTTTCTCTTTTTTAAAAATTGCTTTTTAATTGGAAGAAATTATTTTATAATTGTTATGAATTTTTCATTATTAAATCAACATCTATTGATATCAAAATAAATTTGATTTACTCTATATTTTATTTATAAACATTACTATTAATCAATTAAAATATGTTGGTTATTATAGAAAGACAGGGATATGTATATGCTTTCCTATAGTTATAGCTCTGTTCAGGATGTGGTCAATACAGCTATCAGTTGGACGAGAAGTTATTCGCCACCCTCAATAGCTATGTTCCATTCGAATTCTATGGCTTTTGATTCAAAATGGTTAGCGCCAAAAAGTGGTTGGGTCAAGCTTAATACAGATGGTGTAATTTCGTCTAGCACTCACTCAGTTGCAATTGCAGGAGTCATTAAAGATGCCAATAATAATTAATTATGTGATTAGTCGATGACCTTAAGAAAATATAAAGTGTTTAGAATTGAAACGAACTAACTTAGGATAAAATTATCGACAAGTTGAGCTTGAATATATGTTATTTTATTAAAAAAAAGTTAAGTTCAATAACAGCTTCAGCTATTTGCTGTCCAAAGAAAAATAATTACCAACCTCACCATCAAAAACAGCTCTTCAGAACTTCTGATAAAGAGAAATAGTTCTCCACTAATACATAAAATATTCTACTAATACTTGCCGATCTGTTTGTGGAATCTGTTCTGAACCAGCAGGAGAAATGGCAGAGGCTATTGTGTCCCTAGCTGTCGAAAGAATTTCTGATTTACTCATCCATGAAGCTGTTTTTCTCAATGATGTGAAAGATCAAGTTGAGAGCCTAACGGCTGAACTGAAGCGAATGCAGTGTTTCTTGAAGGCCGCGGATCGCAAGCTTGAACAAGATGTGCGTTTCCAGAATCGGGTGTCGGAAATCAGAGATCTTGCTTATGATGCTGAAGATGTCATCGACTCTTTTATTCTTAAAGCAGCACATCAACGAGGTTTTCATGGGATTGTCAAGAGATTCACCTCCATTTTCACCAAACCTTCTCATCTGCACAGAATCGGGGTGCAGGTCAACGCAATCCAGACCAAGCTCCAAAACATTTCCGAGAATCTTCCAGCTTATGGGATACCCAATGATCGAGAAGGCTCTAGCTCAATTTTCAAGGTGCAGCAACAGTTAAGAAGGACATACTCACATGTCGAGGAAGAGGACGTTGTTAGCTTGGAAGTTAGCACGAAGGATGTCATGACCAAGTTGATGTCTGAAGAAGATAGACCCCACGCCGTGGTTTCCATAGTCGGCATGGGGGGCCTCGGTAAGACTACTCTTGCCGGAAAAGTATATAACCATGTTGATGTGAGACGCCATTTTGATTTCTTGGCTTGGTTTTCTATCTCTCAACAATGTAAGCCGACAGAAGTTTTGCTTGGTGTCTTGAAGAAAGTTCTCTCTCCTTCTAACGATGAAAGAGAGAAAATTGAGAAAATGGACGAGATTGAGCTGACGAGAACGCTTTTTGATGCTTTGAAAGAAAAGCGGTATTTGGTGGTCCTCGACGATATTTGGAGAAGCGAGGATTGGGATATTCTTAAACCTGCTTTTCCACGAGGAAGAAAGGGAAGCAAAATATTGTTCACAACACGAATAAAAAATGTGGCTTCACGTGCCGATCCTTGGAGCACTCCGTGGAGCTCTCACTTCTTACAGATGATGAAAGTTGGAATCTTTTGTGTAAGAAAGCATTCCCAAGGGACAAAACGGGTTCTCAATGCTGCTCAGAAGAATTTGTGAAGCTTGGAAAAGAGATGGTGAAAAAATGTGGAGGTCTGCCTTTAGCAATTGTTGTGTTGGGAGGCCTGCTAGCAACAGAACAGTCATTGGCTCAATGGGAGATGGTTCACAAAAACATCCATGGACACTTAAATGAGCTCCCACACCAAGATCCTCAATATGGTGCAGTAAACCGAATTTTGGTTTCAAGCTACAATGCGTTGCCTTATCCTTTAAAACCATGCTTTTTGTATCTTAGTCATTATCCAGAAGATTGGGAGATACCAAAAAAAGAACTCATTCGTTTATGGATCGCTGAAGGTTTCATTCCGGAAAACAAAGAATTCCTGATGGAGGATTTAGGCGAAAAATTCCTAGAAGAGCTTATAGATAGGAGCTTGGTTCAAGTTAGCAGGCGAGACTATACAGGAACAAATGTGAAGACATGTCGAGTACATGATCTCTTGAGGGACTTGTGCATGAAGAAAGCAAGAGAGGAGAAGTTCTTGGAAATTATTCAACAACCACTGCATGAACTTGAAGTGACATTGGCAGAATCTATGCTACGAAGAATTTCTATTCATCCTACTAGCAGGTTTGTTCATTTAAAGGGAGAGCATCCAAAATTACGTTCTTTGCTGTTTTCTCGGAATGAGGAATTGGAAGAATTATGCATTTCAAAATACAAAAGCTTCAAATTTTTAAGGGTGTTGACTCTTGCAAAAAGGGACAAAAACTTCGAAAAGTGGCATGTGTCGACTGAAATTGGTAATCTCCAACATTTGAGATACTTGAAGTTATACTACAGTGGCAGAATGATTTTGCCGCCATCTATTGGCAGGTTGAAGAGTTCGTACACTTTATACATCAAGTCTGGTTATGACACTATAATTCCAGATGGTGTGTTTAAGTTAGAACGTTTAAGGCATCTTGTAATAAAAGCGTATAGCAAATATTCTTCCGTGTGTGGATATAGTTGGCAGCAAGGGTTCACTTCAAAAAATATTGAAACTTTGAAGTTCATAGTGGTGGGTGAGAAGCCGGTTGAAAATAATGCGGTGCTTAAGTGGACTAATATTCAGAGTTTAGGAATAGTATTTACCACAGCAAAATATGTGAAGCCTACCCTATTCTTGCTAACCAAAGTGCAGCGCCTTCGATCAGTGTCCTTAAGATTTTTTGATGGCTCACGCCCAGACTTAGAAGCCCTTTCTCAATATTATCACCTCTCCAAACTGAAACTATATGGGCAGATAGAAGATGCACAACATCCGAACGGTCATGTTTTGAAATTTCTTCCATCAAATATTGCCAAATTAACTTTGGTTGACTGTGAGCTGAGCCAAGATCCAATGGTCGTATTAGAAAAGTTATGTCATTTGAGGATTCTCTATTTAAATGAAGCATATATTGGAAGTAAAATGGTGTGCTCTGCAAATGGATTTCCTAAACTTGATTGTCTTGGAATGATTTTAAGTAACTTGGAGGAGTGGGAAATAGAAGAAGGTGCAATGCCATGCCTTCGAGAATTAGAGTTAGCCTGTGTTAATAGTTTAAGGATGTTTCCAGAAGGATTGATGTATATTACTACTCTCCAAGAATTGAATTTAAGAGGATTGCCTATTTCATTGATACTAAGGATTGATGAGATACATGGAAGAGGAGGAGAGGATTTCTACAAAGTGCACCACATTCCTTCCATCCACTTTTCTATATAAGGTATTTATTTCTGTAAAATAATAATTTTTACATTCTTTTTCTTTTCTTTTCACCTATAGAGTTAGAGATTGATATAATATTGATAAAATAACATGATAGAAGAATATATCTTTAATTACCATAAAAATTATAATTAAAATATAAAAAAAAGAATTTCAAATCATATTTCTAGAAAAACTAAAATTTTAATATCATTTTATTATTTCATATTTTTAATTATTATACATAAGAGATGATGATATATACATACCATTTTTCCTCTTGATGTAGGTTATCTAATCAGTACTGGAATGTACTTTGCCGAGATATCTAATTTCATTAAGTGTGTATTTTTTATAAGAATTAGATTGCTATATAGTATGAGCTTTGAATGAAGTGATTGTTTGCTATATATCTAATGCTCCCAATTTGCTTATTTTTCTAAAAATTTATCTTCTTATTAATTGGTTCTTCATTTGCATCTATTTCATTGAAATTAATCTAATTTAAACCGAAGAAAGAAATTCTAAATAACTCATTAGATGTTTTAAATGGTTAAATTCATTATTTAAATAGTAAAACAACCCATTTAAATTTACAACTCATTATTTCAATAAAAAATTAGATGATACAATGTTAATCAAAGCATATAGCATGTATACATTTATATGACATAACAAAAATATGTATGATTTCTTATAACAAAATGTATAAAACAGATTTATATTAATTTTGACTTATGTGGAATGATGATTAAATTTTTTATCAAGTACCCGTTTGACACAAGTTCAAACTATATGACGCCTATCCTCACCCGAATATTTTATAAAATGAGTCGACATTAATCAGTTTTGAAACTTTAAATGTTTAATCAATGATATTAATCATTTCATAAAGTTTTTTTTAATCAAAATCATCATAAAGTATTAAATACTTTTTACTCATTTACTATTTATTAAGAACAAACCGATAATTAAATATCTTTGAGTCTAGAATTATTTTAACTTTTACCTTGAACCAAACACGGTATTGGAACATATCTAGTAATGTGCTAATTGACTGGTTAATCTAATATTTTGTGAATTAAACTCCCTTTTAATCTAAATTCACAAAAGTTTGTGTGCTTAAGAAAGTTGAGTTTCACATAATTTATTCTTCCTAAAAATAAAAAGAACAAAGTAGCGACTCAACTTTCTATTGAAGACTTGTTTTAATAAGGTTACACAAATCAAAATGTAGTAAATTCAGGGAACTCTATGTACTAAGATAACCGTGTTAAATGCTTCATTTTCAATCAACCAAGAAGCATTTATATACATGTTTCTGAAACGTAAAAATCTTAGCCTCACATTTGTAAGCAGTTTTACTCTGATATGAAACAAGCCAACTGATGAAACAGAAGTTACGGTAAATCTTTTTTATAAAAAAATTTTGTTATTTTTGTTCCATCTCCTATCCTTGAATATCTAGTTTATATATTATTTTTGGTCAATTATTAATAAGAAATTTACTAGTTTAGCAATAAAGTTTCAGCTTGCTTAGAGATCTTGTGTTTGAATCCCGTGCAAACCAAAAATTATTTTTGCTACTCCCTAAGTGTGACGCCCATGTGTTAGTACTTTAGTTAAATTCGAATTCTGAATAAATTGATAGGTTATCAAAAAAAATTATGTTGGTTAGGATAATATTTTTTTAAGAAAAAATTAATTAAAAATATTTCTCCAAAATCCTCTCACTCTCCATCCCATGGTCAACTTCCCCACTTTCCCATCTTTTCCACTCTTCTTTTGTTTTCACATTAGTTTTGTTGCTGCTAGTTTTTTTCTATCTCTGTTGATTCTTTTTGTTTCAAATTTTCCCTTTCAATTTCTCAATTTCACGTTAGTTTTTCCATTGTTGAAACTTACGAGGAATGTTGAGGAGTGGCATGTGTCAAGTGAAATTGGTAATCTCCATCATTTGAGGTTAAGATGCAAACTCAAAATACTCTTGCCATGGGCTATTGGAAAGTTGAAGAATTTACACACTTTGTACCTCTAATGCCATTATGACTCTGTAATTCCAAATGTAGTATTCAAGTTGCAATGTTTAAGGCAATTTGTGATAAAATTGTTAAAAAAGTTGTTTTCTCCTGTGGCAAAGCTTTTCTTCAAAAAAAATATTGAAACTTTGAAGCACATGATGGTAAATAAGAAGGTTATTGAAAATAATGAGGCACTCAAGTTGATTCATATTCAATGTTTAGGAATAATATTTAAGAGTTCAAAAGATATTAAATCTATCCTACTGTTGCTAATCATCTTGGGTGGCCTTGGGTCATTGTACATGTGTTTGCTTGACTATATGAACCATGACAAGTCAACTCATTGTTCATATATAGACTTAGAACCTCTTTATTAGTGTCGTCACCTCTCCAAATTGAAGTTAATAGGTCATATAAAAGAAGATCCACATCAGAGCCATGGAATGACTCTATGAGGACCCATGATCCAATGGGTGTGTTAGAAAAAGTTACCTTGTTTGAGAATTTTGAAATTAGAGAATTCAACGTATGATGAGAGTAAGATTATATGCTTTGCCAATGAGTTTCCTCAACTTGATTCTCTTGAAATGAGATTTCTACAAGGGTTGAAGAAGTGGGAAATAGAATAAGGTGCAATGCCATGCCTTCGAAGATTGGAATTGGTCAATGTTAATAGTTTAGAGATGCTTCCAGAAGGATTGAGGTATATTACTACTGTAACACCCTAACCCGTATCTGTCGGATTAGGATTATAGGCATTACTAAAACAACCACAAGTCAAACACATTAACGAACATAACCCAATTGATAACATTAACGACAATTTAAACCAATAACTATTAATAACATACCACTATTCATTTAGTAATGTTTGGATCTTACTGCCAACTAAATATATATACCTATTCATTATTCATAGAAATGCTATACACCTTATTCGAATCAAACTTATGGTCTTATTAATCCCATACAATAATATATATTTGAATAACTTTCAAGTAAAAGTCAAAATGTATCCGAATATACCAACAATAATCCAAAATCACGCATGGCTAAATCACTTTCAATAAATAAATTGTCATAAATTTTCATCCCCTTCATTCATAAAACATTCATCCGAAATGTATAGATTAAAAATACTCCTTTTTCCTTAAACCTCATGTGGCATATATACCAAGACTTGTTTGTATAAAGATCGAAAGGCACATACGTATATATATACATCATCTTAAACATAACGGATGAAATCAACCCAAGCATAGTATCGAAGCCATGTTCGCATGGCATATATCCACATTACTAACCAAAGAAAGCAAAAGTATTCAAGCTTATACAAGCCATAATTTCCATGGTTCTATGCAAAACAAAATACCAAAAATATTTGATAGTGTGAAAGACTTCAACAAGACCCCCAAATGCGAGCTTCAATCCTCGGACCTAAAACAAACAAACAATACACATCCGGTAAGCTATAATAGCTTAGTAAGTCATAAGTAAAGGAAGGTAAATATAACTAAACATTATTCAAGGTTCTATTCATCTCAACCAACTTTAATAATTAACTTATGGTATCAATCCACATACCACACTACCAAATGCTCATATCAAATTTGTTCAATTACCATAGTATAATCTAATATTCAACACAGTAATCATCATGTCTCAAAGACTTACCTAACTTACCATTTTACCATCTAACATACAATACATACATACCTGATGCTCACGTATACCTCCTTTAAGAGTTTTCATTATTTAAGAAGCCTGATAACCCGCATACTTAAAGTAATTCCCGTAACGTATCGCTCACATAGAGCCGTTACATAACATTTCGCACACTTAGTGCCAACTTCCCGTAACGTATCGCTCACATAGAGCCGTTACGTAACATTTCGCATAATACACATATACAAAGATTCATATTTCGATACATATGTAATACACATATACCTATCTTCGAATTCAATTTTTCTTCCTATATCTATCATCCCATTCGATCTCTTTCATATAGATACATAGGTAATCATCCATTTGTATTCATGACCGAATCGAAGTTCACGTTTTAGTTACTAATCCATCCATAAATCATGTCTCCAATCAAAATATACCTTTCCATACTTGATTTAACACACATTTACAATATACGTATATATTGAATTCCATACTATGTCACATTCAGTAATTTGTATACCCACATACTCAACTCAACAATCGAAAGATTTAATTAACCAAATATATATATATATATATATATATTTGATAACATTACATTCAACCCACATTTACAACTTCATTTCTCATTCGGCAAATGTGATATTTCTATAAAAAGAATTGGATGAGAGTAAGCATTTCACTATAAGAATTAATTTGCTTAACTTCAATTACTTATAACTTACCTTGATAGTTGAAGAGTAAAGATGTTCCGGCTATTCGTTTAATTTAGCCTTCCCCCGATCCATTTTTGGTTCTTTCCTTCTTTGATCTAAAACAAAAATCCAAAAGAAAGAGCCCATTCAAATAAATTTCATTCATTTGTATTCGAAATGGTTAATTACACCATTCTTCCAATTCATCACTCAAAGTTTGACTTTCTTACAAATTAATACTATATATATATATATTTTTTTTTTCATTCGAACTAAATAAATTTCTATGCATTATTGAGCTAAGGCCGAACTACTCTTAAGCTCGTTCAAATTCTACAATGCTATTCATTTTGACCCTCATTCGTAACAAGGTTTCCCTTTTCATCCCTCGAATTTACATTCCCTTTTCATCCCTCGAATTTACATACTTTTCAAATTAGTCCCCATGGCATAAAATGCCAAATATACGAAATTTGAATTGATCCCTTAAGGACCGAATCTCTCTTATCCACATACAAATCTATACCCTTCAAATTTTTAACATTTTACTCCCCCACATTATAAGTTTTCACGATCTAAGTCATCCTACTACAATTATCCAAATTTTCCTATTCAAAACATATTAATCTTAAACAGATGTATAACATTTCACCATCAAACTCAACCAAACAAAACCTTTCATCCATGGCCGAATCTT
Organism: Gossypium australe; assembly: GCA_005393395.2. Classification (NCBI taxonomy): domain Eukaryota; kingdom Viridiplantae; phylum Streptophyta; class Magnoliopsida; order Malvales; family Malvaceae; genus Gossypium; species Gossypium australe. The sequence goes on from CM016623.1 coordinate 141,295,104, forward strand.
AGCATGCTTTAAAACTCAAAAATTTTCACATGAGCTTGATAGTACTTAGGATGACCAAGAATTCATAAAAACCTAGCTTAAAAGCTTACCTTAATAAGACATGCAAGCCAACTGAAGATGGAGAGTTAAGCTTTCTCCTTTCTTGATGATTCGGCCAAGAAGATGGAGAAGAAAGAGATGTCATCCATTTTACTTAATAAAATATGTTTTCCTTATTTTATTAATATTCATCCATTTTTTTATTACCCCACTAACTCCTTAAAAAAAAATTCTTTAACACCCATTTAACCTTGTTGCCGTCCACCGGCCAAATTGTCATGCAAAGACCAACCAAAAGATGACCAATTCAATTAAGTCCTAAATTCTACCATAACGTTGACATAAATTTCCATATTTCAAATTTCAAGAACTTTAAACTTTTAAGAGTGTTGAAACTAACGAGGAATGTTAGGAAGTGACATGCGTTAGGTGAAATTGGTAATCTCCATCATTTGAGGTAGTTGAGGTTAAAATGCACTGGGGAAATGATCTTGCCATGTGCTATTGGAAAGTTGAAGAATTTACACACTTTGTACCTCCAATGCCTTTCTCGCAGTGTAGCTCCAAATGTTGTATTCAAGTTGGAACGTTTAAGGCAATTTGTGATGAAAGGGGATGCATACCCTTGTAGGATCAAAAGTAGTTTCCATTGGTGGCAAAGTTTTTCTTCAAAAAATATTGAAACTTTGAAGTACATGTTGGTGGACAAGAAGTTGATTGAAAATAATGCGGCGCTTAGGTTGTCTAATATTCAATGTTTAGGAATAATATTCAAGAGTTCAGAAGATGTTAAGCTTATCCTATTGTTTGCGATCAAATTGGATCGCCTTAGGTCATTGTCCATGAGTTTGTCTGACTTTCCGAACGATGACAAGTCAAGCTCATTTTCATATCTAGACTTGGAACCTCTTTTTCAGTGTCGTAGCCTCTCCAAATTGAAGTTAATAGGGCCTATAAAAGAATATCCACATCAGAGCCATCATGTTTTGAAATTTCTTCCACCAAGTATTGTCAAGTTAACTCTGCGTTTCTCTGAGCTAACTCATGATCCAATGGGTGTATTGGAAAGGTTGCCTTGTTTGACAATTCTTAACTTACAAGGTTTTGCATACGAGGGGAGAAAAATTATTTGCTCTGCCAATGGCTTTCCTCAACTTGACTCTCTTTGCATGGACTATGCAAAAAATTTAGAAGAGTGGGAGATAGAAGAAGGCGCAATGCCACGTCTCCGAAATTTGGAGTTAAAATTTATTTTAAAACTAGAGATGTTGCCAGAAGGATTGATGTTTATTACTACTCTCCAAGAATTGAAATTATCAGCAATGGGTCGTTCTTTGGAAAAGAGGATTCAAGTGAAGGATGGAAGAGAAGGAGAAGATTTCTATAAAGTGCGCCACATTCCCTCCATCCAAATCACATACTATAGATGAACATGTAACAGCCCAATTATGACCTTAATCGGAACGGTGGTTTTGAGACCATGAATTCAAATTAGAAAATAAAATTTTATATTTTATTTAATATTGGAGAAATATGTTAAGCATGTGCTAGATTATTGTGATGATAGTTTGATTGTTCATATGTGTTGCTTAAGAAGGAGGATTAAATTTGGTTAAGAGTTAAAAATAGCCTTTATTTAGTTTGAAAGGGCTTAATTGAAATGTTTCTTGCATGCATGGGCTTGCATGTCAAGTTGACCTAAAAGAATTATAGTGGATGGTAATCATGATAATAAGGGGTCAATTTTAATAGTTTTCTTTTCATATAGGGATTTGAGTGGCAAATTTACCTATGAAGACATAGTGGACGGTAATGGCTTGTGAAATTAGTGGGGAATGTGTTAATTTATTAATAAAATTATATAGTAAGTGGGTTGAAAGAATATATTTTAACTGTAAAACATTAAAATAAAAAAAACATGAGCATAGGAATTATCATCATCTTCTTTTTCTCTTTGACCGAAACAAAATAAGGAAGAGGGGAGGGGAATGAACTCTTAACCTTCGGCTACTTGCATGTTAAATTAAGGTGAGAAATTGAATTCGATTTCTTGAATTTTAAGCATGTTTGAGAGTTTTGCCGTGAAATGTATATAGCCCATGTTAAAAAAATTGAGTTGGTTGTTTAAAATGAATGTTGCCATGAACGAAAAGCTTAATGTTTTTATAATTGTGGATAGAAAATGATAGATGAATGTTAGATTAACAAGCTTCTCTTTAGCATATATTGATGATATTTAGCCTAAGGGATTGATTATAGATAATGAAATTTTGAAGGGGCTAATTGGCCAACGAATGGAAGAAATAAGTCGAGATAGGGACTAGAAGTGTTCGGCCCTCAATAAGCATAATTAAATTCTTAATATTTTGCAATTGGAGTTTTAAGGATTAAATTGTTAACTTTGTAAATGTTGGGGGTAAATTCGGTAAAATGAGTAATAGTATAATTTTTGAATTGAATTGGATGGATATGTTTTTGAATGAGTTCAATTTGAATTGTTTAGATCAAGTACAAAAGGAGAAGGATTTAGATCGGGGAAAAACAAAATTTAACGAATAGTCGGAGAGCTAAATTCATCGACTCTGAAGGAAAGTTTAAGCAATTGGGTTGGATTAAAATTTTAATTATGTTATGCTGGAAATGTATTGATGATTTTGTTTTATTTATAACAAGTGGCCGAATGTATTGAAGGAATTTGCATAAGATGGCCGAATGTATGATTGATAAATGTTCAAGAAAGCTTGCTTTGCTTATCGGGTGACTTATGTATACATATGTAGCATAAGATGAGCGTACATATATGAATGAAACGAAAAATGATTATGAAAGAGAATGGGGGTTATAAATTATATGTTTAACATGGGAACCGAATGTAGTGGTGAGTATTTGAGCAAATGTGGTAATTGCTAATTGACAGAGGACTGTATGTGCGAGATTGTAACCGAGCACTGTGTGTGCGAGATCGGTTGACAAGGCACTGTGTGTGCGAGATTGAAACTGAGCACTGTGTGTGCGAGATCGGTTGTATGGCAATAAGCTACTTGACTTGCACTGTGTGTGCGGATTTATGAAGATTACAATAGCAAAAACAAATAAAAGGGAGACATCCGAGAAATGGTAAATAGGTAATTAAAGTATGATAATTGAATAGTTTAATGCTAAAGGTAAGTTGATGTGTACATAATAGCATATCATTGAGATGTTACAATTAATTGTTGAGTTTGTTCGAATGGAAGACGATATGTACATATTTGATTTTTTTTTGGGATTTGTTGAATTAGTGAATGACGATTGGAACATGTTGTTTGTGTTAAATTGAAGTATTCATTGATATTTGAGTCAAATTGATTTAATTCAAATAATAGTTGTACTTAGATTTTTATTTATTAATGCTTAAACTTACTAAGCTATGATAGCTTACGATATGTGTGTTTGTGATTACTTTATAGCTCTTTTAAAGCCGAAGTTCAAGCTCGGGGATCCTTGTCGAAGTCAAGCACATTATCAACTTTTGGTACTCTTTTTTTTAAAATGAACCCAATACTATGGCATGTATAGGCTAACTTTCCGAGATTAGACACAGATGTTAGTGAATGTATATACAAATGCCATGCGAGTATGGCTATGTTTTATGCATGGGTTTGATTCTATTTTGTTTAATCATGTCATTATTTACTAGGTAGGTTCGGTTTTGTTATAAAATTTATATGGAAATTTATTTCATGGTATGGATATATATATATGAATCGATTCAAATGGTGATAAAATGGTATTTTGCTATATGGTCATAATTAGTCCATATTTGATAACAAAAATACTATTTATGTTTATTAAGTAAATGATTTGTTATTAGATGTAATACGTATGTTAATGGTGATAGCATGTTAAAAAAAAAAAAATTTGGGTATGCTTTGGTCTTAGTATTTGATCTTATAAAGCTCGATGATTGGCATGAGGTTTAGTAATGCCCGTAACCCTAATCCAGCGATGGAAACGGGTTAGGGGTGTTACAAAACATCTTTCTACAATGACAAACTTCATTTGATTCAGAAGAGTTGAAGCCATCATCACGAGAACTCGTTTCATTAAAATTCTTGTTAGACACCCGTTTGATATATGTTCAAACCATTTAACCTCATCCCCACCCTTAATATTGTATTAAAAAAATAATTTTATACATAATTTAATTCTTTTGATTTTTTAGCGCATTATGGTGCTATAATAGTCATATCTCTATCTTTATTGTTTGTGATTTCATAGGGTTTAAATGCTGATATTTGATAACACCTATTCTAACAACATATATTAATCAACCGGATTTAACGGGAAAAGAGATCAAAGTGTTCCAACATGTCCGTGCTAGATATTGAAGTGAGAGGGTTCTCATATAGTGTAATTTCATCTTTTATATAATTTTTCTTTACGACCCTCCCAACTAGAGAATTAAAAAAAATATTAACTAAATTTAATTAAAAATCTAAAAAATGAAATCACTCAAAAACTTGTAGCTTCCTCCAAATAATGTATGTTATTTTATTTAAAAAATTAAGTTCAGTAATAATAATAATAATAATAATAATAATAATAATAATAATAATAATAATAATATCTTCAGCTTTTTCCTGTCCATGGAAAAATAATCAGCAACCTTATCGGCTGTTCAGAACTTCTGATAAAGAGAAATACTTCTCCACTAATACATAAAATATTCTACTAATACTTGCCGATCAGTTTGTGGAATCTGTTCTGAACCAGCAGGAGAAATGGCAGAGGCTATTGTGTCCTTAGCTGTTGAAAGAATTTTAAATTTACTCATCTAGGAAGCTGTTTTCCTCAAAGGTGTGAAAGATCAAGTTGAGAGCCTAAACGCTGAACTTAAGCGAATGCAGAGTTTCTTGAAGGATGCGGATCTCAAGCTTGAACAAGATGCGCGTTTCCAAAATCGGGTGTCAGAAATCAGAGATCTTGCTTATGATGCTGAAGATGTCATTGACTCTTTTATTCTTAAAGCAGCACATCAACGAGGTTTTCAGGGATTGTCAAGAGATTCACCTCCATTTTCACCAAACCTTATCATCTGCAAAAAATCGGAGTGCAGGTCAAAGCAATCCAGACCAAGCTCCAAAACATTTCCAAGAATCTTCCAGCTTATGAGATATCCGGTGATGGAGAAGGCTCCAGCTCAATTATCAAGGTGCAGCAACGGTTAAGAAGGACATACTCACATGTCAAGGAAGAGGACGTTGTTAGCTTGGAGTTAGCACGAAGGATGTCATGACCAAGTTGATGACCGAAGAAGATAGACCCCACGCCGTCGTTTCCATAGTCGGCATTGGGGGCATCGGTAAGACTACTCTTGCCAGAAAAGTATATAATCATGATGATGTGAGACACCATTTTGATTACTTGGCTTGGGTTTATATATCTCAACAATGTAAGCCGAGAGAAATTTTGCTTAGTATCTTGATGAAAGTTCATGAAAGAGAGCTAATTGAGAAACTGGAAGAAAGCGAGCTGATGAAAAGGGTTTTTGATGTATTGAAAGAAAAGCGGTATTTGGTAGTCCTTGATGATATCTGGAGAAGCGAGGATTGGGATATTCTTAAACCTGCTTTTCCACGAGGAAGAATGGGAAGCAAAATATTGTTCACTACACGCAACAGGAATGTGGCTTTACATGCCGATCCCTGCAACACTCCCATGGAGCTCTCACCTCTTACAGATGATGAAAGTTGGATTCTTTTGAGTAGGAAAGCATTCCCCCTAAACAAGACAGATTCTCATATCCGCTCTGAAGAATTTGAGAAACTCGGAAGAGAGATGGTGAAAAAATGCGGAGGTCTACCTTTAGCGATTATTGTCTTGGGAAGCTTGCTAGCAAGAAAACAATCATTGGACGGCTGGGAGACGGTTCACAGAAACTTTTTCCAAGGAAGCTTAAAAGGGTTCCAACAACATGATCATAAATATGGTGCAGTGAACAGGATTTTGATTTTAAGCTACAATGATTTGCCTTGTCATTTAAAACCATGCTTTCTGTATCTTGCTCATTATCCAGAAGATTCGAAGATATCGAAAAAAGAGCTCATTCGACTATGGATCGCTGAAGGTTTCATTTCACCATTATTGGGAAGCGAAGAAATCTTGATAGAGGATGTAGGCGAACAATTCCTAGAGGAGCTTATAGATAGAAGCTTGGTTCAAGTTTGGAGACGAGACTATACTGGGACAAAAGTGAAAACATGCGGAATACATGATCTCTTGAGAAACTTGTGCGTGGAGAAAGCAGAAGAGGAGAATTTCTTAAAATTTATTCAACCTTCATTAGTTGAAAACTCTGAAAATTCTCTTGATGTGACCTTGGTAACATCTATGCCACGAAGAATTGCTATACATCCTGGCAAAAGGGACGTCCATTTAAAAGGTGAGCATCCAAAATTACGTTCTTTGCTGCTGAATGGATGGATGATGAGTTTCCATTTTTCAAATTTTAATAACTTTAAACTTTTAAGAGTGTTGAAACTTACGACGAATGTTAGGAAGTGGCATGTGTCAGGTGAAATTGGTAATCTCCATCATTTGAGGTATTTGAGGTTAAAATGCACTGTGGAAATGATCTTGCCATATTCTATTGGAAAGTTGAAGAATTTACACACTTTGCACCTCCAATACCATAGTGTCAGTGTTCCAGATGGTGTATAAATTAGGACGCTTAAGGCAATTTGTGATAAAAGTGGAATTGGCCCTAAATATCAAAAGTGGTTTTCTTTTGTGGCGAAGCTTTTCATTAAAAAACTATTGAAACTCTGAAGTACATGTTGGTGGACAAGAAGTTGGTTGAAAATAATGAGGTGCTTAAGATGACTCATATTCAGTGTTTAGGAATAATATTTACAAGTTCAAAAGATGTTAAGTCTACCCTACTATTGATGATCAAATTGGATAGCCTTAGGTCATTGTCTTTGGCTGTTGAAAAGTCAAGCTCATTTTCATATGTAGGCTCATTTTCATATCTAGACTTAGAACCTCTTTTTAAGTTTGCTCACATTTCCAAATTGAAATTAGTAGGGCATTTAAAAGAAGATCCACATCAAAGCCATCATATTTTGAAATTTCTTCCACAAAGTATTGTCAAATTAACTTTAGAATGCTCTGCAATGACTCAAGATCCAATGGAAGTGTTGGAAAATCTACCTTGTTTGACAATTCTTAATTTATTAAAATTTGCATACGAGGGGAGAAAAATGATTTGCTCTGCCAATGGCTTTCCTCAACTCGACTCTTTTCATATAAATAAAGCAACAAATTTAGAAGAGTAGGAGATACAAGAAGGCGCAATGCCACGTCTCCGAATTTTGAGTTTGAGCTGGAATTTCAAACTAGAAATGTTGCCAGAAGAACTGATGTATATTACTACTTTCCAAGAATTGATATTAAGAAGAATGCCTTCATCATTGATGTAATAGGCCAATTTTGGCCCAGGGCAAATAAACATTAAAAACCTAAGGAATCAATAATAAAAACAGTCCAAAAATAATAGTCCATTTACAAACAAAACCGAGCCCAACTAAAACAGGCCCAAAATGGCCCAAAATCTAAACAAGCCCAATATGGCCCAAAGACCAAGCAGAACCAGAGAACCCTAGGGTTCCCTCCCCTCTCTCGCGCCGCCTCTCCACCAGCACCCCTTCCCACGCGCGTCGGTTCCCATGCCCACTCCTCCTGACGATCGTAGCTCCTCATGCGCCTCTGCCACATCATCCACATGCCTCGCCCATTGATACGAGCACGCCCGTAGCAACTCAATATTCAAACTCCAATCCTCTTGAGCTCAGATTCCTGCCTTTGCCTCCTTAGATTGTCAAGTTCTTCTCTAAGAAGACAAACGACATTTGCTTGCTTATATTCCCAGTGTTTTACAAAGTATACTAACTGAGACGAGCCCTTGTCTGTATAATTAGTTAGCTCTATAAGATGTTGGAAATCAACTATAGTTGGCTCCCCCGCAATTGTTACCTCCTCCAACATATCTTGGTCATCTCTTGGCTTTTCTACATTAAACTGCTTCCCAGCTTCATGCTCATTTAGCTTGAATCGCACCTTTCTTCAAGCTGATTTAGTCGTGTTAGCTTAGTTCAGCTTCATTCAACTAGCCCAATGCCTTTTGGTGAACATGAAGTGTAATAGTTCGAATTTGACCCTAATCGAAATGGTGGTTTCGGGACCACGAATCCGAGTCCGATAAATTTTTAAATATTATATTTTGTGTTTATTATATATGAATTAATGTGTGTGAAATTTTCGTAAAAAAATTTTATCGTTTAAGTGCTTAATCTGATAAAAAGGACTTAATCGCGTAAAGTGAAAAAGTGGCAGACTTAGGTGAAATGTGCTTAATTGATCATGGCTTTTTAAGGTGAGGTGTTAAATGGGTAAATAACCCATTCTTAAGTTAGTGGATGCTATATGACAAGATTAACCTTTAGTTTATTATTATATAATTTTATAACATAAGGTTAAATTAGTAATTGATTAAAACCATAATATATGTTAATAATAAAATATGAAATAATGGTTGTCTTCATCCTTTGGCTTCCGAAATAAGAAAAGAAAAGATAGGTTTGAGAGCTTAAGCATTCGGTCATGGTGTTGGCTTGAATTAAAGGTTAGTTTTCAATCGGTTTTTGATAATTTTTACGTTTTTGAGATCGTTGCTTTGATCGGTAGCTGGCCCATGTTAGAATTTTTAGATTTGAGCATGTTTAATATTTGGCTATGGCTAAATGTTGATGTTTTATGATGTTTGATGGAAAAATATTAAAGTTATCTGAGAAATTTACAAGTTTTGAAATGGAAATTTTAGTAATTTTGAATGATTTGGGCTAAATTGCAAAAAATAAAAAATTAGTAGGGACTTATTTACAAAATAAGTTAAAGAAATGGACTTGTATAGTCCTTGTTAATATTCGGCCCTAGAGAATTGTAGTGAAATTTTGTATATTTTGTGTTTTGTGAAATTAGGATTAAATTGTAAAAATGTGAAACCTTAGGGGTAAAATGGTAATTTGCCTACTTATGTGTTTAGGGACTAAATTGAGATGAAATGTATTTGAATGAGCTGAATTTTAATGTATTTAGATCAAGAACAACGAAAAACGGATTTGGATCGGGGAAAGACGAAAGTTATTGAATAATCGGTATACGCGGTTCGTCGATAGTCGAGGTAAGTTCTTAAGTTTAAGTACAATAAAGAGATAATTATGAAAGTGTTGAATGATATTATTTGATTCATTTGAGTAGTGAAATAGATGATAGCTGAATGTTAGGGGTATATATTGGACTAAATGTGTTTTGAATGTGAAATAAAAACTAGTACATGTGATATGATAAGTGATTGTGGTCTGTGTACATGAATTGGAAACGATATAAGTGTTAAGATTTTAAGTTGATGAATTACTGATGTGTTATTCGGGCTTATAGCCTAGCAGGCCTTGTGCCGGTGTGTTATTCGGGCTTTTAGCCTAGCAGGCCACGTGCCGGTGAAACAATTCGGGCTTATTGCCTAGCAGGCTTAATGCCGGTGATTTACTTCGAACCTTGAGTCCAGCAGGCCTAGTGCCGGTGAATGTGTTTTGAGCTTTAAGTGCATGAGAATCAAGTTACGAACATATCAAGAAATTTCAGTTTTGAAACATGATTCGTATAAATTCGACAGGAAGGTACGTATTTTATAGTCATGTTATTCAATAAAATGATGACCAAGTACACGAGAGAGTGAATGATTTATACATTGATTCATTAGAGATGAATGAATATGTATATACATGTTATATCGTGCAATAGTAAATATTTGAAAGCATGAATGGATTAAGTCAATTGGATAGGCATAAGATATGTACATAATTCTTTGATATACTTGATGATTGGTGTATATGAATAAGAAAGGTAAAGTTTTTGTATTAAATGCATCAAGGATATTGAGTTATTTCGACTTTATAGGTAAAAGAAGTTATGTATTATTTATGTTTGAATTGGTGATAGAAGATATTGAATTGAATGGTTGTATGTATGTTATATATATATATATATGCAAGTATATGTTTTCTTAAGACTTACTAAGCTAGCAAGCTTACTTGTGTGATATGTTTCCTCTGTTTTATAGATCTTCGAGCAAAAAGGGATCGTCCAGAAAGTCGTCCACACTATCAACTCTTTGGTACTTAAATCTAGTTTGATTTGAAAGGCATGTATAAGCTAGGCTATGTCGTTAATTAATGGTATTTGATCTTGTATATATATGTATAGCCTTGCGAAATGGCTATTACTTTTGGTTAAAACTTTACTTATATGCTAGAAAGATTGGTTTGTATAAATGTTTTTGGTTGTGTGCTCTGGATGTGTTTTAAATTTAGCTTGAAAGTATATATTATGATAGTTATATTGGGAAGTTTAGTTGAGTTGATGATGATAGTGAAAAGGTGTATGCATGAATATTTGAAATTGGGCACCAGAGTGTTTATTTGAGATCCAAGCATGTGGTTGAAGAATTGATTATATTTATGCAATTTCGATAGATATATTAGCTCATGTGTTTGATAGGTTAATAGTATTTTCTTATGATCTTGTATTCAATGTGGCTTTGATTAAATAAATTCGAAAAAGGGGGCTACGTTGTATATTGTATGCATGTATATTCGGCCAAGTTTATGTGCTATAGTCAAACGTAGTTAGCATGCTCAAAGAACTAGTTGGTTGGGCTTATGTTCGAATTTAGAAATGTGCATAACTATGATTTATATACATGTATGTTTATAAATGGCTTGTGAGATTGTTTGAATTTTACTAAGTACAAGAAACCATCAAACTCGACTTGTGTTGGGTAATAAACATGAAATGTCATAAATAGGACTTTGTATATTCGGCCAAATGCTTAAGTATGTAAGTGATGTGTGTTAAGTTGCATGTATTCTTTTATGTGGAATTAGGTTAAAGCTATAAGGATTCAGTCTTAATAGGATATAATTATGTGATAACATTTTGATCATGTTTATATGTATTATATATATACTTATTAGACACAAATGATTCAATGGTTCAGGTACTATATAAATATTGAAAATAAGACTATTAAGGTTTATAGAATTATAGTATTAATATATAATAGTAATGTATATATTGAATAACCAATCATGTTCATCAGTAACTAAATTACTTATTTGCATTGTCTTAGTTTATTAATATTAGCGTGTTTTACACTTGAGTGATTATTTGTTTATGATTATATCTCTTGTTAAGTATATTTGATTAATAATGATTGATTGAATAGGGGTTTTGGTTTTTTTTTCTGGTAATGCCCGTATGTATGGTATATATGACTGTGATGATCTGAATTGGGTTTGGTAATGCCTCTTTACCCTAATCCGGCGACGGATATGGGTTAGAGGTGTTACATGAAGAGACAAAGTTGCCAAGTGCCTTTTGGTGAACATGAAGGGACAAGGTTGCTGGTGCCTTTTCGAAGACCTAAGGGTTAAGGGACAAGGTTACTGGTGCCTTTTCGAAAAGTTAAGGGTTAAGGGACAAGGTTACTAGTGTCTTTTCGAAAACTTAAAGGTTAAAGGCCAAGGATGTGGTCGGCCTTTGTTTAGCCTATAAAAGGCTATGTAATTATTATTCAACAACAATTCAGACTTTAAGAAAATTTTATGAACTTTTGTTCATTTGAGTGAGTTCATCTCCTCTTCATTTTTGTACAAGTTTCGTTAGACTTATCAAGCTTGCTTTTGGCGTCTTCGACTTGTTTGAACTTATCACCAAATTCCCTTTGGTGTGGCGTTCATCAACCTATCTTCATCTTTCCACCTTAAACATTATAGAATCCGGGGTGACACTCTTTAGTGTCGAATCGCTTCTTGTTTAAGTTCATTTATTCACCTCCATTAAAATTATCATTTATCTATTTTTTTATTCTATTTATCCATTTTTCATTTCTTTTCATCAAACTGAACCATTTCTTATTTTTATTCACTTAAAACTTCCGCAAACGCATCCATATTTTCTAATTATTTTCCAAAGGCTTGATTCCTCATTGTAGACGATTGGGCAACCCGCATACGTTTCAACTCATCCCGAGCCGGCCCGTATCATCTGGTATCAGAGCTACAAAACGAGGAGTTCTAACAACCATCGTAAAACCGAAATTAGGTTCGTAAGTTTAAAAAAATTTAAAAAAATTAAAAAAATTTAAGTTGTGATTTTTGTTTCTTGTATTTAATTATAGTATATTTGAAGTTAAAAAAAAATGAGAGATAAAAAAAAAGTCAAAAAAATCGAGGTTAAAAAAAATTGAGTAAAAAAAAATTTTACCATCATTTAAGTTCTCATCATTTCACCCCAACGCCACACATACCAATTTTTTTATAATTTTTTTCTAGCATCCCCTATACCTGTAAATCATTTAACCCTTATAACCAACTTGAAGCCGACCCTCAAGCCGCAATAAGTCTTTTTGAAACGAAATACAAATTTGTGAGAAGAAATTGAGCGGTAAAAAGGCACGAGTGTATTCATCAAAGAAAGGCCTTAATACGAGTGAAACACGAGTGTGAGTGATTTTTTTTTGTGAGTGACTTGTGAGTTTTATGCAACGATAGCATGCCTCTAAATTTCGAAAGAAGAAGTGCTGTAGATAGTGGTTGGTTCGATCCATCATGCTACCAAAGCGAAAGGCGACTTGATCCAAGAAACCGAGGCCATAGAGATCAAGGATGCTTTAAAGGCGTCAAGAGAAGTAACAAATCAAACACTCCACTGTTTCAAGGTAGAGCCGATCCGGAGGTATACATTGAGTGGGAAAAGAATGTAAATTTGGATTTCGAGTATCACGACTACTCGGAAAGCAAGAAAGTAAGGCTTGTGGTAAATAGCTTCTACGATTATGCCCTGACTTGGTGGGATCAATTCACCACGAGTCGAAAACGAAATGGAGAGTATCCAATATTAACGTGGTCTGAAATGAAAGATGTGATGCGCAAGCGGTTTCTCCCATCTTCCTATCATCGAGGGCGAACTTCTTCAACACAAAGGACGGAGTTAAGATCAGCACGACAATACCCGACCAAGAACTATTCTAGAAGAGATTATTACTGGGACTCCTACTCAACGAGGCCTTCGAGACGGAGAGAAGAAAGTTACTAGCTAGATCCCTTTCAAAGCAACAAACGAGAAAGCACGAGTTATTCCTCGTATGCCTCGACGAAGTCACGCACGAAGAATTTTACACGAAAGATCGAACGAGACTTCTATGAGAAAATGACTTCCTCCTTTGAATCAAATCCTTCTCTTTTCAATTCTTTTGAAACATCTACGAGTTGTAATGAAATTGAAAAAGAGAAAGAAGTCGAAGAAGATAATAAGATTGAAAAAGAAAGAGAAGAAATTGAGATAGAAAAAAAAAGTGAAAGAACAAGATGAGCGAGAAAAAGAGAGAGTTGATTTAACTAACTTATTTGAAGTTTGTTCTCCTTCTGTTTCTACTTTGCAGGTTCTCGAAGGATCGAAAGATGTTTTTCAACTTCAATACCTTCTGGAAGAACGACGCTTTCGTTTGAGCGGTAAAGGTAAGGTTGAAGTCGAAAACAAACCACACGAGCTCAAAGGTAAGCGAGGTAAGGAAATTTTAATCACCAAGTCGCAGCAATTCGATTTGACATTTGTCAATAAAATCTTTAGTGACTTAGTTTTTAAAAGCTTTCCTTATTTTCATCCGATCAATTTTTGCTCTTTACATATGGTTGATATTTTTTGTTCTGTTCGACAAAACCCAATGATTTTGCAAAATGATAAGTTTTCACGAAAAGAAAATAAATTGTTCATATACGGTAATTTCGTGAATCAATTTTTGTCTCTTGAAAAATCGTTGAATTTGTGCAATTTTGTTTTGACGAGTGCAAAGAGTTTGTTCATATGATGTTGTGTATGGAAAACTCTTTTTGGTTTAACATGTTTGATTTAACGAAACCATTGATACGCTTGGACTTAAATAATCAAACGCATGTTTTTAAACCGAGAGTATGTTTTGTATCATACGGTATATTTTGTGAAAAAATCAAGTCTCAACAATTGTGTGTGAGAAATTCCTATCGATTTGATACTTGGTTTCTGAATAAGGTAACGAATTTTGTCAACCTTGTTTTCAATTTTTATTCGTTCCTTAAGCAAACTTTGGGTTTGTACATGCAATTCGTGAACAGGGAGTCCCTATTTTGTTTAAAAAAGGTTGATTCACGAGTAAAGCATCGACTACATTACATGCCCGAGGAGAGAAGTTTCGTCTTGATCGAACAAGGTAAATTCGATCTTCAAGTTTCAGCTTGTGAAGACAAGTAAGGTAAGAACGGTCTCTGTCTTTTTGCGCCTAAAGGTAAGTCTTCTGAAATAGTTGATATATTTTTTCTCTCTTTGGATAATGACATGCATTATGTTGATGAACTGCCTTTTGCAAAGCAATTAGATCACGATATGCTTAGCCATTCCAATTTGCTTCTTCCTGATTTAACTGTTTTGAATATTGATAGAACACATGGTGCTGATTTCATTTTTGTAAAGCATTTAGATCTTGATATGTTTAAATGTTTTGTTCTGCCTATTATTAGTCTATCTGCTTCAATGATTGACAAAAAGATTCTTGTGTTCGATACTTGTTACAATTCATGTGCGAGTGGTTCCTTATTTCGTACAAAACAAGGTTTGGATATTCAACTTCGAGTGCCATATGCACTTTCTCCACTACTTGTTTGTGACGAATATATCTACCTTTTGGTGTGCTACTCCCATGATCATCTTGTCTTGTGGAATCCAATTAGATCGTATGCATGCTTTAAAGCTTATTCGCTTTTGTTCCAAAATTTTGACAAGGCCTTGATCCTTTTGTATGATAAAGTGCTTATGCCTGTCTGCATGCGATTTACTTGTTTGGTGTTGTTTTTATTCGGGTTGCAAGTATGCTTAAAACATTTCTTGCTAATTCTTGAGTTTTCTTTTCAGGTATTGCGATTATCATCCACCCCGTTTGATCGAGGAAAGATGAGCAAGGAGTTTTGTTCGAACAACCAACGGGTCGATTCGAGGACGAATCGTCTTGAAGAGGGAGGGGATGATACGAGCACGCCCGGAGCAACTCAATATTCAAACTCCAATCCTCTTGAGCTCAGATTCCTGCCTTTGCCTGCTTAGATTGTCAAGTTCTTCTCTAAGAAGACGAACGACATTTGCTTGCTTATATTCCCAGTGTTTTACAAAGTATACTAACTGAGACGAGCCCTTGTCGTATAATTAGTTAGCTCTATAAGATGTTGGAAATCAACTATAGTTGGCTTCCCCGCAATTGTTACCTCCTCCGACATATCTTGGTCATCTCTTGGCTTTTCTACATTAAACTGCTTCCCAGCTTCATGCTCAATTAGCTTGAATCGTACCTTTCTTCAAGCTGATTTAGTCGTGTTAGCTTAGTTCAGCTTCATTCAACTAGCCCAATGCCTTTTGGTGAACATGAAGAGACAAAGTTGCCAAGTGCCTTTTGGTGAACATGAAGGGACAAGGTTGCTGGTGCCTTTTCGAAGACCTAAGGGTTAAGGGACAAGGTTACTGGTGCCTTTTCGAAAAGTTAAGGGTTAAGGGACAAGGTTACTAGTGTCTTTTCGAAAACTTAAAGGTTAAAGGCCAAGGTTGTGGTTGGCCTTTGTTTAGCCTATAAAAGGCTATGTAATTATTATTCAACAACAATTCAGACTTTAAGAAAATTTTATGAACTTTTGTTCATTTGAGTGAGTTCATCTCCTCTTCATTTTCGTACAAGTTTCATTAGACTTATCAAGCTTGCTTGTGGCGTCTTCAACTTGTCTGAACTTATCACCAAATTCCCTTTGGTGTGGCGTTCATCAACCTATCTTCATCTTTCCACCTTAAACATTATAGAATCCGGGGTGACACTCTTTAGTGTCGAATCGCTTCTTGTTTAAGTTCGTTTATCCACCCCCATCAAAATTATCCTTTATCTATTTTTTATTCTATTTATCCATTTTTCATTTCTTTTCATCAAACCGAACCATTTCTTATTTTTATTCACTTAAAACTTCCGCAAACACATCCATATTTTCCAAAGGCTTGATTCCTCCTCGTAGACGATTGGACAACCCGCATACGTTTCGACTCATCCCGAGCCGGCCCGTATCACCCATACCCTGCAAAAGAGGCCGACAAGCAGAAACAGAGACAACGGAGCAAAGAAACATGGAACAAAATAGTAAAATAAAAATAAAAAGGTTGTATCTTCCAGCTATAAAGCCATTCAAAAGCGATGTAAAGGGGGGGAAGAATTTTGGAATCAAAAAAGCAAGTATTCGAACAGTGAAATACGCACAAGAAATTTTCAAAATACAAAGAAATATTAAGAAAAGAACCTGACCATCTCGCATAGGTATTACTATTATTTGTTGTGTATGTTCATTTTTGGATTTTTTTTTAAAATATACGAATGAGTAAAAAGGGATAAATACGACCTGTCTTTTCATCTTCCTCCATCGTGTGTTCGTCGATTCATCTCCCCCCATCTGATATTGCTAACATACGAAAACCTAAGAATCTGTACAGATTCCGATGAAGGTTTCGAAGGGCAGTATAGGGAGTTTTATACATATTTTCTCTTATTTTTAAACTAAGTGTTTTTTTCATATGTAAGAATAAACGAGGGAAAACAAAGACTTACCTCACGAATACGCCATGGGTTTCTTCCTGCTGCGTTGAAATCGTGGTGGAGAAGAGATCTTAAGGCTAAAAAGGGCATCCATCAAGGTTCGAGGCCACTAGTCGTCGTCTGTGGTGATGAATCGGCTTTTGAAGGACAGAACTAGGACGGCAGAATGGGGTTTTGAAAAGGGGATTAGGTTTTTTCTACTTTTATGTTTTGTTTTAAAGAAACGTGATAATAAGGAAGGTTTTAAATGATGGAAACCAAAAGTCGGTTTTAAGCATTAATAGAACGACGCTGTTTCATTTGAGGGGGAACCCGCGCGTCAACCCGAATCCGTCCCCTAGGATCTGCGCATTTTTAATTTGGGGTATTTATGCAATCGGTCCCGCCTTGCTTCGAAATGATTTGATTGAGCCCTTTGTTTGTTTCTTTTATTTATTGCTATTTTTACTTTGGATTTGCGCGCCTTCTTAAATTAGCCCAATCTGCATGCTGCGCTCTGGATCACGAAAATTTGCTGGTTTAATCCCTAACTGTTTATGTGCATTTTAATTTGGCCCTTGACTCAGTTCAAATAAGTTTTGTAAAATAGCTTGTGAGTTTTACCTTTAATTCAATTAGGTATTTTCTTCTTCTTTTCTTTCCTTAATTTTTGTTTATAGAACTATTATATTCATTATTATAAGCTTGTTTTAACAAAATTATTTTGAAGTAGAGTTTTCAATACCTTAATTTGTTTATGCCTCCATTTGCATATTTTCTATTTATTATATAAACGTATAACTGTGAATATTTTTATGTTTCTTGTTTTAAAGAATTGCATAACTAGTATTAAAATTATTCTATTGATTTCGTAACATTGTTGATGTATGTATTTTATTATTCTTATTGTTCTGCCTATCTTTGATCCAATGTTTGATAATTATCGTTATTATGTATGTTTCAATTCTCGTTCTATGTTTATTTGTTGCTTAAGATTTAATAGCATTATTCTATTTGTAAAAAATTGCCCCATATTGCATGTTATTATGCCATCACATTGTATTTACTTAGAAACATCGTGTTCCAACACTATTCGAACTTAAGATCATTTTTACTTAAAATTTTCAAAACAATGTGATATTCGCACGTTTGGAAATTCGAAGAAATCATGCCCAATCGTGCTGGGTGTGGTTTTTTTTTGTCTGTCCAAATAACCAAATATCCTTTCAAAATTTCAATACATGTGCTTGGAGAATTTTGGGGATAACCTTGAATTCGAGGACTCAGATTATCGTGTCCAATCGTGCTGGATGTGATACTCTATTCCTTCGGAACAAAGGGATCTCAATATTCGATTGAGTTATTTAAAATTATGGAAAAAGAATAGAATTTCAAATCCTTTTCAAATTTAAGACATTAAGACATTAATTAATCAATTTGGTACCAATTTTGGGTGTGACGAGGGTGCTAACCCTTCCTCACACATAACCGACTCCCGAACCGTTTTCTCAAATTTCGTAGACCAAACACTGTTTTAGTAAATCAAAACGTTTTATTAAAACAAAGGTGACCCGATCACACCTAATAAAGATCGATGGCGACTCCCATTTTATTTTCATTTTCAAAACCAAGTCGATTCCCATTTTTCAAAAAAATGGTTACGACAGATTGGCGACTTCAGTGGAAGTAATAAGAGAGTCGGGCCATAAAATTGATTATTCTTTGTTCTTTTGTCGAAAATTTGGAAAATTATTTTGAAAAAATCATGTTTCTTTTGATGTGTTTGTTGGTGCTATAATGTTGAGTCTCATAGGATATTTCTGCATTCATATTTGCATGACCGTTGTGGTCATACCTTTTAAGTGGGAGCAAGAAGCTATGCCTCCGTGAGGTTTTCACCTCCGCATGGGCTAGGGGATTGCTTCTGGGATACATCCGTACCTATGGTTCCGTGAAGCTTTCACTTCCGCATGACCATAGGGAAATGTATTCCCCTGAACCGAACTCGGTCCGTATGAGCCTATAATGGGTAAGGATCGAGGAATCTACTGGTTTGGGTATCCTTACTTTAGAACCGAACCACATATAGTGAACCCTAAGAGCCCATCTTAGGTAGAGCCACGCCAAACCCCTAGTAGTCACCTGGATAGTTGTTCTGTGTTTGTTCATTTCCCTTGCACTAACGTGTTTTCTTTTCTGTTTTTCATTACTCTTGTGCTAACATGTTTTCTTCTGTCTTGATTGCATTGCATTGCATCATCAAAGAAAGGAGGTGTTGATTAATATTCGATTACTAAATAGTGGAGTTTGTCATAAGGAAATGAATTTCTTGATAAGGCAGATTATAATACGGTCGCCCAAATATAGTCTAAGTAAATAACGAGAGAAGGTTGATAGTCCACAGAAGAATAGAAGGCTTCACCCAAAGATTCAAGCCAACAAGGATTATTCAAGAGTCGTCACGTCTCGACTTTTTTAAAGAAGCTTATGAACATCGCGGAGGATAAGTGAACGGAGAGGTACGACTTGAAACGAGCAACAAGGAGCTAGAAGAGGCATCTATGGAGAGAGTTCACGGGACGCGATCATAACGTCCGGTTGCGAAGAAAAAGATTGGTGTTTCACTTGGACTATGAGGACAAAACCGTATATGCAATCCGTTTTATGTAAAGAGCTTTATTTTCTAGAAGAGTTCTTCTAAGGAATTGAATTTAAAATCAACGTCTCTCTTTGTTTTTACATTCATCCCATGCATTTACATTACATTACACCATCCTAGAAAGGGGGTGTGGATTCGTATTCGATTGCTAAATAGAAGAGTTTGTTATAAAGAAATGTGTTACTTGATAAAGTGGATTGTAATACGGTCATCCGAACATAGTCTAGGTAAACAACGAGATAAGACCTTGCCTAAAGATTCAAGCCGACACGGATTGTTCAGGAGTCATGAGAAGATTATAAGCATCGCGGAGGATAAGTGAGTGATGAGGTATGACCTAGACTAAGCAACAATGAGCTAGAAGAGACGTCTATTGAGAAAGTTCACGGGACACGACCATAACATCCGGATACAAGGAAGAGGATTTTCCTGAAGATTCAAGTCGGTAAGGATTGCTCGGGAGTCATCAGAAAATTATGAGCATCGCGGGGAATAAGTGAGTGAAGAGGTACGACCTAGACCAAGCAACAAAGAGCTAGAAGAGACGTCTATCAAGAAAGTTCACGGGACACAATCATAACATCCAGATACGAAGAAGATGGTTGGTGTTTTCACCTGGATTATGAGGACAAGGCCGTATATGCAATCCGTTTTATGTAAAGAAACGTATTTTCTAGAAAATTTCTTTTGATGGAATTGAATTCATAATCAACACCTCTCTTTCTTTTTGCATTCATTCCATGCATTTGCATTACATCATATCACATGCATTAAAACTTGTAGGAAGACTCTAATTAGGTGAAATTATTTCAGTGACCTAGAAAACATGGAACAAAAGTTGGAGAGATTAGAGCAAAGACAAATATTGATGCAAGAGCAGTTGGCCAAAATTCAACGGGACATGGCCGGTTAACCCAATTACTAGTCGAAAGACTTGAAAAAAGGAGTGGCCCAATGGTCAGCAGTACGGATGATGACGAAGAAATCGTTTATTCCTCAATGAATATCCCAACTCAACCAGATACACAGTAGCAAAAGGAACCCGTCATTGATAAACCCCAGCGTCAGACTAATACTTCGGCCCTGTTGGGCTCATGCTTTAAGGATGACTGAGTCAAACTGATTGTTCAAGCAGAGGCAAGAAGAGAGCAGACTTTGAAGGCCCCGATGAAGAAAGACAAGGAGGCGGGTAGTATGAATAGGTATGATAAGGGCCATGCGGAGTCGGCTAAGGATGGTGACTACCAGCCATCAAGGCCCTTTTAGGCAGGACTTCAACCTAAAGCCTAACACTGGAAGGCTCCAGTTCACACCGGTTCCAATGACATACAAGGAGCTCTATCAAAATTTATTTAATGCACATATGGTGTCTCCTCACTACTATTTGAAGCCATTACAGCCCCCATATCTTAAATGGTATAACCCAGATGCTCAATGCGAGTACCATACAGGAATAACGGGTCACTCAATCGATCACTGCACTGCATTTAAGAAGTTGGTCGAAAAGTTCATTAAAATGGGAATGGTGGAGTTCGATGATTTTTCAGGACCTGATCACTCTGACGAAGCCATAATAGAAACTGGGATGGGGCAGAAGAATCCGTTTCCTTGAAGATGTCCTCGGAATTAGGAAACAAGAACACTAACGATGTATCTGAAAAGTGAACAGAAGAATTAAAGTTTCTAAGACTTTGTATGTTTGGGAGTGTTTTGAACAATGAGACTGTGGAAGGGATCCTTGTATTTTTAGAGCTAACTTGGAGTAATGTCCAAAACGCGCTTATTGCTCTAAAGCCTAGGAGGAATAAGAATCTTTTTGTGAAATAGGCTTGTGTTCGGAATTGTTATTTCAATAAAATGCATTTTTCTAAGTAAATATTTTCATGCTTTACACTTTTTCATTTTTCATTCATGTCCATATCATACAAATAATCATCCTTAGAATCATTTATTCTTTGGATTTTGTCTTACACCCACAATGGGTCCCCAGATATCAATGACATGAGCGACGCTGTTACTGGCTCCCTTTTTAGTGGGATATGTGTTTAAAGGGATCTAAGGACTTGGAAAATGACAGAGATTGCAACTTATTTCCTAACTTGTTAAAAATGGTAGATCTTACCTTACGAAGTGACAGCGGACACTACGAGCTAACGAGGGAGATGAAGATGGAAGATTAGCCCACTGCAAGAATAAGGCAAGGCATCATTGAGTTATCTTCAAGAATTCAAAGATGTTATCACATGATCACCAAGACATGCCTAGGCTACTGAAACGTGGGTATGCTGTTAAGATTGGTGTTTAAAAAACCCATGTTAATGGTTCTACAACGGCCAGGAGGTTCGAGCTACTGGTTTCCAAGAAAGGGAAATTGAATACAGGAATTATGTGCCTTTTTTATTTCTTCACAGATTCCCTATATGTGGGACATGGACGTTATCAAGCCAGTCTCCTCAAAAACTTTTAGCCAACATCGATTCATATTCATGGTTGTTGGTTACCTCACTGAAAGGGTAAAGGTCGCTTCATATGCCAAAATTACAAAGTCGGCAGTCATCAAATTCAAATTCAAATCTAAAAAAAAGAAAGAAGAATAGTGGCAATAAAGAATGTCGGAAAGGAACATAATTGCACAATGTCAAAGATTTACCGTCTGTTTAAAGATCAGACACCATTCAGTGCAGCAAAGGCAAAAAAAAGTCAAAATTTTTAAAAAAAAGTCAAAATTTTTAGAAAAAATGACTGAGACTTGTAAAGGTTGGCATAGAGAAGTTACCATTTATCCTCTAGGTTTCTTGAACGTTGGCCAGGACTTTCACCGGGGCATCCTTCCCATTGGTTTATGAAAGGGAAACAATTGTTGGAAGATAAGATTCATTTCCCCGAGCTTTGATTGGATTGGATAAAGCAAAATGTATACAGTAAGCTTGATTGAAAGTACTCATGGTCGAATGTACCAAAAATGGATGATATGGGCTTATGACAAAACTGTTCGCTCAAGAGAATTTCAGGAGAAGGACCTGGCATTAAGAAGGATTCTTCTTATCCAAAAGGACTCTAGAGGAAAAGTAAATGCCTTATGCAGCAAAGAAGGCTTGTTCTGGGGAAACATGGATACTAATCAAGACGGATGGCAAGGATCTGCCCAATCTGTTGAGTTCAGATTCAATAAAAAATTTTTCAAAAAAAATAACAAAACACAAAAAAAAAAACAAAAAAACAAAAAAAAAAATGAAAAAAAAAGGGCAAAAAAGGAAAGGCCGAGAAGAAAACCCGCAAAGGGCGCCTTGAGATCAAAGGGGATTTGAGTTGAAAACCCGAGAAAGGCAGCTCAAATTTTGATCAAAAGTAGGGCATACAGCAGTCTTGATACGCTTGAACTAACGATAAAGAAGTATGTTAAGTCTTGGGGCATCGACAAAGTACTCCGGATCCCCTAAACACATATTGAGCTTAAAATGGTCCTCAAGAAGTTTGAACAGAGAAGCTCAGGCTGCGATATATGGGGCACCTAGTTTCCATTTTACCCATTTTTGTTATTTGTGGTTATTTTCCTTGCGAAATACACTACCATTAAATTTCCTTCATGATTGCATTTGTTATCTTTGCTTAACCTGTTTGTTTCGAGCTATCCTCCTAATCAATTCCTTCTTGTCTATTGCTTCAATCTCTTTCAAGCATTTTGTATTGAAATAATGATTAATGGACTAACGACACTTTTACAAAAGGAGTTTCGCATATTACTCTGGGAACTTCTAAATAGTATAAGAACCATTGCTTAAAACTCCTTAAGTTTAAGGGATAGAAACATTGGTGGAGGAAAGGTCTGAGCTGAGGCTATCTCTTCGGATTTTGTCAAATGTGGTGATTGACTAAAATGACAAGATATTACATCAGTAATACCATCTTGATGAAAAAGGGGCAATGTTAACCCATATGTAAAAGGGGAATCATTCGCGAGAAAAAATGATATTCTGTATCCGTACAAATATCATGCATGCACACCTGGTCATGACACCCAGGGAATGGAAAGGTGTAGTAGACCAAATCGTTTGAATAAGTTACAAATTCTATACCCCTGAGTCGCAATGGGATGGATTGAAGATGACACAGACCATATACCCCCTGAAGTTGCAGATAGGAGATCTGAAGATGGTATAAGCCTTAAAGTCCTATAGGTACCGTGGAAGGCACCTTGAAGTTACGTTGGGGCAAGTTATTTGAGCAAAATATGATTGCTTCTTTGAGTTTTTGGAAAAGGTACCAGCAGAGCAAGATAGCAGCGTAGTACGTCAGCAATAAGGCTCTGATGGGCAACGAGCAGTGACAACCCTAAGCATTAAAAATGAGTCATTTCATTTTACATTTATACATCATTAAGGAGCGTTTCGATTATCGCATCCTGATCCTTATATATTTTTCATTATCATGTCATTCCGCATTCGTGCAAATGTCCTCCATAATATCATTTAGTTAGGAGTATTCGATTTATTACGATCATTGCATCTTAATCATTGTGAAAAATCATCATTCTCATGACATTCTACGTTCATGTAAATGTCGTCCATAACACATGTAGTTAAGAAGCTTCGAATCATTCCGATCATAACATCCTCATCATTTCCATAAGCATAAGCACATTCTACAGGACAGGTTCCTCAAAGAACAGTGTAGCAATATCGAAGTTCAGATTTTGTTCCCTAGAGGATAGTGGAGCAGACTGAAGATTGAAGTCTTCCTAAAGATAGTAAGGAAGCAAATTGAAATGTTCAGATTTTGTTCCCTAGAGGATAGTGGAACGGACTGAAGATTGAAGTCTTCCTAAAGATAGTAAGGAAGCAAATTGAACGTTCCCTAGAGGATAGTGGAATGGACTGAAGATTGAAGTCTTCCTAAAGATAGTAAGGAAGCAAATTGAAATGTTCAGATTTTGTTCCCTAGAGGATAGTGGAACGGACTGAAGATTAAAGTTTTCCTGAAGATAGTAAGGAAGCAAATTGAAATGTTCAATTTTGTTCCCTAGAGGATAGTGGAGTAGACTGAAGATTGAAGTCTTCCTGAAGATAGTAAGGAAGCAAATTGAAATGTTCAAATTTTGTTCTCTAGAGAATAGTGGAGCAGATTGAAGATAAGCAAGTCTGTTAGTCCTGATGTTTCAGGAGCAGATTGAAGATAAGCAAGTCTGGCAGTCCTGATGTTTCAGGAGCAGATTGAAGATGACAAGTCTGGCAGTCCTGATGTTTCAGGAGCAGATTGAAAACAGCAAGTCTGGCATCCTGATGTTTCAAGAGCAGATTGTAGATGACAAGTCTGGCAGTCCTGATGTTTTAGGAGTAGATTGAAATAAGCAAGTCTGGCAGTCCTGATGTTTTAGGAGCAAATTGAAGATAGCAAGTCTGGCAGTCTTGATGTTTCAGGAGCAGATTGAAGATAAGCAAGTCTGGCAGTCCTGATGTTTCAGGAGCAGGTCGAAGATAGCAAATCTGGCAATCCTGATGTTTCAGGAGTAGATTGAAAATAGCAAGTCTAGCATCCTGATGTTTCAGGAGCAGATTGTAGATGACAAGTCTGGCAGTCTTGATGTTTCAGGAGTAGATTGTACATAGCAAGTCTGGCATCCCTGATGTTTCAGGAGCAGATTGTAGATAGCAAGCCTGGCAGTCCTGATGTTTCAGGAGCACATTGTAGATGACAAGTCTGGCAGTCCTGATCTTTCAGGAGCAGATTGTAGATAGCAAGTCTGGCAGTCCTGATGTTTCAGGAGCAGATTGAAGATAGCAAGTCTGGCAGTCCTGATGTTTCAGGAGTAGATTGTAGATGTCAAGTCTGGCAGTCCTGATGTTTCAGGAGCAGATAGAAGATAGCAAGTCTGGTAGTCCTGATGTTTCAGGAGCAGATTGTAGATGACAAGTCTGGCAGTCCTGATGTTTCAGGAGCAGATTGTAGATAGCAAGTCTGGCAGTCCTGATGTTTCAAGATCAGATTAAAGATAGCAAGTCTGGCAGTCCAGATGTTTCAGGAGCAGATTGTAGATAGCAAGTCTGGTAGTCCCGATGTTTCAGGAGCAGATCGAAGATAGCAAATCTGGCAATCCTGATGTTTCAGAAGCAGATTGAAGATAGCAAATCTGGCAGTCCTAACGTTTCAAGAGCAGATTGAAGATAGCAGGTCTGGCATTCCTGATGTCGCAGGAGCAGATCAAAGATAGCAAGTCTGGCATTCCTGATGTTGTAGGAGCAGATTGAATATAGTAGATCTGGCAATCCTGAAGTTGCAGGAGCAGATCGAAGACATCAAATCTTATCTCCCTGAGTTTGCAGTGGGGCAGATTGAGGATAGCAAATCGGCCAATCCTCAAAGTTCCAGTGGAGTAGATGAGGCGATAGAAGCACTAATTCCTATAACCCTAAAGATGCAAAGGAATGGAATGAGGCTTTTTGAAGAACAGAAGCACTAAAGAAGTCAAGATTTGGAGAGACTGGGCAAAATTGTCCCTTTTGAAGTCTTTGCTCCATTCTCGTTACATGACAACGGGCAAAGAGGGGCAGCTGTAATAGGCCAATTTTAGCCCAGGGCAAACAAACATTAAAAACCCAAAGAATCCAATAATAAAAACAGTCCGAAAATAATAGTCCATTTACAAACAAAACCGAGCCCAACTAAAAAAGGCCCAAAATGGCCCAAAATCTAAACAAGCCCAATATGGCCCAAAGACCAAGTAGAATCAGAGAACCCTAGGGTTCCCTCCCCTCTCTCGTGTCGCCTCTCCACCAGCACCCCTTCCCACGGGCGTCGGTTCCCACGCCCACGCCTCCTGACGATCGTAGCTCCTCATGTGCCTCTGCCACATCATCCACATGCCTTGCCCATACCCTGCAAAAGAGGCTGACAAGCAGCAACAGAGACAACGGAGCAAAGAAACATGGAACAAAATAGTAAAATAATAATAAAAAGGTTGTATCTTCCGGCTATAAAGCCATTCAAAAGCGATGTAAAGGGGGGAAGAAATTTGGAATCAAAAAAGCAAGTATCCGAACAGTGAAATACGCACAAGAAATTTTCGAAATACAAAGAAATATTAAGAAAAGAACCTGACCATCTCACATAGGTATTACTATTATTTGTTGTGTATGTTCATTTTTAGATTTTTTAAAAATATACGAACGGGTAAAAAGGGATAAATACTACCTGTCTTCTCATCTTCCTCCGTCGTGTGTTCGTCGATTCATCTCCCCCCATCTGATATTGCTAACATATGAAAACCTAAGAATCTGTACAAATTTCGGTGAAGGTTTCGAAGGGCAGTATAGGGAGTTTTATACATATTTTCTCTTGTTTTTAAACTAAGTGTTTTTTTCATATGTAAGAATAAACGAGGGAAAACAAAGACTTACCTCACGAGTACGCCATGGGTTTCTTCCTGCTGTGTTGAAATCGTGGTGGAGAAGAGATCTTAAGGCTAAAAAAGGCACCCATCAAGGTTCGAGGCCACTAGTCGTCGTCCGTGGTGACGAATCGGCTTTTAAAGGACAGAACTAGGATGGCGGAATGGGGTTTTGAAAAGGGGATTAGGTTTTTTTGCTTTTATGTTTTGTTTTAAAGAAACGTGATAATAAGGAAGGTTTTAAACGATGGAAACCAAAAGTCAATTTTAAGCATTAATAAAACGGCACCATTTCATTTGAGGGGGAACCTACGCGTCAACCCGAATCCTTCCCCTAGGATCCGCGCATTTTTAATTTGGGGTATTTATGCAATCAGTCCCGTCTTGCTTCGAAATGATTTGATTGAGTCCTTTTTTGTTTCTTTTATTTATTGCTATTTTTACTTTGGATTTGCGCGCCTTCTTAAATTAGTTCAATCTGCATGCTGCGCTCTGGATCACGAAAATTTGCTGGTTTAATCCTTAACTGTTTATGTGCATTTTAATTTGGCCCTTGACTCAGTTCAAATAAGTTTTGTAAAATAGCTTGTGAATTTTACCCTTAATTCAATTAGGTATTTTCTTCTTCTTTTCTTTCCTTAATTTTTGTTTATAGAACTATTATATTCATTATTATAAGCTTGTTTTAACAAAATTATTTTGAAGTAGAGTTTTCAATACCTTAATTTGTTTATGCCTCCACTTGCATATTTTCTATTTATTATATAAATGTATAACTTCGAATATTTTTATGTTTCTTGTTTTAAAGAATTGCATAACTAGTATTAAAATTATTCTATTGATTTCGTAACATTGTTGATGTATGTATTTTATTATTCTTATTGTTCTGCCTATCATTGATCCAATGTTTGATAATTATCATTATTATGTATGTTTCAATTCTCGTTCTATGTTTATCTGTTGCTTAAGATTTAATAGCATTATTCTATTTGTAAATAATTGCCCCATATTGCACATTATTATGCCATCACATTGTATTTACTTAGAAACATCGTGTTCCAACACTATTCGAACCTTAAGATCATTTTTACTTAAAATTTTCAAAACAATGTGATATTCGCGCGTTTGGAAATTCGAAGAAATCATGCCCAATCGTGCTGGGTGTGGTTTTTTTTTTGTCTGTCCAAATAACCAAATATCCTTTCAAAATTTCAATACATGTGCTTAGAGAATTTTGGGGATAATCTTGAATCCGATGACTCATATTATCGTGTCCAATCGTGTTGGATGTGATACTCTATTCCTTCGGAACAAAGGGATCTCGATATTCGATCGAGTTATTTAAAATTATGGAAAAAGAATAGAATTTCAAATCCTTTTCAAATTTTCGATATTAAGACATTAATTAATCAATTTGGTACCAATTTTGGGCGTGACGAGGGTGCTAACCCTTCATCGCACGTAACCGACTCCCGAACCGTTTTCTCAAATTTCGTAGACCAAACACTGTTTTAGTAAATCAAAACGTTTTATTAAAACAAAGGTGACCCAATCACACCTAATAAAGATCGGTGGCGACTCCCGTTTTATTTTTATTTTCAAAACCAAGTCGATTTCCATTTTTCAAAAAAATGGTTACGACTATTGACAAAAAGGATTGAAGTGATAGGTGAAAAAGAAGAGAGGATTTCTATAAAGTGCGCCACATACCTTCCATTCAAATATCTGAGATTTTATATGGTAGAGGTTACTTTTACGTTAATTTAGAGATTTCTTTTTTGTTGTAATATTTGTCTCTCTTAATTATCTTTCTTTTTTTTTTTTTCATACAAATTTTAAAACTTTAAAACTGGATCTTTTGCATATCTATGGCAAGTGATGTGAATAATCAACTATATATTCAAGGGCTAATTTAATCTTTAATGTAAATTCATAAAAGCCTATATTGTTGAAACTCTCTCAATTTCCATGATTGTTGGCCTGCCTACTTTTTTTGAGTTAACTACTAAACCTCAATGTTAATTGCAACATTGCTTTCCTTTGACCTAATTTGGATTAGTGTTCATTAAATAAAAAAAATATTTTGTTTCAATTAAATATAAAAGATATCTCATTATTATTATATTTTAAGGTAAATAATATAGCCACCTAATTATTAGTATTTTTTTCACCTAACTATAAAAAATTACAAATTTGTCATTCAATTATTCAATTTTGTCACCCGATGATTAGTAATTTTTTTAATCATTCAACCATTTGGCTAACGACAATAACATTTGAAATTGACATAATAGCACCTTTAACCTTCAACATTAATTTATACATTGCATCAATTTAGACTTGATTCTCAAAAATCGATCCCACAACGTTTACAAATTGTGTAACTTAATCTTTTTCTATAGTTTTGGTTTTTTTTTTTAACCATTCCACCTAAAAATCTAAAAAAATAAATTTATTAGCTAAATTTGGTTAAATGTATACAAAAAATAGAAACACCCAAAAATCTTACATAATAATTTTAATATTTCCTCATTATTTTAAAACTTTCTATATCACAAATAAAAACAAAATTAAAAAAAAAAAAGAATAATTTACACAATGGGTAAACATTAAGAATTAGTTTTATTTTTCATAATTTCTGTATAATATTCTTTTTATCATTATTATTAGTATAGATAAAAGATGATATACCATTTTCATGTTGTTGCTGGTAGGGTTGGATGCCTTCTTTCATCTCCAAATGCAAGCCTGCAAAGAAGCTCAACATTAATTGATTGTTCATCCATTCAAGTTTATGGATTTTAAGGAAATTAAATTTAGATTTAAATTTTAGAAATTTATTTATTACTATCTTTGAGTTAATACAATTTGTAGTAGTAATTTCAAAACGGTTGGTGCTGCAATGAAGTAAATTTGCAACATGAAAATGATTTATTTATCAACTTTTTATTTGGTCGATTTAATCTAAAATTTTTAAAATAGATGAAGCTCGCCAACCCACTGTTTTAACTATAAGGTTGAGGTCTTATAAATTTTAAAATATTAAATTTGAATATTATTTTGTATAAATTATGTATGGATACTCCCTCAAAAAAATAAATCTTTTTTAAAAAATATTTTCACCATTAAAATCCAAAAATCATTGATTTTTTTCTTATTTTCTTTCATCATTGTTTGTACTATATTTTCCAGGTGGTCCTTTTATTTTTGATAAAAAAATTATTGGTAATGTAAAAAAACATTTAGGGATATGGGTTTGAACGTTAATAAGAGTGTAATATCTTCCGGAATTGTTAAGTTTATTTATTAGTAATTTAAGTATGGTATAAAAACAGCTCTTCTCCATTTTTTGGCACCGATAATTAGATTTACTCATCTATGAAACAATTCTCCTCAAAGATGTGAAAGATCAAGTTGAGAGCCTAACGGCTGAACTGAAGTGAATGCAATGTTTCTTGAGGGACGCGGATCGCAAGCTTGAACAAGATGCGCTTTTCCAGAATCGGGTGTCGGAAATCAGAGATCTTACTTATGATGCTGAAGATGTCATCGACTCTTTTATTCTTAAAGCAGCACATCAACGAGGTTTTCATGGGATTGTCAAGAGATTGACCTTCATTTTCACCAAACCTTATCATCTGCACAAAATCGGGGTGCAGGTCAAAGCAATCAAGACCAAGCTCCAAAACATTTCCAAGAATCTTCCAGCCTATCAGATACCCGATGATGGAGAAGGCTCTAGCTCAATTATCAAGGTGCAGCAACGGTTAAGAAGGACATACTCACATGTCGAGGAAGAGGACGTTGTTAGCTTGGAGGTTAGCACGAAAGATGTCTTGACCATGTTGATGACTGAAGAAGATAGACCCCACGTCGTCGTTTCCATAGTCGGCATGGGGGGCATCGGTAAGACTAGTCTTGGTAGGAAAGTATATAATCATGTTGATGTTAGACGCCATTTTGATTTCTTGTCATGGGGGGCATCGGCAACAGAACAGTCATTGGCTCAATGGGAGATGGTTCACAAAAACATCCATGGACACTTAAATGAGCTCCCACACCAAGATCGTCAATATGGTGCAGTGAACTGAATTTTGGTTTCAAGCTACAATGACTTGCCTTATCCTTTAAAACCATGCTTTTTGTATCTTAGTCATTATCCAGAAGATTGGGAGATACCGAAAAAGAACTCATTCGTTTATGGATCGCTGAAGGTTTCATTCCGGAAAACGAAGAATTCTTGATGGAGGATTTAGGAGAAAAATTCCTAGAAGAGCTTATAGATAGGAGCTTGGTTCAAGTTAGCAGGCGAGACTATACAGGAACAAATGTGGAGACATATCGAGTGCATGATATCTTGAGGGACTTGTGCAAGAAGAAAGCAAGAGAGGAGAAGTTCTTGGAAATTATTCAGCAACCATTGTTTGAATTTGATATGACATTGGCAGAACCTATGCTACGAAGAATTTCTATTCATCCTAGTAGCAGGTATGTTCTGTTGAATTATGAACTCCATGCTGACCATGCAACGTCCAAATACCACACAACCTTCAATGCTATGTTGCCACTATTATTTTATGCAAACCAAGTTCTTTAACTTGCTGTTTTGAATCCAATGTCAATGTAACTTAGTTTGGTTTATTTTGAACAATGTTAGGTTGATATTTCATGTCATTTTGATGGTGACTAGGCTGATCAAATTAGCAAGATTAAGCTTGCAAGTTTTTTATTTCAAGTTTCCATAAGTTTAGGTGGATTAGGTATGATTAGGTATGTTTAGGTAATGACTTGTTGTAATTCACATTGAACATGACTTATATATATAATGGAAATGTATCTTTGGTATTTTGAGTAATGAAAAAAGTTGGATGCAATTTATTTTCACACTTAAGCTCCATTTTTCCTTAGCTTTCTTTTCTCTCAAAAATTCTGTCAACTTTCTTTCCTTCTTCAACCTTCTGTCATTTTTTTCTGCCTCAAGCCACACTTGCTGTTAGCTGCTAGAAACTCCAACAATTGGTATCTAGAGCTTCATTCTTTGAGGACCTGTTGCTGTTAAGATCAATTTGGAATGGCTTCATCAAGCTTCTCACCTGCTGTGCCTTCGATCTTCAATGGAGAAGGTTTTCATATATGGCAAGTTAAAATGAAGACCTATCTTCAAGCTCTTGATCTATGGGAGCTAGTGAACACTGATGCTGAACCAGAACCTCTTCGAGCCAACCCAACCGTGGCTCAAATTCGACAGCATGCTAAGGAGAAGACCAAGAAACATAAAGCCTTGTCATGCATCCAAAATTGTGTCTCGGATGTCATCTTTACAAGAATTATGGCCTGTGAGACTCCAAAACAGGCATGGGACAGACTTAAGGAGGAGTTTCAAGGTACAGAAAGGACCAGGCAGCAGCAGCTTCTGAATTTGAGGAGAGACTTCGAAAACTTGAAGATGAAAGAAGAAGAGACTGTAAAACAGTACTCAGACAGGATTATGGCTGTTGTAAACAACATAAGACTCCTTGGTGAGCAGTTTAGTGAAGCAAGGATTGTGGAGAAGGTGCTTTCAACCTTACCTGAAAGGTATGAAGCAAAAATATCTTCCCTCGAGGACTCCAAGGACTTCTCAAGCATCACCTTGACCGAATTAATCAATGCCTTTTATGCTCAAGAGCAAAGAAGGGCAAGCAGGAACGAGGAACACCAAGAAGGAGCTTTCCAAGCTAAAGCTAGGACTTCTTCAAGCAATGCTGCCTACAAAGGCAAGAAAACCTGGAAAAACAGGCCTAAGCCTGATGCTGCAAGGACCAATGATCGCCTTTGCAGATTTTGCAAAAAGTCAGGCCATCCTGAAGATAAATGTTGGTTTCGGCCTGATGCAGTATGTCAACACTGCAAGAAGAAGGGACATGTCGAGAGAGTTTGCAAGGCAAAAGGCAGACCGAAGCTAGCTCAACAACAATCTAAGACCGAGGCTCGAGTGGCTGAAGGTGGAAGTGATCAAGAAGAAGAAGTCTTTGCTGTGTCATACTCAAGTGGCCAGAAGAAAGACTCCAAAGTTTGGCTTCTCGATAGTGGATGTACAAACCACATGTCTCCTAATGAAGCTATCTTTAAAACCTTGGACAGGAGTGCTCAAACCAAGGTTAAAGTGGCAAATGGACAGTTTATCAATACTGTGGGCAAAGGTGATGTTTTGATATCAACTCCAAAGGGTAACAAGGTGATTTCCAATGTGTTACTTGTGCCCGATATTGACAAAAACTTGTTGAGTATATCTCAACTCCTTGACAAGGGATACTCTCTTGTGTTCAAAGACAAGGTATGTCGAATAACAGATCCATGTGGATCATGTTTCATGACAGTCACTCAGACTGATAAATCCTTTGAGATTAATTAGTCAGAAGCTCCTAAAGCAGCTTATACTGCCTCTCACAATGACTCAAAAACATGGCACAAAAGACTTGGTCATGCAAAATTTAAAGCAATGGCCAGGATGATCCATGAAGATCTGGTAGAAAACTTCACAAACTCAGCATGCAACAATGAAGTGTGTGAAGTGTGTCAACTTGGAAAGCAAGCTAGGCAGCCCTTTCCTTCAAATCAAGCTTGGAGAGCAGCTGAGAAGCTTCAACTTGTTCATACAGATGTCTGTGGTCCCATGAAGACAGAATCAATTAGTGGAAACAGGTACTTCATTCTCTTTATCGATGACTACTCAAGATTCTGTTGGATTTATTTTTTAAAACACAAGTCTGAAGTTCCACAAGTGTTTATGAAGTTTAAAGCTCATGTAGAAACTGAGACAGGTTGCAAGTTGAAGACCATCAGGTCAGACAATGGGGCTGAATATATTTCAGCTCAATTTCAGGCGATTTGTGATGAAGCAGGCATTAAACACCAGCTAACCAATGTGTACACACCTCAGCAAAATGGTGTGAGTGAAAGAAAAAATCGAAGCATCATGGATATGGCAAGATGTCTGCTGTTTGAGAAGAAAATGCCAAAGTTCATTGTGGGCAGAAGCAGTCAACACAGCAGTCTATCTTCAAAATAGACTACCAACAAAGGCCCTGACTCGAATGACACCTTTTGAAGCTTGGTATGGCTTCAAACCCTCTCTTGCTCATCTAAAACTCTTTGGATGTCTATGTTATGTGCAGATTCCATCTGTAAAGAGGGATAAACTTTCAAGGAGAGCTACTCCAGGTGTTCTAGTAGGATATAGCTCAGTTAAAAAGGGCTATAGGATCATTGATCCAACAACAAAGAAGGTTCAAGTTAGTAGGGATGTTGTCTTTGATGAAAATGCCTACTGGAACTGGGACAACAATCAACCAATGGAGACTTCTGAAGAACTTGAAGTGGGGCAAATAGAACCCGAGCAAACTGGTCAAGAAATGGATGTTGATGATGTTCCTGTTAGAGGGACCAGGCCATTAACAGATGTTTACGAAAGAGCTGATGTTGCCATCATGGAACCTACAAGTTTCGAAGAAGCTGAAGCTCACAAAGGTTGGAAGGTTGCAATGATAGAAGAAATGAAGACGATTGAGAAGAACCAAACCTGGGATTTGGTTGATAGGCCACAAGACAGGAAGGTCATAGGTGTTAAATGGGTTTATCGTGCTAAGAAGAATGCAGATGGGAGCTTAAATAAGTTGAAAGCCAGGTTGGTTGTCAAAGGCTTTAGCCAGAAATATGGTCTGGACTATTTGGAAACCTTTGCTCCAGTAGCCAGGCTCGACACCATCAGAATGTTGATTGCTTTAGCAGCACAAAGGCAATGGACCATTCATCAACTCGATGTCAAGTCTGCTTTTTTAAATGGCCACCTTGAAGAGGAAATATACATTGACCAGCCACAAGGCTTTGTAGTACCAGGCAAAGAGCATATGGTCTACAAGCTTAAGAAGGCGCTATACGGTCTGAAGCAAGCTCCCCGAGCTTGGTATGCTCGAATCGATAGCTATCTCATCAGTTTGGGATTTCAAAGGAGCATCAGTGAGCCCACACTGTATGTTAAGAAGAATGAAGCTGAAACTCAGCTTATTGTGTCCCTCTATGTCGATGACTTACTGGTTACAGGAGGAGACAACATTGTCTTGAAGGACTTCAAGAGCAAAATGAAGAAGATGTTCGATATGTCAGACCTCGGGCATATGACTTACTTCCTTGGAATGGAAGTGATCCAAGCTGAAGGAGAGATTTTCCTAAGCCAATAAGCATTTGTCAAGAAAATTTTGAACAAGTTTTCCATGGAAAACAGCAAACCAATGAATACACCTATGGCTGCTGAGTTAAAGTTGACAAGCCAAGGTAATTTTGATGCAGTCGAGGAGTCCATCTACAGAAGCTTAGTGGGATGCCTTCTTTATTTAACAGCTACAAGACCGGATATAATGTTTGCTATGAGCATGCTATCCAGATTCATGCATTGTTGCAACATGCAGCACTTTCAAGCAGCAAAAATGGTGCTTAGGTACATCAAAGGTACCTTAAGCTTTGGATTGAAGTTCAGCAAGGTCCATGAGTTAAAAATGATAGGGTATACTGATAGTGATTGGGCAGGATCGAGGGATGATTTGAAAAGCACTTCAGGCTATTGTTTCTCTCTTGGTTCAGCAATGTTTTGCTGGTGTTCGAAGAAGCAAAACCTTGTAGCCCAATCAACAGCAGAAGCTGAATATGTAGCCACTGCAGCTGCTGTGAATCAAGCCATATGGCTTAGGAAATTGCTTGCTGATCTAAACTTACAGCAAGAGGGAGCAACAGAGATACTTTGTGACAACAAATCGGCTGTTGCAATTGCAAAACACCCTGTGTTTCACGGTCGAACCAAACACTTTAGCATAAAGCTTCATGTGGTGAGAGAGATGGAACAAGCTCGTGAAATTGAACTGGTCTATTGCAATTCAGAAAATCAGCTTGCTGATATCTTCACTAAAGCCCTCAAAACAACAAGGTTCATGGAATTAAGAAAGAAGTTAGGTGTATGCAGCAAGGAGTTCAAGGAGGAGTGTTGAATTATGAACTCCATGCTGACCATGCAACGTCCAAATACCACACAACCTTCAATGCTATGCTGCCACTATTATTTTATGCAAACCAAGTTCTTTAACTTGCTGTTTTGAATCCAATGTCAATGTAACTTAGTTTGGTTTATTTTGAACAATGTTAGGTTGATATTTCATGTCATTTTGATGGTGACTAGGCTGATCAAATCAGCAAGATTAAGCTTGCAAGTTTTTTATTTCAAGTTTCCATAAGTTTAGGTGGATTAGGTATGATTAGGTATGTTTAGGTAATGACTTGTTGTAATTCACATTGAACATGACTTATATATATAATGGCAATGTATCTTTGGTATTTTGAGTAATGAAAAAAGTTGGATGCAATTTATTTTCACACTTAAGCTCCATTTTTCCTTAGCTTTCTTTTCTCTCAAAAATTCTGTCAACTTTCTTTCCTTCTTCAACCTTCTGTCATTTTTTTCTGCCTCAAGCCACACTTGCTGTTAGCTGCTAGAAACTCCAACATGTTCATTTAAAGGGAGAACATCCAAAATCACGTTCTTTATTGTTGCCTCAAATTGAGAAATTGGAAGGATTCTACATTTTTAAATACAAAAGCTTCAAAATTTTAAGGGTGTTGACTCATCGAAATGGAAATTGCAGCAAAAGAGAGTGGCATGTGTCAGCTGAAATTGGTAATCTCCTACATTTGAGATACTTGAAATTAGAACGCGGTGGCTTAATAAGAAAAAATATTTTGCCTCCATCTATTGGTAGGTTGAAGAGTTTTGTACACCTTGTACATTAAGATTGGTGACATTATAATTCCAGATGTTGTGTTCAAGTTGGAACATTTAATTCATATTGTAATAAAACATAATGGGTAGCCCATAGAAGGATTTCGTTGGCGGCTATGGTTTACTTCAAAAAATATTGAAACTTTGAAGTTCGTAGAGGTGGGTGAGAAGCCGATTGAAAATAATGTGGTGCATAGGTTAACTAATATTCAGAGTTTAGGAATAATACCAGAGCAGAATATGTGATGCCTACCCTAATCTTGCTAATCAAATTGCAACACCTTGGGTTATTGTCCTTCAGTTTTCTTTGCAGTTCACACCCAGACTTAGAACCCCTTTCCCAGTATCATCACCTCTTCAGACTGAGATTAATGGGGATAGATGATAAGCTATATCCGAGCCATCATGAAATTTCTTCCATCAAATATCGTCAAATTAACTTTGGTTCACAGTGTGATGAGCCAAGGTTCAATGGCCGTATTAGAAAATTTATGTCATTTGAGGATTCTCTATTTGGAAGTAGTATATTTTGGGAGTAAAATGATATGCTCTGCTAATGGATTTCCTCAACTTGATTCTCTTCGAATGGCTTATTTACATAAGTTGAAGGAGTTGGAAATAGAAGAAGGTGCAATGCCATGCATTCGAAAATTGGAGTTGAACAATGTTATCATGTTAAGGATACTTCCAAAAGGATTGAGGTATGTTACTACTTTCCAAGAAATGACATTAACAAAAATAAGTTCATCATTGGAAGACAGGATTAAAGTGATAGATGACAGAAAGAGAAGATTTCTATAAAGTGTGTCACGTTCACTCCATCCAAATTAATAACCGGAGATATTTATATTTGTAAAATAATAACTTTTGCAATTTGCATTCTTTTTAATTTCCTTTTAATATAAAATTGGTAAAATAACAGAAAAGAAAAATACTCATCTTTAATTAACATAAAAATTGTAAATTAAAATATAAAAAAAATAAGAATTTGGAATATTTTTCTAGAAAAACTAAATTTTTAATATCATTTTCTTATTTCAAATGTTTAATTGTTTTCAATCTTCTTATTATCTGAAATAGCTGAAGAGTAAAGTTGCTTCCTTGCTGAGGTATCTTGTTGAGAAGCCTTGGGGGGTTGTAATATTCCTCCCTATTATGGTCACAATCAATGCAGTGTCATGACCGGAAAAAAAAACACTGAAATATATAGTGATTCGTAAAAATCCTTCATCCAGGCTGACTTCACTACTCCAATGCATAAAAAGAGCAAAGTGATTAGAGAAATTAATATAGAAATGAACAACCTGTGCATCAGGATCTTTTAATTCAGCAGCCTTTGCCCCAGAAGCATGGTTGTGAAGCATCAGATCCCCACTTAGGCTGGTGGAGGCCAAGTGTTCATCGTTGCAGTTATACATAACACCTGTTACTGAGCTGGTATGACCCCTTAACCACTTGATGCAACGCTTCCGCTGCAAATCCCATATTCTTACAACTTGACCACTTCCCCCTGAACGTATGTATCTGGATCCCTTGTTGCTAAAGCTAAAATAGACTCCTGGGGTATTCTGCTTGCTAAATTTGACTAAGAAGGCCATGGAAATAATTATATATAACTTCAGTAACCATGTAAACCAATCAAGGCCTGACATTAACGAAAAATGCATAGCACAACTCGTCCATATTAACAAAGAAGAAACTTCTCTCTTTTGTTCATAAGTAACTCAATTTACTACATGATTTAATAATCTACAATGAGTGTTATTCAAAGTGTCTTTTGAGTCTGCTGCCAATCAACAACACATCTCCCATTGGTAACTTCTATTTCATGATGTATGCATTCGCAACTAAAAACCTACTAGTGCTCTCTATAAACTCTAGTCATCTCCATCATCACTCTTACAACTCAGAAACGATGAAGAATACCCCTTTTCTTTTGCTTTCATTTCTCCTTCATTTTTTGTTGAAAAGTGGCCAATTATGCTGCAGTTATGTTTTTGATGAAGTGCATGCAATCTATTTGCATGTTGCATTAACAAGTTTTCAGTTTTAGTTGCAATGTAATCTTATCTGGTTGAAAATGAACGAGCTTGATGACAGCTTGATGTGTTTAGGTAGTGAATGATGTATTTAGTTGGTTGATTAGTGGTGTTAATTGTGTTTGGTAAAATGATTGTCTATAAAAGACATGTATTGCTTTGTTTATGGCATTGAAAATCTGTGTTTTTTATCTCTTGCTGCACGTTTGTCTGCAAGTAAATTATATCAAGCTTCTTGCTGCTTTTTTCTCTGTCTTATTCTCTGCTTTTGTTGCTGACAAAACCCCAACACTTTTCTCTCCGGCACCGATGCCGACCTCTTCGAAGGCCTCATAAAACACAGCTCCGACCACGTCTCCGGCATCTTTTAACATAGTTGCAATGCCTTTCCGTCGTAACCGCTGAGGCAAATCGCTTTGTACCGCTAGTTGTGGTAAATTCATGGTGTACTTCCTAGTCCAGTAAACCAGCTTTCTGCATTCTCAACTAATCTCCCCACGGCAACTCTACTACCAAGACCCCACTAGACTTAGTCAATGCTGCCGTCGACAAGTGCCATTCTCGTGCCTCGTCAATGAATATATCGCCGAATTTTCCGGTGGATCAGAGTGTACAAAATTACTTGCTTCAATGCATGACGCTGATTTCATTACAGTTTTCTATTACAGTTTTAGAACATTGTTTTTTTTATGCTTAATAAAATGGACTTTCGCTGAGAAAATAAAAGAAAACATTTAAACAATGCTATGGAATTTTGAATAGTTTAATTAATACATATTTTTGTCTTAAATGTTTAAATTTACCAAAAATAAAATAAAAATTTAAATACTTTAATTAATAAAATATTAATTAAAAGAATTTAATATTAGCATCTATGTTGTCTTTTTTATACATGATGCTTTAACCTTTGAGCTAAGTGGGATCAAATGATAAAGAAAATTTGTATTCATTGGAATTCAGCAAATTATTACCCTATTATCTATTAGGGATAAATATCAAAATTATATATAAATTTTTATTTAATATATAATTGTTAATGAACTTTAATTTGATACAATCATACACGTGAAACTTTAATTGTAGTTTAAATGTACTATACTTGAAACTTTAATTTTGTTTTAATCTTATACATTTCAAAAAATAAATATATCAATTTATTTTTATATTAGATAAATATAATTATTTATGTATGCAATTTATAAATAAAAAATGATGTTATATCAATAATTATTTTAATACTTGACAAGAATTGGATCAAAACAAAATTTTATGTATATAATTACACATTAACCCATAATTCATGTATAGTTTTAGTATTTATCCCTATCTATTAACTATCTATTAGTTATTAGTTATTAATAATTTTATTAATTATTCATAATTACTATGAATTATAGACTCGAATTTAGAAAAATTAAAATTATTTTTAATTTTAATGCTATACTTAATAAGGTTGAAACCATTAGATCTAAATTTAGAACTTTTTTTAGCGTCACAGTCTTTCCAAACTAAAGTTTACTGGGAAAATTGATAAATTAAAGTACTGGAATGGTTAAGGAAATACAAATTTTAAAAAATGGGTGTAATAGGATTGAATTGAATAGAATTTTATTTTTAATTTAATTTAAAGTTATTTATAATTATAATATCATATGTTTGAAAGATATTTGAAGGGGTATGAGGGATGCTTCAGTTTCAGAAATAGTAAAGCTTTGGAAATCATTTGGGGGTATTTCATTGCTAAGCAAGGAATCAAGGAGTAGTGAAAGTTAGAAAAAGAATCCCCATATTCTTAAGCAAAGAATTTAATTAAAGAGGAAAGAAGAATCTGCTTTTGCTTTCTTCTTCTTCAATTTTAATTATCATTTACTTTTGATAGAACAATAACAAAAAAGGAATCAGAAAATACACACAGACTGATTATCAATCTGTTTGACATCCACAAAAAAAAAAAAAAAGAAGAAGAAGAAGAAATTCAGACTTTTTCTTTAATCAGCTAGAGAAATGGCAGAGGCTATTGTGTCCTTAGCTGTTGAAAGAATTTCAGATTTACTCATTCATGAAGCTGTTTTCCTCAATGATGTGAAAGATCAAGTTGAGAGCCTAAGGGATGAACTGACGCGAATGCGGTGTTTCTTGAAGGACGCGGATCGCAAGCTTGAACAGGATGCGAGTTTCCAGAATCGGGTGTCCGAAATCAGAGTTCTTGCTTATAATGCTGAAGATGTTATCGACTCCTTCATCCTTGAACGTGCACATCAAGGAGGCTTTCAAGGAATCGTCAAGAGATTCACCTCCATTTGCACCACACCTTATCATCTGTACAAAATCGGGGTGCAGGTCAAAGCAATCCAGACCAAGCTCCAAGACATTTCCAAGAATCTTCCAGCTTATGAGATATCCCGTGATGGAGAAGGTTCTAGCTCAGTTTTCAACGTGCAGCGACAGTTAAGAAGGACATACTCACATGTTGAGGAAGAGGACGTTGTTAGCTTGGAGGTTAGCACCAAGGATGTCATGACCAAGTTGATGACTGAAGAAGATAGACCCCACGCCGTGGTTTCCATAGTCGGCATGGGGGGCCTCGGTAAGACTACTCTTGCCAGAAAAGTATATAATCATGTTGATGTGAGACGCCATTTTGATTTCTTGGCTTGGTTTTCTATCTCTCAACAATGTAAGCAGAGAGTAAGTTTTGCTTAGTGTCTTGAGGAAAGTTCCCTCTCCTTCTAACGATGAAAGAGAGAAAATTGAGAAAATGGACGAGATTCAGCTGACGAGAACGCTTTTTGATGCTTTGAAAGAAAAGCGGTATTTGGTGGTCCTCGATGATATTTGGAGAAGCGAGGATTGGGATATTCTTAAACCTGCTTTTCCACGAGGAAGAAAGGGAAG
Source organism: Gossypium australe (assembly GCA_005393395.2). Lineage (NCBI taxonomy): Eukaryota > Viridiplantae > Streptophyta > Magnoliopsida > Malvales > Malvaceae > Gossypium > Gossypium australe. Next base: position 141,336,657 of record CM016623.1, read on the forward strand.
CAAAATATTGTTCACAACACGAATAAAAAATGTGGCTTCAAGTGCCGATCCTTGGAGCACTCCCATGGAGCTCTCACTTCTTACAGATGATGAAAGTTGGAATCTTTCGTGTAAGAAAGCATTCCCATGGAGCAAAATGGGTTCTCAATGCTGCTCAGAAGAATTTGTGAAGCTTGGAAAAGAGATGGTGAAAAAATGTGGAGGTCTGCCTTTAGCAATTGTTGTGTTGGGAGGCTTGCTAGCAACACAACAGTCATTGGCTCAATGGGAGATGGTTCACAAAAACATCCATGGACACTTAAATGAGCTCCCACACAATCGTCAATATGGTGCAGTGAACCCTTATTTTGGTTTCAAGCTACAATGCCTTGCCTTATCCTTTAAAACCATGCTTTTTGTATCTTAGTCATTATCCAGAAGATTGGGAGATACCGAAAAAAGAACTCATTCGTTTATGGATCGCTGAAGGTTTCATTCTGGAAAACGAAGAATTCTTGATGGAGGATTTAGGCGAAAAATTCCTAGAAGAGCTTATAGATAGGAGCTTGGTTCAAGTTAGCAGGCGAGACTATACAGGAACAAATGTGGAGACATGTCGAGTGCATGATCTCTTGAGGGACTTGTGCATGAAGAAAGCAAGAGAGGAGAAGTTCTTGGAAATTATTCAACAACCACTGCATGAACTTGAAGTGACATTGGCAGAATCTATGCTACGAAGAATTTCTATTCATCCTAGTAGCAGGTATGTTCATTTAAAGGGAGAGCATCCAAAATTACGTTCTTTGTTGTTTTCTTGGAATGTGGAATTGGCAGAATTATGCATTTCAAAATACAAAAGCTTCAAATTTTTAAGGGTGTTGACTCTTGCAAAAAGGGGCAGCTACAAAGAGTGGTGGCATGTGTCGACTGAAATTGGTAGTCTCCAACATTTGAGATACTTGAAGTTATACAACAATGGCAGAATGATTTTGCCGCGATCTATTGGCAGGTTGAAGAGTTTGTACACTTTACACATCAAGTTTCGTTATGACATTGTAATTCCAGTTGGTGTGTTTAAGTTGGAACGTTTAAGGCATATTGTAATAAAAGTGGCTGGGGAGACCCCATATATGGATTTCGTTGGCGGCAAGGGTTCACTTCAAAAAATATTGAAACTTTGAAGTTCATAGTGGTGGATGTGAAGCCGGTTGAAAATAATGCAGTGCTTAGGTGGACTAATATTCAGAGTTTAGGAATAGTATTTTCCAGAGCAAAATATGTGAAGCCTACCCTAATCTTGCTAACCAAATTGCAACGCCTTGGATCAGTGTCCTTAAGTATTCTTGACGGCTCACACCGAGACTTAGAACCCCTTTCTCAATATTAACACCTATCCATACTGAAATTATGGGGGTGGTTAGAAGATGAGCCACATCTGAACGGTCATGTTTTGAAATTTCTTCCATCAAATATTGTCAAATTAACTTTGGTTAACAGTATTAGAAAAGCTATGTCATTTGAGGATTCTCGATTTGAAATGTGCATATATTGGGAGTAAAATGGTGTGCTTTGCAAATGGATTTCCTAAACTTGATTTTCTTGAAATGAGATTTTTAAGAAATTTGGAGGAGTGGGAAATAGAAAAAGGTGCAATGCCATGCCTTCGAGAATTGAAGTTAGACCATCTTAATAGTTTAAGGATGCTTCCAAAAGGATTGAGGTATATTACTACTCTCCAAGAATTGAAATTAGAGGGAATGCCTTGGACATTTGAAGAAAGGATTAAAGAGAGATGGAAGCGAAGGAGAGAATTTCTATAAAGTGCGCCACATTCCCTCCATGCACATTATTTGATCCCAAAGTAATAGGAGCCAACATCAAGTGAGGTATTTATTTCTATAAAATAATAATCTTTACATTCTTTTTCTTCTTTATTTCACCCATATAATTAGAGATTGATATAATATTGATAAAATAACAGGATAGAAGAATATATCTTTAATTACCATAAAAATTATTATTAAAATATAAAAAAATAAGAATTTCGAATCATTTTTCTAGAAAAACTAAAATTTTAATATCATTTTATTATTTCATATTTTTAATTAATTATAATACACAAGAGATAATGATATACACATACCATTTTTCTTCTTGATGTAGGTAATCTAATCAGCAATGGAATGTACTTTGCCGAGAAATCTAATTTCATTAAGTGTGTGTATGTATTTTTTTTTATAAGAATTGGATTGCTATATACTATGAGCTTTCATTAAGTGTGTGTGTGTAATTTTTATAAGAATTGGATTGCTGTATACTATGAACTTCGAATGAAGTGATTGTTTGCTATATATCTAATGCTCCCAATTTGCTTATTTTTCTAAAAATTTATCTTCTTATTAATTTTGGTTCTTGATTTGCATCTATTTGATTGACATTAATCAATTTAAACCGAAGAAAGAAATTCTAAATAACTAATTAGATGTTAAATGGTTAAATTCATTATTTAAATAGTAAAACAACCCATTTAAATTTACAACTCACTATTTCAATTAAAAATTAGATGATACAATGTCAATCATAACATATAACATGTAAACTTTTATATGGCATAACAAAAATATGTACGATTTCTTATAACAAAATGTATAAAACAGATTTATACTAATCTTGACTTATGTGGAATGATGATTAAATTTTTTATTAGGTACCTATTTGACACAAGTTTAAACTATATGACGCCCATCCCCACCTAAATATTAGATAAAAAGAGTCGACAGTAATCATTTTGAAACTTTTAACCTTTTAATAAATGATATTAATCATTCCATAAAGTTTTTTTTAATCAAAATCATCATAAAGTATTAAATACTTTTTACTCATTTACTATTTACTAAGAACAACCCGATAATTAAATATCTTTGAGTCTAGAATTATTTCAACTTTTAACTTGAACCAAACACAGTACTGTAACATATCTAGTAATGCGGTAATTGACCGGTTAATGCGGTAATTGACCGGTTAATCAAACATTTTGTGAATTAAACTCCCTTTTAATCTAAATTCACAAATGTTTGTGTGTTTAAGAAAGTTGAGTTTCACATAATTTGTTTTTCCTATAAACAAGAAGAACAAAGTAGCGACTCAACTTTCTATTGAATACTTGTTTTAATAAGGTTACACAAACCAAAATGTAGTAAATTGAGGGAACACTATGTACTAAGATAACCGTGTTAAATGCTTCATTTTCAATCAACCAAGAAGCATTTATATACATGTTTCTGAAAAGTAAAAATCTTAGCCTCACATTTGTAAGCAGTTTTACCCTGATATGAGACAAGCCTACTGATGGAACAGAAGTTACGGTGATAATACTCTAGAATGTCATATTTTTATGTGCTAATTGCATATTTATTTTGAGTATGATTCTACTAATTTGGGTATGATTCTACTAATTTGGGCTATTTATGGTCTTTTATCTTGTAGGGACTAAATTGGAGGCAAAAGCTAAATTAAGGGCCAAAAACGTGAAATTAAAGATAAAGTGAACCAATGTGCAACAAAGGGAAAAGATGATGCCAAAAGTACAAACATGGAGGCCAGAAGGATTGAAATGCAAAAAGAAGAGACTTTGCTTTATCAAACTCTATTTTAATTATATTAGGATAATTAATATTAGGATAATTATTGAGGATTATTTAATTTCTTTATTTATCTCTATTTATCTTTGATTAATTGTAATTATCTTTAGGAGTTTGAGTAGGACTAGTTCATCTATCTTAGCATTATAAATAGGGGATGAAGTGAATCATTTTGGGTTGTTCATGTTTCTGTACACTATTCCCCTATAAGTCTTTTGTGCTTCCCATATTTTCTTGGAATAAAAATCCTTTTCTCCATTCTTATATATTTATTTTCTTTCACACCCCATCCATGAGCCACTAAAATCCATCTAGTTGAAGGTTGTCGAATTCCCCAAAAAGGTTCTTGAGGCTTAGAATTCGCACTTAACTTTCTCACCTAAGTATTCATCGTTTCCCTACATTACGGGACTGACGCTTTCGTCCATGTGCCTTTAAAAGTAAACTTTTCAACGTATGCAAAGGCGGCCGCTTTGTATGATTTGGAAGGATTGCATCGGTTTGTTAGCTTACTGCGTCAGAGGTTGGCGAGCCCAAGAGACAAAATGGCGTGGGATTCGCCATTGAGAAGCGTTGATCTAGCATAGATGACTCCACGAAAGCCGTTGCAAGCTAGAGTCAGGTTCCCTAAATCTGTAAGTCTAAATTCTTGGAGCTGGTGGTCGTAGGCGTCCTATTGCACTATAACTGGCTTACTTGGATAGAGAAAGGTCATCTAAAGCCGAAGATTGAACCCAAGGTGGAACGAGACAACTGGAGGCTAGAATCTCGCCAAATAAGAAATTCATTCTTCTCTAAACTCTTTTATTTTCCTTTTTCGTAATTTATTTAATTTCACAATTTCAATTCACTTTAAATTCTGTTTTTATTATTCCCGAACGAAATTTTTAATTCTGTTTTTTTATTTTTCCAGGAACAGAAGATTTCTTGGGCACGATTCTGCCCAGGATTTCGATAAACAGGCATTTGTATAATCCGATCCCTGTGGATTCGACCCTACTTCCCATTTACTTTTATTTTCATTATTTTGCAGGGAATAGGATATATTTTTGGTGCATTCAAAGACGCATCAAATTTTGGCGCAGTTGCCGGGGATCGGTAACGTACTAATCTTATTTTTTTGTTTTCTATGACCAGATCTGCTCCAGACACTCTTGCGTTTGACTCAGAAATTGAAAAGACTGCAAGAGCTAATCGGAAAGAAACAAAGTTAAGGAAAAAGTAGTTAGTGGTGGTTGAGACTCAAAGTAATCCACCGCCATAAATCAGAATCGACAACGAAGCAGAGTCTAGGGTTAACGGAAACCTTACTCAAACTTTTGAAGGCGAAAAAGTAGAAGTCGATTTCCCAGAAGGAGTGCTTAACGCTAGGGTTGACGGAAACCCTAATTTAGCACCTCCACCAATGGCTCAAACAATTCGACAACTGGCCGAAGCTCCAACAGAACAACCGCCATTGTGCATCGTATATCCTAATATGGATACCGATTTTGAACTGAAATCAGGGTTAATTCAGTTGCTGCCAACTTTTTGAGGGCTACAAAATGAAAACCCCCATAAACATTTGAAGGAGTTTCATATGGTTTGTCTGAGTATGAAACCTCAAGGCGTAACTAAGGATCAAATTAAATTGCGCGCTTTCCCTTTTTCCCTAGCAGATTCAGCTAGGGAATGGTTGTTTTATTTACCTCCTGGATCTATAACTACTTGGGCTGATTTATCTCGTTTATTCCTCAACAAGTTTTTTCCAGCATCTAGAGCAGCTGAGCTTAGAAGAGAGATCATGGAAATATGGCAAAAAGAAGTAGAGACTCTCTACGATTATTGGGAGCGGTTTAAGAATTTGTGTACGAGCTGCCCACAACACGGTATAACAAAGCAATCTCTCCTCTAGTACTTTTATGAAGGTTTGAAACCGATTGAAATGAATATGGTAGACGCTGCTAGTGGAGAAGCGTTGGTCAACATGAGCCCCAACAAGCAAGAGACTTAATCTCCACGATGGCTGCAAATTCTCAGCAATTTCGAGCCAATCCTGAACCCCCTAAAAGGGTTCACCAGCTAAGTAATTCAACCTTAGAGAATAAAGTTGATAGACTTCCTAATATGATAAATTCTCTTATTGCAGAAAAAGCTAAACCAGCTCGATTATGTGGAATATGTGCTACACTTGAGCACACAACTGATGCATGTCCCAGTTTGTATGATGACTCTATGGCTCATTTAGATGCAGTGGGAAATTTCCCTGGCCCACCACAGAGGCGATATGATCCCTACGCTAATACCTACAACCCAGGGTGGAGGGACCATCCTAACTTAAGTTATGGGGCCAATCTACGAAATAACCAACCATACCAAAATTAGCTTCCACAACGACCTCGAGATTCAGGTAATTTCTTAGAAACCATGGTCAATGAATTAGCAGCTAATGTCCTTGATTTTCAACAGCAAACTCTTAATTTCCAAAGAGAAATAAAGGATTTTCAACAGAAAACCGAGGCATCTATAAGAGAACTGACCATATCAGTTGAGAAATTGAACTCTCAAAGGAAGCTGTCGTCACAAACAGAACCAAACCCAAGGCAAAATGCAAATGCTGTGACGCTGCGAAGTGGAAAGGTACTGGAATCGATTCCTGACAGAAATCATGCCCAAGAAATCGCCCAGGAAAAACCCGAAAGAGACGAACAGGTTCGACCGAAACCCCTATTGCCCATAATTCAACCTCCATTTCCAGAACGGTTCCACCAATGTCGAAGAGGTAAAGAGGACAAGGAAATCCTCTAAACATTTAGAAACGTCGAGATCAACATTCCGTTGTTGGACGCCATCAAACAAATATTGAGGTATGCTAAATTTCTTAAAGAGCTTTGCACCAACAAACGGAAGTTAACAGGTAATGAAAGGGTGAATGTTGGTGAAAATGTGACCGCAGTGTTACAGCGGAAAACGCCGGCAAAATGTAAGGATAGGGGCATGTTTGCAATACCATGCAAAATAGGTCATTTGGGAATTAAAAAGGCTATGTGTGATCTAGGAGCCTCCATAAATGTAATGCCATATCCTATTTATGAATCACTTAACGCAGGTTTTTTAACAAAAACAAGTGTTATCATTCAACTGACAGACAGGTCCGTTGTGCGTCCCGAAGGAGTACTCGAGGATGTGTTGGTAAAAGTTAACGAACTTATTTTTCCTGCAGATTTTTATGTGATAAAAATGGTGGAGGATAGTGCTCCTGGATCTTCAGATCTATTGTTGGGACGACCCTTCCTTAGTACGACTAGTACTAAAATCGACATTCGAAGTGGAACTCTCACGATGGAGTTTCATGGGGAGATTGTGAAGTTTAATGTCTACGACACCATTAGCCATCCCAGTGAAATCTTGAGCGTAAATTGTGTCAACATAATTGACTCTTTAGTGGAAGAAAATTTTGAGTCAATTTATGGAGATAAATCTAAAATGATGTTTGATGATTTTGAATCTGTTAATAAACTATTGGCTCCTATGGATACTAAACTTCTACCTTCTGTTGTGCAGGCATCAAATCCAAAATTAAAACTGCCTCTCAAGCATCTCAAATTCACATTTTTGGAGGATGATGAGACCATTGCCGACTTAAAAGGGATTGACCCCTTGGAGGAAAATATGAAACCAATGAAAAAGGCGCAAAGACGATTAAACCCAAATATGGTGGATGTGATAAAAAATGAGAATTTCCAAGCTCACATGATTAAAAAGATTTATTTTGAGCCACCGTAGAACTATTTAAGTCGTCGAGCTAATGACGTTAAACAAGCGCTTGTTGGGAGGCAACCCAATCTTTATTTTTCTTTTATTATTTATTTTTATTTTTGTTATTATTTATTATTTTCTTTTTAATTTCTTTCAAATTTATTTTATTCAAAAAAAATTCTCTTCTTCCATCTAGGTAAAACAGAGCGAAAATACGAAGAAAAAGAGGCAGAAAGTGAGCTAGAATGTCATATCCCTGCAGCCAAACAAGCCTATTCTAGCCACATCTTCCCCTTCACGCACAAGTCCTCTGCAATCGACAGTAGCTACACGAGGAGTTTTTCTAAACTTTTCTACCTATTTATTTCTTTTGCGTCAACATTGAGGACAATGAGTTTTAAGTAGGGGGAGGTACTTTTTGTATTACTATCGTCTTCTGCTTTGATTTGTGTTTGTTGCTTGAGTCTCCATTTTGTCCATATTTTTTTTAAGAACATTCTGTCGCTTTTCATGCCCAAGAATTTGACCACGACTTGCCACTGTTTGACCTACATGCATGATTTTTGGCTACTGAGTTAATTATGATTCTGTCTGTTTGATTTTATCTCCACTGATTTATTTTTATTAGGCTAAAAATAATTATGATTAATAAGTTAACTCTATCTTACTTTTTATAAAATTGATCAAGTTTAATATCAAGTGGACACTTAATACATTTGCATGCCTAAATTATGTTCATGTCTATTAGGTGGTTACTAAAACTTATTTTTTGACACTTGATTATTTCTCTTAGGTCCTCTTAAAATTAATATTTCGTGTAAACTTTGTTTAATAAATATTTCCAAGGTTGTGAGTGCAGCTTAGAAAACGTGACTGACGGAGTAACCGGGGTAGGGTGCTTGGGTTGTCATTCTACTTCGCGTCAAAAGGTTGTGTGACGTAATAGGTAAAACTCTGCAAACCAAGGTTATGAGTGCGGCTCAGAACGTGACTGACTGAGTAACTGGGGTAAGGTGCTTGGGTTGACATTCTACTTCGCGTCAAAAGGTTGTGTGACGTGATGGGTAAAACTCCGCTAACAGAAATATATTCCTAAGTAAATAAAAAAAAGAAAAAAAAAGAAACAGAGAAAAAAATAGAGGAAAAAAAAGAAAAGAGAAAAGAAAAGAAAAATAGTACTTGTAACACCCCAAACCCGGCCCACAAGCCATGACCGGATCTGGTATGTTACGGAATAAAGGAAATTTGAAGGGTTTGGATTTAATAGAAATTGAAAATTTTGTTAAGGGTATAAAACGGTGTTCGTTAAAACTCAAGTGGGTTGATTCGGTTGAGTTGAAAATCTTTTCTTCCTCTAAAACCATTTAACCATTTAAATTTTAGAACATTAGCGTGATCAAAAGCTTAGAAAATCTCGTTACCCGATGGTAACATTTTCCTTGAAACGCGTAAGAGTACTTATTTTTGAAAACGTTACTTTTAACCGATTTGCATAACAGTTCGTAAGTTCATCAGTTATAAAGTAAGGTAAAAACAACTACCTAACCATCCAAAATAATAAGCGGCCATATTACAACCCAATCGAATTGTAGTGAATAATTAAACTTAAAACGGGGCAAAATAAAATTTCAAGTCCACAAAACCAACATGGCCGCCTCGAGCTCTCCTCGGCTCCGCATCCGTGCTCTACTCACCTGCAAGATGATATGGGAAGGGGTGAGTCACCAAGACTCAGTGTATAAATCCCCAACCCGGGAAATAACACTCATACACAAGATATTAGTATAACATGCAATTATGCAACCCAACCTAGCCATCCATGCTCCTTTTCTACCCCGTGTGGTACCAAACCACTGGTGGTGCCAAACCACTGGTGACTTATAGTCACGATATCCGTCAATACGTGTGGTGCCAAACCACTGGTGGTGCCAAACCACTGGTGACCCGAAGTCACAATCAAATGATGGGGCCAACCCATCGTGTGATACCAAATCACTGGCGTCGATCCCGTATCTCAAATGTGGGGCCAACCCACGGTGGTACTAAGCCACAGGGACGAGACGCTATGAGGTGCCAAACCTCTGGAGGTACCAAACCTCTGGTGACCGTAGTCACAATGTGTTACCAAAACACTGGTGTCCGTCGACACGAATATTGCTCCCTCTCATCAATCCCACCATCATCATGGTCATATCACAAGTATCATGATTTCATATATCATGCAATCGCATTTAGCATAGCATTTTACAGCATATGATGGCATATACAACATATATCTTAAATCGAGTAATAGGGAAACTTACCCGAAACCAAGCTTATGTCTACTAGACAAAATTCCACATGAGAGGTTATTAATATTATCAATTAACAGATTATACTAATAAAGTGTGTAAGAGCTTACACACCTATTTAATCGAAGATTTAACTAGGATCCTCGTATCTATGCGATATTACAAAAGTCCCGAACTTGTCCTCGTAATGCCCCCTATATTCGGCCATCATAGATTTGTATTTAGGGGTCTCGTTGATTAACTAACAATTCCAAGGGATCGGGCATATCATAACTAAATAGGGCCTTAGACCGAACCTCGATTAACACGAACCAACGTGATTTGAATTTCCGACACCTCTGATTTCCTCAGCCGCTTTGCCCCTAAGACCATAGTGCTAATTTGGTTATACTGAGGTATCAAAATGGCCCTTGGCCAAAATATATATATATATATATATACACCTTACCCTAAAGAATCAAATCTCGATAGGCTGTTAAAACCGATTTGGTCACCTACCAAAATCTGAGGGTTCACTGCATTCGGCTAGCCTTCCTTGAGATTAGTCTTAGTATTTCATTTAGAGATCAAAGGCCATTCGGCCATAGTCATAAATCCACAACCAACGAGTTTGTTGCCCTTTACCTTAACGACTGGCTTGGCCTTTAAACACCACAGATCGGCACTCCCTTTTGGTGTCTATAAGTTGCGGCTATCATATAGAACAAGAATTAGAGTAGGTTTTACATATTGAATCCATAATAGAATGAAAGATAGAAAATCTACTTACCAATTTACTTGGCTAGCCCGAAAGGAGAGTTAGATTTCGGCCATTGATGTGATGATGAGAAAGCACAAAAGAAAAGAGGGGGGTGTTCGGCCAAGAAGAGAGCAACAAGGTCTCGGCTATGCTTCAGGTAAAATAAATAAAAATAAAATAAAAGTGGTAGCGGGGGAGGAGGTTTCGGTTTGATTGATTAAAAGAAGAAGAAACTTGAGCTGGCCGAAAATGCTCTCAAATATCCCTTCAAAACCCCAACTCAACCATGCTATCCCTTCCTTTTTCGGCTAAGACTAAAAAGAATGGCAAGAGAAAATGGAGCAACCATTTTCGGCCATGGTTCAAGAAAATAGAATTTGGAACCTTTGCCCAAAGCATTCGGCCAGCCAAGCTCCCTTGTTTGTTCTTCTTTTGATAAAATTCCATCCCCCAAAATAAACATTATTCCCATAATGTTCTTCCTATTTCCAACAATTAAAATAAAGAAAGAAAGCTAACCCCATGCTTCCATTATCATCTAAAATAACAAATAAAATAGATAAAAAAAATGATAAAAGAACATGAGGCAGCCGTCTAACATGGTTCCCCACGCGTGCATGTGCATGCAATTACCAAAGCATGCCGGCCCTTAGCAAAAAGATTTCTTCCATGCGCTGCGCATGGGTTTCGAACCCTGGACCCGGAGCAGTACCCTCCAAGCGCTAGCCACTCGGCCAGCATGTCTTTCATGACATAATGCGTCAACAATTCCTCTTAAACACTCGGTCGCTGGCTCCTGCACGCATTAATTGCCAAAGGTAAAAATAAAATACCTGATTGCTGCCCAGGGGTTTCGAACCCGAGTCCTGGAGCAACTCCACGCCCCAGCCACTCGGCCCATTGGAATTTCATGACATGAACCCCTCTCAAATTTCCTTTAATCACTTCTCTGCTCGTTCCTCTGCTACAACGTTAAAACGAAAAATAAAACTGCTCATGCTACCCCTAGGATTCGAACGCGTGACCTCACGAGCACCCCTAGCGCCCTAACCACCTCTCCCACCTGGACTTCCATGTCAAAATCGCGTCGCATTTTTCCTTTAAGCCTTCATTTGTTAGCGTCCTTTGCCTTAATCTCCAAAGGCCAAAAATTACAATACCCCTATACTCCAATTGCGACTCGAACACGCGACCATTTGGAGTCTGCGCCTTGCTGCAAGCGCCCAAGCCGCTCGGCCAGTGCTCATTTCCTGGAAATAAACGCATTGGAATATTCTTTTAAAGCCTTTCTCGGCGTTAATGCCCCTTCCAACAAAATAAAACTTATGCCACCCCCTCGACTCGAACCCCAGACGTGCAGCACCTATTTAAGGTACTCTAGCGCCTCAACCATCCTGCCAGCAGCTCCTTTGAGGTATGTGTTGCACCCAAAAATTTATTTAAAGCCTCATTTCTTTAATCATGTGGAATAAAAAAATTATGAAATTTTGAACTACCCCCAATTTAAGATGTTACAGTTCTACCCCCCTTAAAAATAATTTCGTCCTCGAAATTACCTGGTTCAGAAGAGTTGGGGGTATTGCTGTCGCATCACATCCTCGGGCTCCCAAGTAGCTTCCTCCACGCCATGATTCCGCCATAGGACCTTCACTAAAGGAACTGACTTCCTACGCAAAACTTTCACATTCCGATCTAGGATCTGCACCGGTTCCTCTTCCATCGTCAAATCTGGACTCACCTCAACTTCCTCAACTGCCAAGATGTGTGATGGATCAGAACGATAGCGTCTAAGCATGGAGACATGGAACACATCGTGAATCTGACTCAGTTCTGTAGGTAACTCGAGTTGATAAGCTACTGGTCCCACCCGTTTCAACACCTTAAATGGTCCAATGAACCTTGGGCTTAATTTGCCCCTCTTCCCAAATCTTAACACTTTCTTCCACGGCGAGACCTTCAGAAAGACTTTGTCTCCTACGGCAAATTCTATGTCTCTCCGCTTGAGATCAGCATAAGACTTTTGTCTATCCGAGGCTTCTTTCAATCGAGCTTGGATCTTCTTCACCTTATCCTCAGTTTCTGCAACCAATTCCGGTCCTAACATCCGTCGCTCACCCAACTCCGTCCAACAAGTAGGTGTGCGACACCTCCTACCATACAACGCCTCATATGGTGCCATCTTAATGCTTGCCTGATAACTGTTATTGTATGCGAACTCAGCTAATGGCAAAAATTCCTCCCAACTACCTCTGAAGTCCAAAACGCAGCCTCTTAACATGTCCTCTAGAATCTGAATGACTCTTTCCGACTGCCCGTCAGATTGTGGATGGAAAGCTGTACTGAAATCTAGCCGTGTACCCAAGGCCTGATGTAGCGCTCTCCAAAACCTTGACGTAAATCTGGGGTCTCTGTCGGAGATGATCGACACTGGCACACCATGCAACCTCACTATCTCTGCCACATACAACTTAGCTAACCTCTGAAGCGAGTAATCCACCCTTATCGGTATGAAGTGAGCTGACTTGGTCAGACGGTCCACAATCACCCAAACTGCGTCTTTCTTGCTGGGCGTGAGGGGTAGCCCACTGACGAAGTCCATAGTGATCCTCTCCCATTTCCACTGAGGAATCTTCACCGGTTGAAGTAACCCAGATGGCAACTGATGTTCCGCTTTTACCCGCTGACACGTGAGACACCTTCCCACGAATTCAGTTACCTCGCGCTTCAACCCTGGCCACCAGAATTGCTTCCGCAAATCTCCGTACATCTTACTACCTCCAGGATGCATAGCGTAAGGGCTGCTATGCGCATCCTGAAGAATCCTTTGCCTCAATCCCACATCACTCGGCATACAAGGCCGTCCTTGAAAGCACAGCACCCCATCACCAGTCAAACTATACCCTTCCAAACCGCCATCTTGAACTTGCAGCCTCCGTGCGTTTAAACTGTCATCCCCTAATTGCTTTTCCTTAATCTCCTCGATCCAAGTTGGCTTAATTTGCAATTCTGCCAAAAGACTTCCGTCGTCGTATAGACTAAGACGAGCAAGCATTGCCCTTAAGTCTGTCACGACCTTTCGGCTCAACGCATCAGCCACCACGTTAGCCTTGCCTGGGTGGTACTCAATTGAACAGTCGTAGTCCTTCAACAGTTCAATCCATCGGCGTTGTCTCAAATTTAATTCTTTTTGCGTCAAAAGATACCTCAGACTTTTATGATCCGTATAGACGATCGATTTCTCTCCATACAAGTAATGCCTCCACATTTTCAAAGCGAAGACCACTGCCGCTAACTCTAGATCGTGAGTCGGATAGTTAACCTCATGCGGTCTTAGCTGACGGGATGCATAGGCCACTACCTTCCCTTCCTGCATCAACACACATCCCAACCCATTATGGGACGCATCACAATAAACCGTGAACAATTTTCCCGCCTCAGGCTGCACCAAAACGGGAGCTTCCGTCAGAATCTTTCTTAGCTTATCAAAACTTTCTTGCTGTTTTTCTGACCAAACGAATGGGACTCCTTTCCTTAACAACTTAGTCAACGGCGCGGCGATTAAAGAGAATCCTTCCACAAATCTTCGATAGTACCCGGCCAGACCTAGAAAACTTCGAATTTCCGCCACTGACCGAGGTGGTTTCCACTCCAACACCGCTTCGACCTTGCGGGGGTCCACTCTAATCCCCTCAGCTGACACCACGTGACCCAAGAAGGTCACCTCTCTAAGCCAGAATTCGCATTTACTGAATTTGGCATACAACTGCTCCTCCCTCAGCACTTGTAAAACTATACGCAAATGCCTATCATGCTCCTCCTCCGTTCTTGAGTAAACCAATATGTCGTCTATAAACACCACGACAAATTGATCCAAGTACTGCTGAAACACCCTATTCATCAAGTCCATGAACGCTGCTGGCGCGTTGGTCAACCCAAATGGCATCACTAAGAACTCGTAATGCCCATACCGGGTACGAAATGCCGTCTTGTGCACATCAGCCTCCTTTACCTTAAGTTGATGATAGCCCGACCTAAGGTCTATCTTCGAGAATACCGATGCACCCTTCAGTTGATCAAACAGGTCATCAATCCGAGGCAACGGATACTTGTTTTTGATCGTCAATTTGTTTAGCTGACGGTAGTCGATACACATCCGCATTGACCCGTCTTTCTTCTTGACAAACAACACAGGTGCTCCCCACGGAGATATACTAGGTCGGATGAACCCTCTATCCAAGAGTTCCTGAATTTGAGCCTTTAGCTCCACCAACTCCTTCGGTGCCATTCGGTAGGGTGCTATGGACACAGGTGCCGTTCCGGGCAACAAGTCTATACCGAACTCTACTTCCCGGTCTGGAGGCAGACCCGGAAGTTCTTCAGGAAACACGTCAGCGAATTCCCCTACAGTTCGGACCTTCTCAACTGCTGACTCCTTAGCCTCCAAGGCATAAATCTGAACCAACAATGCTTCACACCCCTTTTTGATCATTTTCTCGGCCTTCAAGGCAGACACAACATTGGATAGGTAGTCTCTTCTGTTACCGATCATTACCACTTCATCACCCTCGGCCGTCTTTAGAATCATGCGCTTAGCAGCGCAATCCAACCTTGCCTGATACTTAACCAGCCAGTCCATTCCAAGGATTAGGTCGAACTCCCCAAACGGCAGTTCCATCAGATCAGCCACAAACACTACCCCTTGGAGTTCTAGGGGTATGTTTTTATATAGCTTGTTCACCATCACAGAGTGTCCTAGAGGGCTAATTACAGTCATCTCGCTAGAAGCAGTCTCAAAATCCAAGTTCATAGTCTCTACCACACTACTAGCAATGTATGAATGCGTCGAACCCACATCAATTAATGCAACATAGGGAAGACCAAAAATTAGGAACGTACCGGTGATGACGTCCGGTGCGTCACCCTCCTCGCGACGCCTTGCTGCGTAAACTAAGCCAGGCTGCCTGGCTTCGGTGTTGCCTGCTCCTCTGCCCTGAATCCCACGACCTCGATTAGGACCATTGCCTCCTCTACCATTACCACGGCCCCTCTGCGGCGGTCCCACATTCCGTGCTGGAGTACGGTTCTGCCCCTCTGGCTGATTCCTTGCCATCTTCCGAGGACAATCCCTTACACGGTGATCCGGAGATCCACATTCAAAGCAACCCCTTTCACCGGTGTAACAACCTCCCCAATGTGACTTTCCACAGCGATTACACTGAGTCGGTCTCTGATTAGTAGCCATGGTCCTTCCAGTCTGATTCGGCCCACTCTGTCTGACCCTCTTCTGTGCGCTATTTCCCGATCCAGATGACCCAACACCTCTTTTCTGCTTGCTCCTATCATAGCTCTGCCTTACAGACTCCCGGACTCTCTCGGCCACCTTGGCCTTTTCCACCAGAACAGCGAACTCCCGCACCTGTTGTGGAGCAATCAACAGCCTTAAGTCATCCCTAAGTCCGTCTTCAAAGCGGACACAACGATCGTGCTCAGTTGACACGACTCCCCGGGCATAGCGGCTCAGTCTCAGAAATTCTGCCTCATACTCAGATACCGACTTATTTCCTTGTACCAGTCCCAGAAAGGTTTTCCTCTGAGTATCAGTATAACCGGTGCCTACATACTTCTTCTGATAAGTGGCCTTGAAGTATTCCCACGTAAGATCATCTGCTGTAGTGCCGTCTCGAACCGTGAGCCACCACTGGTATGACTCGTCTTTTAGAAGCGACACCGCTCCTTTCAGCTTCTCTTCATTTGTTAAATCGAGATCGTCCATGATCCTCTCGGTCGATTCTAACCAATATTCGGCTGTACTGGGTGCTACACCTGACACACCCCGAAATACTTCGGCCCCATTGGATCGGAGCCGCTCAGATACAGACTTCCGAGCTCCTGTACCTCTGCTGGTCTCAGCCATCATTTCTAGCACACGTAGCATAGCCTGCGATACTGACTCACCCCCCGTCTGATCCTGAGGTCCATCACCAAAAGTTGGGGGTGGCGGTGGGGGTGGTATCTCATTATCCGATCCTTGGCCCGACCTAACTGGTTCTGTCACGGCCATCCGGCCTCTACCGCGTCCCCGACGACCGCGACCTCTAGAACTCATCTCTTAAGGCGCAATCTGTCTTAAAGAGTTTTATGAGTTAGTCAATGTTCCACTAATTATTAGCAAGGAATCTTATGGGCGAAATTTAGAAGTTGTTCCTTCGGTCAAACAAGTTTCAAGTCTTCTATCGTAATTTGAAGATATACATTCACTCATTCCATCACTCTCTATGTCAATTTCTTATCCCGGGGGTATTTTCGTCCTTTACCCTACAGGGGTATTTTGGTAATAAAACAATGTAAGTTTGACAAATCAAAGGAAATTTTAAAATTTTAAAAATTTGCCAAACTTGGGGGTTCTTTTTGAAAAAAATGTCTTCCCAAATTGGTAGTGTTGCGAAAACTTTGAAAATCAAGGTCATTTTGGTAATTTGCAATTTAGGGGCAATTTTGTAATTTTACAAAAGCACAACATTTTTGACATTTTGCAAATTAGGGATTTCAGGTATGCTTGTAAAATAAGGAAAATTTTGTCTAAAAAGAAATTTTGGGGTAGTTTGGTAAAATTTTTAAACTAGGGGCATTTTTGTAATTTACCCCTAAGGGTATTTTAAAATGTTCCTAAATCAAAGGAAGTTTGTAGAAAAATTCTCATAAGTTTGAGGGAAGTCTTTAAAAATTAGAGTCTTTATAAAAATAGGGCTAATTCCCTTTCGGGTTTTAATAATAGAGGTTTAGCCCATGAACAAGTCCTCACGGTTAGGGTGAACCGGAGCTACGCACCAGGTAGGATTCCCGCGAAGAGGAGGTGAGTCACTAAGACCACTTAAATACCAAGCTCTTCCGGATCCAATCCTAGACATGCGTACAAGGGTTACCACACCTTAACTCGGCAACTTAGTCATGGGTTTGTTTAATTAGGCAAATAGAATCTTATGCGATTGTTTGGGGTAAACTATTCCTAGAGTTCATATACCTTTCATACTATCTACGTCCCATTTCCTACCCATTCACAGATAACCATTTATACATAAAAAAAAATACTTACAAGAGCGGATCGGTGCCGGAGACTCGACGCCATGTTGTTCAACCCAAAAATCATTTTCAACGGGGTTTTCAAAGCCTATCTAGCAAAACATTTTTTTTTTTTGGGTCTTAGGCCCTCACAGCCGAGTTTTTGAACCGGGCTCTGATACCAAAATTGTAACACCCCAAACCCGGCCCACAAGCCATGACCGGATCTGGTATGTTACGGAATAAAGGAAATTTGAAGGGTTTGGATTTAATAGAAATTGAAAATTTTGTTAAGGGTATAAAACGGTGTTCGTTAAAACTCAAGTGGGTTGATTCGGTTGAGTTGAAAATCCTTTCTTCCTCTAAAACCATTTAACCATTTAAATTTTAGAACATTAGCGTGATCAAAAGCTTAGAAAATCTCGTTACCCGATGGTAACATTTTCCTTGAAACGCGTAAGAGTACTTATTTTTGAAAACGTTACTTTTAACCGATTTGCATAACAGTTCGTAAGTTCATCAGTTATAAAGTAAGGTAAAAACAACTACCTAACCATCCAAAATAATAAGCGGCCATATTACAACCCAATCGAATTGTAGTGAATAATTAAACTTAAAACGGGGCAAAATAAAATTTCAAGTCCACAAAACCAACATGGCCGCCTCGAGCTCTCCTCGGCTCCGCATCCGTGCTCTACTCACCTGCAAGATGATATGGGAAGGGGTGAGTCACCAAGACTCAGTGTATAAATCCCCAACCCGGGAAATAACACTCATACACAAGATATTAGTATAACATGCAATTATGCAACCCAACCTAGCCATCCATGCTCCTTTTCTACCCCGTGTGGTACCAAACCACTGGTGGTGCCAAACCACTGGTGACTTATAGTCACGATATCCGTCAATACGTGTGGTGCCAAACCACTGGTGGTGCCAAACCACTGGTGACCCGAAGTCACAATCAAATGATGGGGCCAACCCATCGTGTGATACCAAATCACTGGCGTCGATCCCGTATCTCAAATGTGGGGCCAACCCACGGTGGTACTAAGCCACAGGGACGAGACGCTATGAGGTGCCAAACCTCTGGAGGTACCAAACCTCTGGTGACCGTAGTCACAATGTGTTACCAAAACACTGGTGTCCGTCGACACGAATATTGCTCCCTCTCATCAATCCCACCATCATCATGGTCATATCACAAGTATCATGATTTCATATATCATGCAATCGCATTTAGCATAGCATTTTACAGCATATGATGGCATATACAACATATATCTTAAATCGAGTAATAGGGAAACTTACCCGAAACCAAGCTTATGTCTACTAGACAAAATTCCACATGAGAGGTTATTAATATTATCAATTAACAGATTATACTAATAAAGTGTGTAAGAGCTTACACACCTATTTAATCGAAGATTTAACTAGGATCCTCGTATCTATGCGATATTACAAAAGTCCCGAACTTGTCCTCGTAATGCCCCCTATATTCGGCCATCATAGATTTGTATTTAGGGGTCTCGTTGATTAACTAACAATTCCAAGGGATCGGGCATATCATAACTAAATAGGGCCTTAGACCGAACCTCGATTAACACGAACCAACGTGATTTGAATTTCCGACACCTCTGATTTCCTCAGCCGCTTTGCCCCTAAGACCATAGTGCTAATTTGGTTATACTGAGGTATCAAAATGGCCCTTGGCCAAAATATATATATATATATATATACACCTTACCCTAAAGAATCAAATCTCGATAGGCTGTTAAAACCGATTTGGTCACCTACCAAAATCTGAGGGTTCACTGCATTCGGCTAGCCTTCCTTGAGATTAGTCTTAGTATTTCATTTAGAGATCAAAGGCCATTCGGCCATAGTCATAAATCCACAACCAACGAGTTTGTTGCCCTTTACCTTAACGACTGGCTTGGCCTTTAAACACCACAGATCGGCACTCCCTTTTGGTGTCTATAAGTTGCGGCTATCATATAGAACAAGAATTAGAGTAGGTTTTACATATTGAATCCATAATAGAATGAAAGATAGAAAATCTACTTACCAATTTACTTGGCTAGCCCGAAAGGAGAGTTAGATTTCGGCCATTGATGTGATGATGAGAAAGCACAAAAGAAAAGAGGGGGGTGTTCGGCCAAGAAGAGAGCAACAAGGTCTCGGCTATGCTTCAGGTAAAATAAATAAAAATAAAATAAAAGTGGTAGCGGGGGAGGAGGTTTCGGTTTGATTGATTAAAAGAAGAAGAAACTTGAGCTGGCCGAAAATGCTCTCAAATATCCCTTCAAAACCCCAACTCAACCATGCTATCCCTTCCTTTTTCGGCTAAGACTAAAAAGAATGGCAAGAGAAAATGGAGCAACCATTTTCGGCCATGGTTCAAGAAAATAGAATTTGGAACCTTTGCCCAAAGCATTCGGCCAGCCAAGCTCCCTTGTTTGTTCTTCTTTTGATAAAATTCCATCCCCCAAAATAAACATTATTCCCATAATGTTCTTCCTATTTCCAACAATTAAAATAAAGAAAGAAAGCTAACCCCATGCTTCCATTATCATCTAAAATAACAAATAAAATAGATAAAAAAAAATGATAAAAGAACATGAGGCAGCCGTCTAACATGGTTCCCCACGCGTGCATGTGCATGCAATTACCAAAGCATGCCGGCCCTTAGCAAAAAGATTTCTTCCATGCGCTGCGCATGGGTTTCGAACCCTGGACCCGGAGCAGTACCCTCCAAGCGCTAGCCACTCGGCCAGCATGTCTTTCATGACATAATGCGTCAACAATTCCTCTTAAACACTCGGTCGCTGGCTCCTGCACGCATTAATTGCCAAAGGTAAAAATAAAATACCTGATTGCTGCCCAGGGGTTTCGAACCCGAGTCCTGGAGCAACTCCACGCCCCAGCCACTCGGCCCATTGGAATTTCATGACATGAACCCCTCTCAAATTTCCTTTAATCACTTCTCTGCTCGTTCCTCTGCTACAACGTTAAAACGAAAAATAAAACTGCTCATGCTACCCCTAGGATTCGAACGCGTGACCTCACGAGCACCCCTAGCGCCCTAACCACCTCTCCCACCTGGACTTCCATGTCAAAATCGCGTCGCATTTTTCCTTTAAGCCTTCATTTGTTAGCGTCCTTTGCCTTAATCTCCAAAGGCCAAAAATTACAATACCCCTATACTCCAATTGCGACTCGAACACGCGACCATTTGGAGTCTGCGCCTTGCTGCAAGCGCCCAAGCCGCTCGGCCAGTGCTCATTTCCTGGAAATAAACGCATTGGAATATTCTTTTAAAGCCTTTCTCGGCGTTAATGCCCCTTCCAACAAAATAAAACTTATGCCACCCCCTCGACTCGAACCCCAGACGTGCAGCACCTATTTAAGGTACTCTAGCGCCTCAACCATCCTGCCAGCAGCTCCTTTGAGGTATGTGTTGCACCCAAAAATTTATTTAAAGCCTCATTTCTTTAATCATGTGGAATAAAAAAATTATGAAATTTTGAACTACCCCCAATTTAAGATGTTACAGTACTAATAAAATTGCAGTTGGGGACTAAAGGAGGAAATAAATAGAGTGTCTTATTAGGTTTGGTAATTTACTTAAATAGCATGGAATAATTCAAGACGACTTTAATTTTTTTGTGTGTTAATTAGAAAACTTTTTCTGTTTTACTTAAAGCAAGCTTAGAAGTTCTATTTATTTTTCAAATGCATTTTTTACTAATCTTTATAAAACTTTGGAGTAGAATTTCTTTCAGGATCTAAGTTTTACAGTGGATAGGAACCATACTTGAGGGCAAGCATGGACTAAGTAGGGGAATTCACTAACCTCACACGATAATGTTTTTTAATCAGCGCTCAAAGCAATTGACGAAGCTGCTGATTTTCTTTCCGGGGAGAGTTAACCTCTTCCATCAGTTCAGCTTGGTTCTGTAATATGGAGCTCATCACAAGAGACATCTCCATCTGTTCCAATAATTTCCGCGAATTACAGCTGAGAATATATACATGAAAGCCAAAGCAACATAAAGGAAAGGATGATAAGAAAATACCTCCTGCATGTGGAATTGTCTTAAAATTTCAATATGCAAGTTCCTTATATCTCCATGAATGGATTTCTGAAGTGAATCGAGTGTTTATTCTAGAGCTCGTTGAAATAGCTGAAGAGTAAAGTTGCTTCCTTGTTGGGGATCTTGTTGAGATGCCTTGGGGGGCTGTAATGTTCCTCCCTATTATGGTCACAATCAAAGCAGTGTCATGCCCGGGAAAAAAAACTATGAAATATATAGAAACTCGTAAAACTCCTTCATCCAGGTTGACTTCACTACTCAAAATGCATAAAAAGACCAAAGTGATTAGAGAAATTAATGTAGTGAATAATTATTTAACCAAACCAGATATCATACATTCATTGCTGGAAGAACACCTGATGCCGCTGCAGTCAATGAATCAGACCTCGATAACAGGCTATTAAACAGCTCTTGTCTGGTTTCAGCTCCTGTTTCCTTTTTTTTTCCGGAGAAGCCACCAAATGGGATGTGCCATCACTAAAAGCAGATGTAGTACTAATTCTCTAGGCATATGTCGAAAACCTTCAAGGCGGTGCTAAAGAAGCTAGTTTTGGTGAGTCAAGGCTGCCAGCTCTAGTAATGCCTTTTGAACCAACAGATAAAGCAGACATGGAGCTCGAGGAGAAATGTTCAGGAAATCCCAATGAAGAAGTCTCCCGATTTGAAGAGACATCTTTCATGTGCAAATTTTCATAGCTCAGGTTAGAACTGCTCTGACTGAGCATTCAAGACTGATCTTGTCCAGCATAAATATAGCTCGTTGTCAGACCACCAGAAGCTGGCATCCCATAACGAGATGGCAGCTGGCGAAGTTGAGCAAATTTGTCAGATATCTTCTCACCACCCCAAGCTTCTGGAGGAGTGATGGAGGTCTCTTCACTATTAGAAGATGGTGTAGGCGAAGATTCCAATGCTGTAAAAGACTTCTCACATCCTGTAAAGATAAGTGGTGTACAAAGTTCATTATGGGGAAAAAAGACTGAAAAGCCATATCAATTGCTCTCAAAAAACCAAATCAAGTATCAGAAACAGTTCTTCATGACTAAAGAACATAGGATATAACAGCCTGTGAATCAAGCTCAGCTAATTCATTTATTAAGAGAAATGAAAGTTGTTGGAAATGACATCCCACTGCAGATGATAATAAGTTGTCTGCGATTGTAAATGAGAGAAATCCTCAAAACATGCAAAGCCATACTAAAACACAGTTGATCTATTGCACTTGTTAATACAAACATGCATAATGCTCCAAACATACAACATAATTAATGCACAAAAAAACCACATTCCCATTCTATGCAAAAATGACAACTTAGGATCAATTCAAATACTTGCATGAAACTAGCAGAACATTACCATGAAGATTTAAAGTAATATCTTGTACAAAAAAAATCAAAATAAATATGTTATGCATTACTGTCATCAATAATAAAAAAGCAAAAAGCAAAAAACCTGTTGAGACATTGAGCTGGACTTCCAATCAAGTAATGGTGATCACTGGCTCCATCATCAGCAAAAGCAAACCTCCTGCTAGAAGGAAACAGTAGGGAGGATGGCTTCTTATCATTGGGTAGGTGCTCTTTCTTTGCACCATC
Organism: Gossypium australe; assembly: GCA_005393395.2. NCBI lineage: Eukaryota > Viridiplantae > Streptophyta > Magnoliopsida > Malvales > Malvaceae > Gossypium > Gossypium australe. The sequence continues at coordinate 141,359,796 of CM016623.1, forward strand.
ATGACCATCCCGCAGCTTATCCAGCGAGGGTGTAATAGGATGAACATCCACAAGAGGGGAAAATACCTCCATATCATCCTCGAAATTGAATGTAGAACGAGAAGCATGTAATCTCGATTGTGTTCCACCTGGCCATAGATGACTTCTAATTGGTGTTTCGAGAGAAGAAGAGAGATTGAGTGTGCTTGATGTTGATCCACTACTACTAGTAAGAGAAGATACTTCTGCAGGACCTGAACGGCCAGTGATACGAGAACCAGAAACTGCTGTGGATGATGAAAGGCTTGTTGATGTCACAGATGAAAGTGGGTCTGGCATAAGAACAGAATCATCCATTGCACCTCCCAAAAGAGCAGTCTCAGCAGTGCAAGTACTCTCATTAACAATGGCTGGTTTTGATCTTTGCTAACATAAACTTGAAACATCCTGATAGATGCTATAAACACTTAGGATTTAAAATGATTAAAGGAATAAGGCTTATTACTTTCCATTTATACAAAACACTTTGAAGTTGGAGCACAAACAAGCAAGCAGTGACGTCCAATTAATATCATTAGTTCCACTATAGAACATGATCTTTTATACCAATACTATTCAAAATTCCATATCAAGTTAAGAGTTCTTGAGGGAAAATAGAAAGTAAGTGCAAACTACAAGAACTTATCAGGGCTGGGTCTCTTTTTATATTAAAAAGTGATAACAGAGCAAAAGATAACCAACCTCCGAACTACTATAAGCACGAAGAACAGTAAAAGGCTGTAGTTTTCCCCGAATATCATAGAACACCACTCTACCATTACCAGTACCATCTGCCAGTGTCCAACCATTATCTTTAATTGCCAATGAAGAAAAAGGTGCCTCGTATGAAATGAAAGCTGAGGGACTTCTAGACCCTGAGTCATAAGTGTATAGCTTCTTATCCAACCCAACACTAGCAATAACCAGTCGAAAAGGAGAAAGAAAATTGAAATGTCAGAATATTTAGGGTATGTGAAGGTAGGGTTTGTTCTACTATGAGTTTTATATTATTTTTGTTAAATTAATTTGACATTTGGAAATGTTTTGAATGGTACACTATTCCGATAACCGAAATAGGATATGGGTGTTACAATTATGGTTTTGATTGATTTGATAATGGATGAATTATCTATAAATTTATTTATGAGTTAGATTATTTATTTAAGCTAGAAGGTCCATTTAATGTATATATATTTTTTTGGATAAAACGATTTCTTATTTTTATAAGAATTTCCATCGAGGATGCTAAAAGTATAGATTGTAATCACTAATTTTGGCCCGGGTCATTAACCTCGGGCCCATTACAAGCAAATTAAATCCGTTACAAACCAAGCCCAAAAATCCAAAGAGCCCAATAGGCCCAAACTTTTAAAATTTTTGGCTAAGGTTTCTGAAACCCTAGCCCCTTTTGCGCCGCATACTTCCAATGGCCCTACCAGCGCCGTTCTCCATCCACCAGCGCCACTATCGGCCACCAGCCGCTCCCCACTTGCTTTTGCCTCCCACAATCTGCAAAAAGGACAAAGGAAACCAGCGCAACAGCAAGAAAAAGGGAACAATATTGTATTTTATTTGTTGCTCAAGCTCTATAAGAGCCGAATCAAAAACATTGTAGGGGGATTTTTTTACTCGGCAAGAATCAATCAAAAAGAAATAAAAAGAAGCAGATTTTCAAAAAAAAAAAAACACCAAAGAACAGATTCACTCAAAAAATCAAAAAAGATCAAAAAAGGAAAATCAAAAGACAAGAGACCAATATCAGATCCGAAGGTATTTTCATTTTTTTATCTATTTATTTTTTTTTATTTTCTTTCTTTTTTTCGTAAACATTTACATCTATACATAAAAAAAACAAAAGAAATAAGAAGGAAACTTTACTTTCCGGCCACCGTGCGCGATGGCCGGCGACGGCGGCCGGAAATCCCCCATCTTCGAGCCTGCAGAGAAAAGAGAAAGGGCATCAGTTTTTTTAAAAAGAAAACAAAGGAAAAAATGAATTTGGAAACCTGATTTCGGCCTTATATACGGACATCAAACGACGTCGTTTAAGCCCAAGGGGGGCTTATCCCGAAACAGCGTCGTTCCTCGGCGACCTGCGCGCGCGACCCGACCCTGTCAGAGGGTCCGCGCGTTTTCGCTGAATGGGTTAATTGGACTTTAGTCCTTCCGCATTTTTAAGTCTTTTAAATTAAGTTTTCTAGTATTTTTAATCTGGCCCAACATGTTTTATCACGTTCCAATTTAGCCCGGCGCAAAACGCAGCGCGTAGGGCGCGGGCATAATTGCCATTCTGGTCCCCCTCCTCGCACGTGCGTTTCAATAAAGCCCTTCCCTCTGTTATTTATTTCAAATTTACCCCAATATTCTATTCCTAATTCAATTCTCATCCTTTTTGACTATTTTCGTCTATTTATTATTAATTTCTTTATATATATATTTATATATATACTATTATACTTCACATTTTGTATGGTATTTAATACTATATTATCATCATATTTACTATTACTCCTAGTATTATTATTCATTATACTATTATTATTATTATTAGTATATCTATTATTACCATTATTATATTTTTATGTATATATTTTATTATTTCGTTTAACTAACTGTATTTATTATTATTATTATTATTATTATTATTATTATTATTATTATTATTATTAGTAATATTACTAGTTGTACATATATATATTTACTATCATTATTATTATTATTACTATTATCATATTTTTATTAACATTATTGTCATTATTATTAGTACCATGTATTATCGTCTTGTACATATTTTGTATTATTATAATTATAATTATCATTATTATTAGTACTATACTATTATTTTACTATTATCATATTTACTATTATTATATTATACATATTGTTATTATCATTATTATTGTTATATTTCCTATATTACTATTATTTTTACTATTATTATTATTCTTGTATCATCGTCTGTATATACTAACTTTATTATTATTATTAGGATATTATATTAGTATATTGTACATATTTTGCATCATTAATATTTACTATTATCTCTATAATTACTAACACCTTTTAGCTTTTGTTTATTGTTATTATTTAAATTTTATTTTTTTGTCTTCATTATTGCATTTTCCTATTATCATGTTTTTGCTAATTTTCTCGCTTTCGTCGTCTCATCGTAATCCAGTATTCCATCTTTTATTACTTTTATATTTTTTTTCTAAAAATGAGTTTCACAAGGGTAATATTCATGAGTTTGGGAATTCAAAACTTCACGTCCAATCGTGCTGGGTGTGACTTTTCGTTTGACCGAACAAGTGGATAACCTTTCAAATTTTCAAATAAGGTGATATTTGTGCATTTGGAAGTTCGGAAAGATCGTGCCCAATCGTGCTGGGCGCGTTTTTCTTTCGTATGACCGAATGAGCAAATGCCCTTTCCAAAATTTCAAAAGATATGTACTTGGAGGATTTCGGAGATGATCTTGGATTCAAGGACTTAGATTATCGCGTCTAATCGTGCTGGATGTGAAACTCTATTCCTTCGGAATAAGGGAATATCATTATTCTATCAAGTTGTTTTAAAAAAAAGAAAGTAAAAGGAGCAAGATTTCAAAAATCATTTCAAACGTTTCGACATTAGGACATCGATTAATCAATTTGGTACCAATTTTGGGCGTTGCGAGGGTGCTAATCCTTCTTCGCACGTAACCGACTCCCGAACCTATTTTCTCGAATGTTCGTAGACCAAAAAAAACCCCGTTTTAGTAAACTGAAATGTTTTATTAAAACAAAGAGGTGATCCGATCACACCTGATAAAAGGTCGGTGGCGACTCCCGTTTTACTCATTTTCAAAACCCAAGGTCGATTCCCGTTTTTGTCAAAAAATGGTTACGATAGCTTGGCGACTCCACTGGGGACCCTAGAGAGTCAGGCCGTAAAATTGATTATTCTTTGTCCTTTTGTCAAAATTTGGAAAGTCATTTTGGAAAATCATGCTTCTTTCGATGCATTGGTGCTATGATTGCAATAATGTCGAGTCTCATAGGATGTCTCCGCATTCATATTTGCATGACCGTTGTGGTCACACCCTGAAGTGGGAGCGAGAAGCTATGCCTTTGTGAGGTTTGCACCTCCGCATGGGCTAGGGGACTGCTTCCGGAATACATCCGTACCTATGGTTTCGTGAGGTTTTCACCTCCGTATGGCCATAGGGAAATGTATTCCCCTGAACCAAACTCGATCCATATGAGCCTATAATGGGTGAGGATTGAGGAATCTGCTGGTTCGGGTACCCTTTTTCTTTAGAACCAAACCACATGTAGAGAGACCTAGGAGCCCACATTGGACAGAACCATGCTAAACCCCGAGTAGTCACCCCAATAGGTGTTTTATGTTTGCTTGTCCCCTCTTGCATTAACATGTTTTCTCTTGTTTTGATTGCATTGCATGCATTTTCACATTAAAAGGTGTCGATCTCCGTTTGGTTACTAAGATAGAAGCTTGTTATGGGGAACGAATTCCTTGATAAAGTAGAGGATAATGCGACCGTACGTATATGGTCAGAGAAGATACAACTCGAGAAAGGGGATAGTCTAGCCGAGGAATATACATCGGAGTTGGGGGACTTTACTCGCATCAGTATAACACAGAATCCAAGAGGTTCAAGCACAAAGGGATGCTCTGAGGAAGGCTACAAGTGAGAGCCAAAGGGAGAATGAGACACTGAAAGCTCGATTAACAGAACAAGAAAAGACGTTTGGCCGAAAACGCGACTCTACGGCGAAGTTAGAATCAAGCTTAAACCAGATCGAAGAATTAAAAGAGAAGGTGGTAGAGTCGAAATGACACTGCAAGGTAGTGAGTTCCGGATTCAACGATCTCAGAATCAGGTCAGAAAGAGGGATTACGTCATGGGCAAAGCTGTAACACAGATACGAGAAGTAGCTGAACATCTACAATCCTTAGCGGTCTAAGCTGATGTATTAAGTGTAATGTATGAATCAAAGTCGGACCGGGGTCGAGAGTTAGCCTCGCTCTTCGAGAAAGTTAAAATCCTGGGCATAAGAGCTAGGTCGCATATGTGACTCTATTTTATGTAAAGAATTTTGTTTCTTAAATAAGCTTTCTATAAGAAATTAAATGGGAATCGACGCCTTTTGCATTCATTTCATGCATTTGCATCACATTACATCATCAAAGAAAGAAGGTGTTGATTAATATTTGATTGCTAAATAGAGGAGTTTTTCATAAGGAAACGAATTTCTTGATAAGGTGGATTTGTAATACGGTTGCCCAAATATAGTCCAAGTAAACAACAAGATAAGGTTGATAGTCCATATACAAGATTTTGCTCGATGATTCTAGCCAACACGGATTATTCAAGAGTCGTCACGTCTTGACCTTTTTTTAAAGGAAATTATGAACACCACGGAGGATAAGCGAGTACGACCCGAACCAAGCTACAAGGAACTAGAAGAGGCATCTATGAAGAAGGTTCACAAGACATGGCCATGATATCCGACCACGAAGGAAAAGATTGGTGTTTTGCTTGGATTATGAGGACAAAACCGTATATGCAATCCGTTTTATGTAAAGAGCTTTATCTTCTAGAAAAGTTCTTCTAATGGAATAGAATTTATAATCAGCGTCTCTCTTTCTTTTTGCATTCATTCCATTTGCATAGCATTGCATCATCTTAGAAAGAGGGTGTTGATTCGCGTTTGATTACTAATGGAAGAATTTGTCATAAGAAAATGTGCTACTTGATCAAGTGGAATACGATACAGTCATCTGAACATAGCCTAGGCAAACAATGAGGCAAGGCATTACTTGAAGATTCGAGTCGACGAGGATTGTTTGGGAGCCATCCGAAGATTATGAGCATCATCGAAGGTAAGTAAGTGATGAGGTCAAGCAACAAAGAGCCAAAAGAAGCGTCTATTAAGGAGGTTCATGGGACATGACCATAACACCCGGATACGAAGAAGAGGATTTGCCTAAAGATTCAAGCCGACAAGGATTGTTCGGGGGTCATCAGAGGATTATGAGCATCAAAGAGGTAAGTGAGTGATGAGGTCAAACAACAAAGAGCCAAAAGATTCATCTATTGAGAAAGATTCACGGGACACGACCATGATATTCTGATATGGAGAAGAGGATTGGTGTTTTCACCTAGACTATGAGGAAGAGACCGTATATGTGGTCTGTTTTATGAAGCGTGTTTTCTAGACCAGTTCTTCTAATAGGAATTGAATTCATAATCAGCGCCTATCTTTCTTTTTGCATTCATTCCATGCATTTGCATTGCATTTCATGCATGCATTGCATCATATCATGTGCATTAAGATCTGTAGAGAGACTCTGACTAGGCGAAATTATTTCAGTGACTTAGAAAACATGGAACAAAGGTTAGAGAGGTTAGAGGCAGGACAGATATTGATCCAAGAGCAATTGATCAGAATTCAACAACAGATGCAAGAGCAATCAGCCAGAATTCAACGAGAGATGCGGGAGCAAATGCGAGAGTTCTGAGAGAATATACTCCAGCTACTAGCGGGAGGATTTGAAACAAGAAGAGGCCAAGTGGTCGACAATGTGGAGGAATACGAAGAAATTGTTTATTCCCCGATAAACATCTCAACTCAACCAGACGCGCGATCGCATGGGGGACCCATTACTATCAAGCCCCAATATCAGGCTAATACCTCGACCCCGTTGAACTTCTTGGTTGGATCATATTTTAACCCTGAGGAGAGTCGGACTAAACCAATGGTCCAGGTGGGGACAAAAGAAAGGGGGGAACACACATTGAAGGCCCCGAAGAAAAAGGAAAAGGAAATAGGTAGTGCAAGTAGGGAAGACCGAAGACCATTCACCGTGTTCCCACTTAATAACACGCCTGCTCCAAACCAACTCAAAGACGAACAAGGATCGGCAAGACCCAAACTCGAAAAACCTCGACTCACTCCTATTCCTGTGTCATACGGAGAACTGTGCCTGAAGTTGTTGGAAAAACAATTAATATCACCATATTATATGGCACCATTGAAGCCTCCATACCCAAAGTGGTGCGATCCTAATGCTAATTGCATGTATCATGCGGGAAACCAGGGGCATTCTACGGACAATTGCATAGCTTTTAAAAGGAGAGTTCAAGGTCTTATCAATGCGGGGATTTTACAATTTGACGGTACTGATGATATGGTTGGAAATCTGCTCCCGAACTACCTTGAAGGGAACATGAGCGCAGGGACAAAAGGGATGGTGCAATTAAAGAGGTTTCACTGATACACCCTTATCCTCTCGGGTTTGTTTTGAACAATGGGACTGCGTAGGGATCCATGTATTTTAGCTAATCTAGAGTGATATGTAAAACATGCTTGTTACTTCAAGCCTAGAGGCAACAAGATTTCTTTCGTGAAATAGGCTTGTTTCCAGAATTGTTATTTCAATAAAATGCATCTTTATTTTCACTCCTCGCATTTCATACTCTACATCGTTTCATTTTCATATCATACTTTTAATTTTCTACCTCCAAGCCCACAATGGTTGGAAATCTGCTCCCGAACTACCTTGAAGGGAACATGAGCGCAGGGACAAAAGGGATGGTGCAATTAAAGAGGTTTCATTGATACACCTTTATCCTCTCGGGTTTGTTTTGAACAATGGGACTGCGTAGGGATCCATGTATTTTAGCTAATCTAGAGTGATATGTAAAACATGCTTGTTACTTCAAGCCTAGAGGCAACAAGATTTCTTTCGTGAAATAGGCTTGTTTCCAGAATTGTTATTTCAATAAAATGCATCTTTATTTTCACTCCTCGCATTTCATACTCTACATCGTTTCATTTTCATATCATGCTTTTAATTTTCTACCTCCAAGCCCACAATGGGTCCCCAGATATCAATGACGTGAGCGACACTGTTAATGACTCCCTTTTAGAGAGATATGTGTCTAGAGGATCTAAGAACTTGGAAGATGACAGAGATTGCAACTTATTTCCTAAATTGTCAAGAATGGTAGATCCCAGCTTACGAAGTGCCAGCAAACACTACAAGGGAGATGAAGATAGAAGCTTGGCTTCTCGCAGAAACAAGGCAAGGAATCATTGAATTATCCTCAAGAGTTCAAAGATATTTTCGTGTGATCACGTTAAGACGCACCGGGACTACTAAGGCACGAGTATGTTGTCAAAGGCTAAGGAAGTCGTAGAAGAAGCCCATAAGGATATTTGAAGACCACATGCTGATGGTATGCTCAGAAAGGAAAATTTCATCAAACGCCAAATCGAGGAGGACAGAACTTATGTGCCTCTTTCCTTTTCTCCACGTGGGGCATGGACGTTATCAAGCCAATCTCCTCGAAAGCTTCTGGTCCGCATCGATTTAGTTTTGTGGAAGTTGATCTCTTTACTAAGAGGGTGAGGGTCACTTCATGTACCAATATCACAAAGTCGATAATCATTAGACCCAAAAAAAAAGGGGGGGCAACAAAACAAGAATTGTTAGGAAGATAACCTAAACTTGTGAATGTTGGCATATAGAAGCTACGTATCCTTTCCTAGGACCTCTGCTAGGGCAACGCGTTTCCGGGGCACGGGCCAAGCCCAAATTGGGTGAGGCGAAACGGATCCCGATATGATCAAGTGAATGTGTAGAGAAGATGTTGAGAGATGTCCGTCACGATCAGATGAAGTGAGTTTTTAACAAAAAGATCGCCTTAGAAAACTTCATGACAGGGTTTTGAAGAAGATCCTCTCCATGCAACAAGAACTTCAGAAGAAAGAAGATGCCAAGCTAGGAAAGACTTTAGGTAGCAAAGAAGGCCTGTTCTAGGGAAACAAAGATATTGTCTGAGGTAGGCGACAAGGACCTGTCCAATCTGGTGAATTTTTAAAAAAAAAAGAACAAAAAGACACAAAAAGAAAAAAACAAAAAGAGAAGAAGGAAAAAAGAAGAAAAAGGAGAGGCCAAAGTGAAAGCTCGCGAAGGGCTCTTTGAGACCAAAGGTGGGTTTGAGTTGAAAACCCCCCAAAAAAAAGGGCAGCTCAAATTTTGATGGGGCATACAGTAATCTTGCTACGCTTGAAATAACAATGAAGAGGAATGTTGCGTCTTGGGGCATCGACAAAGTACTCCAGATCCCCTAAACACATATTGAGTTTAGAAAGGTCCTTAAGAAGTTAGAGCAGAGAAGCTCAAGCTGCGATATCTGGGGCACCTAATTTCCATTTCACCTATTTTTGAGTCTACTATCTTTGTCCTTTCAAAATACACTCTAAATAAATTTGCTGCTTCATTGCATATGCTAGCTTTGATTAACTTGTTTGATTCAAGCTATACTCCTAATAAATCCCCATTCCATCCATCATTATGGTCCTTTTCAAGCATTTTGCATCCAAATAACGATTATTGGACTAATAATACTTTCATGAAAAGAGTTTCGCATATTACTCTAGAAACCTCTAAACAATACAGGAACCTGAAACAGGATTATTGTTTAAGATTCACCGAGTTTAAGGGATTGGAAATATTTGAATCCAAATTATGTTGATTGAACAAAATGACAAGGTACCGTGTCAGTGACACCATCCTGAGGGAAAATGGGCATTGGTAACCCAAGTGTAAAACCAGGATCATTCTTGAAAAGAAATGACATTCTGAATTCATGCGAGCATCACGCATATACATCTGGTTGGGTCACCTAAAGAGTGATCGTTAGAAGGAAGCTGATACAGATCCTATACCGTTGGATAACAAGAGGGTAGGTTGAAGAAGAGACAAATCCTATGTTTTAGAGTCGCAGTGGGACAAATAGAGGATATTCAAATCCTACACCCCCGTGTCACAATGAAATGAACCCTGAAGCTACAGTGGGGCAAAAGGGTGATATACGAGAAACGCAGATTACTCCTGAGGTTTGAAGGACGGGTACAAAACCTGAAAGAAAGTCAAGAGTCGAAGCAATGAACGCAGGCTACCATGAAAGTCGCAATGAAAAAGATACATGACGAACAAGCCTAGGGCGCATGGCATAATCATGTAGGCATAAAAGACATCTAGGACAAGCACACACATATCATGACATCATCACGCATGACACAAGCAGGTACGCCAGTAAAGCAAGAAGTCTTGACGATGGTTGCGCCAAACCAAGGAGAAAGAAGACATCCGAGTTCCACCAGATGATATATTTTGAGATTCCGGTTGCAAATATCAACTCATATCAGAGAGAGGTGAGTTGAGCCTTGGGTCACACCCTGAGGTGTCTTTTAATTTCTTTTCAAAATATCAACTCATATCAGGGAGAGGTGAGTTGAGCCTCGAGTCACACCCTGAGGTGTCTTTTAATTTCTTTTCAAAATATCAACTCATATCAGAGAAAGGTGAGTTGAGCCTCGGGTCACACCCTGAGGTGTCTTTTAATTTCTTTTCAAAATATCAACTCATATCAGAGAGAGGTGAGTTGAGCCTTGGGTCACACCCCGTCTTTTAATTTCCTTTCAAAATATCAACTCATATCAGAGAGAGGTGAGTTGAGCCTCGGGTCACAACCTGAGGTGTCTTTTAATTTCTTTTCAAAATATCAACTCATATCAGAGAGAGGTGAGTTGAGCCTCGGGTCACACCCTGAGGTGTCTTTTAATTTCTTTTCAAAATATCAACTCATATCAGAGAGAAGTGAGTTGAGCCTCGGGTCACTCCCTGAGGTGTCTTTTAATTTCTTTTCAAAATATCAACTCATGTCAGAGAGAGGTGAGTTGAGCCTCGGGTCACACCCTGAGGTGTCTTTTAATTTCTTTTCAAAATGTCAACTCATATCAGAGAGAGGTGAGTTGAGCCTCGGGGCACACCCTGAGGTGTCATTTAATGTTTATTTTTATATCAACTCATATTGTGAGAGGTGAGTTGATGCATCGGGTCACACGCTGAGGTATTTTCAATTTTTGCCTTTCAATTTCTGTTTTTATTTTCAAATTCTGCTTGCAAAAATTAGTTCATATTACGAGAGGCCAAAGTATTTTCAATTTCAGTTCTTCAAATTTCTGTCAAAAAAAAAAATCAGGTGAGTTGGGCCTCGGGTCACACCCTGAGGTGTCTTTTAATTTCTTTTCAAAATGTCAACTCATATCAGAGAGAGGTGAGTTGAGCCTCGGGGCACACCCTGAGGTGTCATTTAATGTTTATTTTTATATCAACTCATATTGTGAGAGGTGAGTTGATGCATCGGTCACACGCAGAGGTATTTTCAATTTTTGCCTTTCGATTTCTGTTTTCAAATTCTGCTTGCAAAAATTAGTTCATATTAAGAGAGGCCGAAGTATTTTCAATTTCAGTTCTTCAAATTTCTGTAAAAAAAAAAATCAGGTGAGTTGAGCCTCAAGTTGTACGCCGAGGTATTTTCAATTTCCAATTTCTGTTGGTAAAAAAAAAAGGAAAAAAAATTGACAGAAGGAAGACTGAAGTCGCATTGAGCAAATTTGACAAAGAAGTTCCAGTGGACAAAGAAGATTGAGCAAGAGCAAAATGAAGCTACAGGCCACATCTTTCTGAAGTAGCAGGTAGAATGAAGATCGAAGTTTCCCCGAAGATAGCAAGGAAGCAGTTTGGAAAGTGCAGATTTATTTCCTTGAAGTCCCGGTGGAGAAGGTCAAAGCCACAAATCTCTTCTCCCTGAAATCACATCGAAGCCGATTGAGGTACTAGTTACTGTGCCCTTGAAGAAGCAATGGAATAGGAAATGTTATCTCCCTGAAGACATAACGAAACAATGAAGCGGATCGAGGCAACAAGTTACAGTGGAGTTTGAAGCTGTTTGAAGAAGACGAGGACCAACAAGTCAAGGCTTGGCCAAGACCGGGCAAAATTGGCTCTTTATTTGTCTTTGCCCTATTATCGTTTCACGACAATGAGCAAAGAGGGGCAGTTGTAATCACCAATTTTGGCCCGGGTCATTAACCCCGGGCCCATTACAAGCAAATTAAACCCGTTACAAACCAAGCCCAAAAATCCAAAGAGCCCAATAGGCCCAAACTTTTAAAATTTTTGGCTAGGGTTTCTGAAACCCTAGCCCCTTTTGCGCCGCATACTTCCAATGGCCCTACCAGCGCCGTTCTCCATCCACCAGCGCCACTATCGGCCACCAGCCGCTCCCCACTTGCTTTTGCCTCCCACAATCTGCAAAAAGGACAAAGGAAACCAGCGCAACAGCAAGAAAAAGGGAACAATATTGTATTTTATTTGTTGCTCAAGCTCTATAAGAGCCGAATCAAAAACATTGTAGGCGGATTTTTTTACTCGGCAAGAATCAATCAAAAAGAAATAAAAAGAAGCAGATTTTTAAAAAAAAAAACACCAAAGAACAGATTCACTCAAAAAATCAAAAAAGATCAAAAAAGGAAAATCAAAAGACAAGAGACCAATATCAGATCCGAAGGTATTTTCATTTTTTTATCTATTTATTTTTTTTTATTTTCTTTCTTTTTTTCGTAAACATTTACATCTATACATAAAAAAAACAAAAGAAATAAGAAGGAAACTTTACTTTCCGGCCACCGTGCGCGATGGCCGGCGACGGCGGCCGGAAATCCCCCATCTTCGAGCCTGCAGAGAAAAGAGAAAGGGCATCAGTTTTTTTAAAAAGAAAACAAAGGAAAAAATGAATTTGGAAACCTGATTTCGGCCTTATATACGGACATCAAACGACGTCGTTTAAGCCCAAGGGGGGCTTATCCCGAAACAGCGTCGTTCCTCGGCGACCCGCGCGCGCGACCCGACCCTGTCAGAGGGTCCGCGCGTTTTCGCTGAATGGGTTAATTGGACTTTAGTCCTTCTGCATTTTTAAGTCTTTTAAATTAAGTTTTCTAGTATTTTTAATCTGGCCCAACATGTTTTATCACGTTCCAATTTAGCCCGGCGCAAAACGCAGCGCGTAGGGCGCGGGCATAATTGCCATTCTGGTCCCCCTCCTCGCACGTGCGTTTCAATAAAGCCCTTCCCTCTGTTATTTATTTCAAATTTACCCCAATATTCTATTCCTAATTCAATTCTCATCCTTTTTGACTATTTTCGTCTATTTATTATTAATTTCTTATATATATATATATATTTATATATATACTATTATACTTCACATTTTGTATGGTATTTAATACTATATTATCATCATATTTACTATTACTCCTAGTATTATTATTCATTATACTATTATTATTATTATTATTATTATTAGTATATCTATTATTACCATTATTATATTTTTATGTATATATTTTATTATTTCGTTTAACTAACTGTATTTATTATTATTATTATTATTATTATTATTATTATTATTATTAGTTACCATTATTATTATTAGTTACTATTAGTAATATTACTAGTTGTACATATATATATATATTTACTATCATTATTATTATTATTACTATTATCATATTTTTATTAACATTATTGTCATTATTATTAGTACCATGTATTATCGTCTTGTACATATTTTGTATTATTATAATTATAATTATCATTATTATTAGTACTATACTATTATTTTACTATTATCATATTTACTATTATTATATTATACATATTGTTATTATCATTATTATTGTTATATTTCCTATATTACTATTATTTTTACTATTATTATTATTATTGTATCATTGTCTGTATATACTAACTTTATTATTATTATTAGGATATTATATTAGTATATTGTACATATTTTGCATCATTAATATTTACTATTATCTCTATAATTACTAACACCTTTTAGCTTTTGTTTATTGTTATTATTTAAATTTTATTTTTTTTGTCTTCATTATTGCATTTTCCTATTATCATGTTTTTGCTAATTTTCTCGCTTTCGTCGTCTCATCGTAATCCAGTATTCCATCTTTTATGACTTTTATATTTTTTTTTCTAAAAATGAGTTTTCACAAGGGTAATATTCATGAGTTTGGGAATTCAAAACTTCACGTCCAATCGTGCTGGGTGTGACTTTTCGTTTGACCGAACAAGTGGATAACCTTTCAAATTTTCAAATAAGGTGATATTTGTGCATTTGGAAGTTCGGAAAGATCGTGCCCAATCGTGCTGGGCGCGTTTTTCTTTCGTATGACCGAATGAGCAAATGCCCTTTCCAAAATTTCAAAAGATATGTACTTGGAGGATTTCGGAGATGATCTTGGATTCAAGGACTTAGATTATCGCGTCCAATCGTGCTGGATGTGAAACTCTATTCCTTCGGAATAAGGAAATATCATTATTCTATCAAGTTGTTTTAAAAAAAAAGAAAGTAAAAGGAGCAAGATTTCAAAAATCATTTCAAACTTTTCGACATTAGGACATCGATTAATCAATTTGGTACCAATTTTGGGCGTTGCGAGGGTGCTAATCCTTCCTCGCACGTAACCGACTCCCGAACCTATTTTCTCGAATGTTCGTAGGCCAAAAAAAAAACCCCGTTTTAGTAAACCGAAATGTTTTATTAAAACAAAGTGGTGATCCGATCACACCTGATAAAAGGTTGGTGGCGACTCCCGTTTTACTCATTTTCAAAACCCAAGGTCGATTCCCGTTTTTGTCAAAAAAATGGTTACGACATAGATCATTCCAAGGTGGAACCATGGTGGTAGATGAAAGGGTGGATTGCCGGAGGAGAAATTGCTAGTTTTTTCCTAAAAATTAGGATGTAGTCAGATTCTTAGGGTTTGATTCTTTTAGATTGTGTCTTTTAGGATCGGACGATTAAAATCCCTTAGGAATTGAGTAGGGTACAACTTTTGCATTAATTAGGAACAGTTCCACCGACTGACGAATGTAGGAGAGTAGGACACATGGTACTCATATAGAGATTGTTTTTAATAGCATCCATCTTTTATTTCTCAAAAAAAAAAAAATACAAGATCCAAAAAATGAATTTAAGTAAAAAAAATAAAGTGGATTCGTGTTAAGCTTCAACTTTCTAAAACCTAACCCAACCCACTTTAGACTTTTGTATATATTTTATTTTTATATATTATTTAAACATAAAAAAATATTGTCTAAATTTAAATTTTAATAAAAAAATATTATTAGAAATATTAAATATTAAATTAAGAATAATATATATTTAAAAATTATTGGTTTAAAATAGACTTAAACATGTCATTTATAAATAAGTTTACCTAAGTTTTTGAACTGAATTAATTTTAAATAAACATAAAAATATTGTACATAAACTTAATTCCAACCCATAAACATCTAGAAGGAACCATATGTGACAAAATAGAATTGGAACGAACACGGATCCATAAGCGTGTACTAGAATTGTGGAGTTTACTTATGGGTAATATAGGTATAGTATAAAAAAATTAATACAGTAAAAATAACAAATAATTGGAGTAAAGTACACTTAAGGTTACTAAACAACTAGTAAGTTTACGTTTTGGTCGATTAACATTTAAAAGTTACAAAATGATCACTAAATTATATGAAAGTTTTCTTTTAAGTCATCAGGTTGTTAAAATTACTGCTATATGACATTCATTGTTTGCCCGCTAACTCTTCTACCCATGCTTTTCTATAGTTTATGTTTTTTTTTTCATGAAACAACTTTAAGTGTCACTTATCTAAATAGCTTTTTTCTCCGTTCTTCGGCACCAACCATCGGATTGACTTGATCTAATATATGTTATTCTACTCGTCGATGAGTATTTACCATCGTACCATTCATCAAATTGTCGCTTTAACCTTGCTAGTCGGACTTTTTTAAAGAAAAAACTAATATTCTAATAACTTATATAAAAGTTGTTGAATAAATCAGTGACTTAAATAAAAATTCTCGAATAATTTAATAATTATTTTATAATTTTTTAAAGTTAAATAATCAAAATATAAATTTATTAATAGTTTAGTGGTTTTGAATATAATTTAGCCACATAATTATCATTTTTCATTAGGACTTATCCAATGACTGTTGGGTCTTCAAATAGTCATACATGGGAAGAAACGAATTGAGGGTTGGCCGGCTAATGTGAGTGATCTTAACATTAGCTTGTCTTTTCTTCAGATGCCGTTTTACATTTCCGATTTTGTATGCATCCAATGTGGAAGTTGAAAACAGGTTTTTTTGAAATTTTGTCCCCATCACTTTTTGTCTCCACCTAACGTTTTCTCTTAAAAAAAATAAAAAAAAGCGAGTCTTTTTTTATTTTAAAAAATTGCTTTTTTTTATTTTTCTTTCCCCAAATTTCTACTAATACATAAAATATTCTACTAATACTTGCCGATCTGTTTGTGGAATCTGTTCTGAACCAGCTGGAGAAATGGCTGAGGCTATTGTGTCCTTAGCTGTTGAAAGAATTTCTGATTTACTCATCCATGAAGCTCTTTTACTCAATGATGTGAAAGATCAAGTTGAGAGCCTAACGGCTCAACTGAAGCGAATGCAGTGTTTCTTGAAGGACGCGGATCGCAAGATTGAACAAGATGTGCGTTTCCAGAATCGGGTGTCGGAAATCAGAGATCTTGCTTATGATGCTGAAGATGCCATCGACTCTTTTATTCTTAAAGCAGCACATCAACGAGGTTTTCATGGGATTGTCAAGAGATTCACCTCCATTTTCACCAAACCTTCTCATCTGCACAGAATCGGGGTGCAGGTCAAAGCAATCCAGACCAAGCTCCAAAACATTTCGGAGAATCTTCCAGCTTATGGGATAACCGATGATGGAGAAGGCTCTAGCTCAATTTTCAAGGTGCAACAACAGTTAAGAAGGACATACTCACATGTCGAGGAAGAGGACGTTGTTAGCTTGGAAGATAGCACGAAGGATTCATGACCAAGTTGATGACTGAAGAAGATAGACCCCACGCCGTGGTTTCCATAGTCGGCATGGGGGGCCTCGGTAAGACTACTCTTGCCAGAAAAGTATATAATCATGTTGATGTGAGACGCCATTTTGATTTCTTGGGTTGGTTTTCTATCTCTCAACAATGTAAGCCGAGAGAAGTTTTGCTTAGTGTCTTAAGGAAAGTTCCCTCTCCTTCTAACGATGAAAGAGAGAAAATTGAGAAAATGGAGGAGATTCAGCTGACGAGAACGCTTTTTGATGCTTTGAAAGAAAAGCGGTATTTGGTGGTCCTCGATGATATTTGGAGAAGCGAGGATTGGGATATTCTTAAACCTGCTTTTCCACGAGGAAGAAAGGGAAGCAAAATATTGTTCACAACACGAATAAAAAATGTGGCTTCAAGTGCCGATCCTTGGAGTACTCCCATGGAGCTCTCACTTCTTACAGATGATGAAAGTTGGAATCTTTTGTGTAAGAAAGCATTCCCAAGGAGCAAAATGGGTTCTCAATGCTGCTCAGAAGAATTTGTGAAGCTTGGAAAAGAGATGGTGAAAAAATGTGGAGGTCTGCCTTTAGCAATTGTTGTGTTGGGAGGCTTGCTAGCGACACAACAGTCATTGGCTCAATGGGAGATGGTTCACAAAAACATCCATGGACACTTAAATGAGCTCCCACACAATCGTCAATATGGTGTAGTGAACCGAATTTTGGTTTCAAGCTACAATGCCTTGCATTATCCTTTAAAACCATGCTTTTTGTATCTTAGTCATTATCCAGAAGATTGGGAGATACCCAAAAAAGAACTCATTCGTTTATGGATCGCTGAAGGTTTCATTCCGGAAAACGAAGAATTCTTGATGGAGGATTTAGGCGAAAAATTCCTAGAAGAGCTTATAGATAGGAGCTTGGTTCAAGTTAGCAGGCGAGACTATACAGGAACAAATGTGGAGACATGTCGAGTGCATGATCTCTTGAGGGACTTGTGCATGAAGAAAGCAAGAGAGGAGAAGTTCTTGGAAATTATTCAACAACCACTGTATGAACTTGAAGTGACATTGGCAGAATCTATGCTACGAAGAATTTCTTTTTTTTTTTTTTGGTCTGGAAAGGTGAGCTCCACGCTCTAGGGGTTGTCCTCTTTCTCTCTTGTTGTGCCAGATCTGAGCATCGCGTGGCCTGCTGCATCTTCAAGCATAATCTTCAGCACGCCTCTTGGTGGGTTGGGGTAGTGGTGGGTGCCCAGAGGGAGTGAAATTCCAAATTTGGCGAACCAGTCTGCAACTCGGTTCCCTTCGCGATAGATGTGTCTCTTTTGGATCATCCACGATCTGCTTAGCATGTGTCGGCACTTTCGTATTAGGTGGGCGAACTGTTGATTTGGGTCTGGATCCTTTACGAGCCAAGATAGAGCAACTTTAGAATCTGACTCGAGGATGCATTGCCGCATGCCGCTATCCCATGCAAGATTGAGGCCAGAGTAAATAGCCATTAGTTCCGCAAGGGGTGTGGTGCATATTCCAAGATTGGTAACAGTCCCCGCGATCCAATTGCCTGCGTTGTCACGGAGGCAAGCGGCGGCTGCGGCGTATCCAGGATCACCCCGGACCGCTCCATCCGTGTTAATCAGCGTCCATCCTGGTGGTGGAGGTGTCCAGCTGACCAGTTGCACCTGCCTCGCGGGATGGGGTCCTGCATTATACAAGGAAGTGAATGAGGCGGTTATAAAGGTGGCTTGTTCAATAATGAATGAATATGTGTTGCAGGGTGGTTCCTTCCCTTGAAATATGGTTTCATTCCTCCATTTCCAGAGCCACCATAGTGACACTACAAAAAGAACGTTCCAATCGGTTTCATGGCGGGCGCGACTTCGGCAAATGATGTTGGCTCTAAGCCATTCGCTTATCTCGCAGCCGAAAAAGGCTCCTTGCAATCTTCTGGGGACTAGCTTGAGCCAAAGATTTTTCGAGTCGGGGCAGTCCCTTAGAAGGTGTATCAAGTCTTCTGAGAGGTTTAAACATCTCTCGCATTGAGCTGTTTGTGCAAGTCCCAGGCGGTTGCGGCTCTTGTTGGTCATCAGCCGCCCATGAACCACGAGCCATAGAAATGTGCGAATTCGTTCGGGAATTTTCAGCTTCCAAACCGCTTTCCAGACTATATCAACCTCAGCGTCGTTAGCCCTAGTAAGTGAATCATAAGCCGATTTGAAAGTGAATTTACCATCCGGTGTATGCCTCCAGGCCAGCCGGTCTTTTTCCCCTGGAGCTAGATCCAGAGATATCGGGGCCAATTGTAGCAGTGTGTTCTGTGGGAGTAGTGGTGCAAACTCATTCCATTTCCATCCTCGGACATTCTCCCAGTAGTCAGCCACCTTTTTATTCCGGATGCCCGGAGGGATAGGTGATTGTATCTGATCGATTAAGCGGCCATTTCTGATCCACGAGTCTGTCCAGAACTCTGTCTCATTACCTCCAGCCATCACATGAGTTGAACCGTGGTGAAGTGTGGGAGCCGCTTTGACGATCCCTCCCCAAATGGGTGATTGACCATGTTTCCTTATCAGGGAGCGTGGGGAGTAGTCCTTTATCTTGTATTTGTCTGCCAGTACTCTTGCCCAGAGGCTATCATTTTCTGTGAGGAACCGCCATCCGAGTTTCGCTAAAGAGGTAAGGTTGGCCTGCCTCATGGATCGGAGCCCTAAGCCACCTATGTCCTTGGCCGTGCACACCGTACGCCAATTGACTTGATGCATGGCTTTTTTTGTGTGGTCACCTGCCCATAAGAAGCGTTTGTTAGCAGTATCAATTTCATCGCAAACAGTGGCTGGAAGGGGTAATGTTTGCATAGTATAGATAGGTATCGTAGATGTAACAGATTTGATAAGAGTGAGTCGTCCTGCAAAAGAAAGGAATTTTGTTTGCCATCCTTCGAGGCGCTTATGGACTCTTATGACTACTTCCCGGAAGGTGTTCTTCGTTATGCGTCCATTAATGGTCGGGACTCCTAGGTATTTTCCGAGGTCTTTTGTAATCTTGATGCCCAGTCGGCTAGCTAGCTCCTTGGCGTGCCGTTCTCCTGTTCTGGCAGATACCATCATCACGGATTTGTCAAGGCTAATTTTTTGTCCTGACGCTTTGCAAAATCGGGTCATTGTTTCTTTGATAATGTCGACTTGTTCCATGCTAGCTTCCGCAAACAGGATCAGGTCATCTGCAAAAAAGAGGTGAGTAAGTGGTGGGCCATTGCGGCTAAGTTTAATAGGTTTCCATTTTTTTTCAAGCAAGGCTTGGTTAATGAGATGAGCAAGTCTTTCCATAATTAAAACAAAAAGATAGGGGGAAAGAGGGTCTCCCTGTCGCAAACCGCGCTTCGGAAGAAAACGTTCCGTTTTTTCTCCATTCTAAAGTACTTGTATGGACGTTGTCTCGACACACTTCATGACTTTATTGGTCCACTCCCCTGGTAATTCCAGAGCGTCAAGGGTTTCACGTAAGAAGTTCCAGCTGACTCTATCGTAGGCTTTTTCGAGGTCTAATTTCAGGATCATCCATTGGCGGTGGTTCGATTTCCTTCTCATAGTATGAATTACCTCCTGCGAGATGATGATGTTATCTGTGATTTGGCGTTTGGGCACGAAGCTACTTTGATTCGGGGAGATGAGTTGCGGTAAGATAGGCTTGATGCGGTTGACAAAACACTTGGAGATGATCTTATACAAGACGTTGCAAAGGGAGATTGGCCGAAAGTGTGTAAGATCTTACGGGGCCTCGTTCTTTGGGATGAGTGTAATCAAAGTGCCATTCACCTTTTCGGAGGACTGATCTCCATTGAGGATCGGTAGTAAGAAGCCACACATTGCCTCCTTGAGAGTATCCCAGAACCTTTGGAAGAAGAGAGCATGGAAGCCATCAGGTCCGGGGGCCTTATTCGGGTGCATTTGGAATAGAGCTGTTCGGATCTCCTCTATAGTGAAATCTCTACTCAAATCTCTTATGTCCTGTTCCATTATTTTAGGGAAGGCACTCCTAATAGAGTTGTGGCATGTGTCGTTCTCCGGGGTGAAGAGTTTCTGGAAGTACTCCATCGTCATTTGCTTCAGGGCCTCCGGATCAGTAACCCATGTACCCGTTGTGTTCTTGACGCCTTCTATTTTGTTTCTTCTACGTCTGACTATGGTGGCTGTGTGGAAGTATTTCGTGTTTCTATCCCCTTGCACAATCCATTTTTCCCTTGACTTCTGGAACCACAGTGTTTCCTCTTGTTGAAGAGTGATGTCCAGCTGTTCTTTAAGATGTTTTTCGAGTTTCCATAGGCCCGGGACAAAGTGATTTTTGAGGGTGTTTTGTATGCCTTCGATTCGAGCTTCAAGTCTTCTCTTTCGAGCAAAGATGTTGCCAAAGACAGATTTATTCCATTGTAAGCAGTGGATACTCATATTCTCCAGAGTTTCAGTAATTGGACCATTAGTTCTCCAATTGTCTTGCACTAAAGTATGGAACTCAGGATGTTGAAGCCAAGCCGCTTGGAAACGGAAAGGTCTTAGAGCACGGGCAGGGGGAGGGTTTCCATTAAGCCGTATAAGTAGCGGTGCATGATCGGAGTTGAGCCTCGGGAGGTGCTGAATCAGACATTCTGCCCACTTGTGTCGGGCTTCAATATTGCCAAGAGTTCTGTCTAGCCGGCACTGGATCCTAGTATGTTGGGAGTTTCCCCTGGCCCATGTAAACGGAAGTCCCACAAATCCAAAATCAATAAGCTGGAGGTCGTTGATCAAATCTCTGAATGGAGCCGTGCTGGTGCGGTCAAAGGGAGCTCCTCCGCTTTTCTCATTCATAGAGGTGATGGAGTTAAAATCACCCGTAATGAGCCACAGTTGGTTAACCCCGTTTGCTAACACTCTTAGTTCATCCCATAGGTTCGCCCGCTTTTGCCGGTTAGGGCTCGCATAAATAGCAGTAAAGGTCTAACCCGGTTCGGAAGGATGATTAATCTGTGCATGAACGAACTGGGCATGGGATTTAAGGATGGTTACTTGGACAGCATCAGTATCCCAGAAGAGCCAGATACCTCCACTAAAACCCTCTGCCTCGACAAAGTGTCTTCCCCTGAGGTTGACTCTTGAATAGGCAAGTTTTGCCTTTGAGGAGGGAACTCGGGTCTCAAGGATTGCCACTATCAGCGGTTTATGTTTTTTAATCAACTCTCGGAATCTCATACGAAAGCTCGGGTTTCCTGCACCACAGCAATTCCAAGCAATAATATTGTTGTTTTTCATTGGCAATAAAGTTATGAAAGGGTAACCAATAAACTTTAGTAAATCAAAGGTAGGAGAGGAAAATCAAGCCTCTCTTGTCAGGGAAGAGCTTCCCACTGTCATTGTCGAAGGGTCCTCCTCCATCGTCATCATGGTCTCACTCTCAAAAGCTGAGGTTAAGCCCGTCAGCGTGTGCGTTGTTGACGTGCTGGAGTGTTTCTGAGCAGCATCCATGTCCATGTGGACAGTAAGATTCAGAGATTGTAAGATTGGTATCGGTTCGGGCGGTTTTGGTGGCAACTCCATAGTCTGGGTAGGTAGGCTTTGTGGCCCGATTGGTTGGGTTGATACGGTGGAGTTCTCAGACGATGGTTCGTCATTGCGGCCCGTTTGTTGACTAGGCCTCAGAAATTGTAAGGAGGCACTGGCTTTGTGCATATTGTTCTCGTATGGGAGTTTGTCATTGGATGTACTCGGTGCAGCATATTCTTTTCGTGGTGCTTCTTGGGCATGCTTGGGGACGAGCTTGGTTGGGTTCTTATTCCCTTCTGTCTTTGTTTTCTTGGAGGTTGTTCTCTGAGCCTTGCTCGATCTTTTTCCATTCCTGCTATCCACATTATTTGAAATGTCAATTAGGGGAGTTGACGGGGGGGTCAGTATACTTACCGGTTGCGGAGTTGCCAGGGCCGCAAAAGGGTTGGCTGACTCTGTCACAGTTGAGTTTGATCCCTTTGTATTACCATTGGACTGCTTTGACCCGTTGGCGGTTTGCTTGGGCTGTTCTGGTGGGTGATTTGGGACTGATTTTCCAGGTAGTGGTTCTTGTTGTTTCGGAGGCCTTCTCCTCTTTTCTACTGTTACCCATGCTCCATATGGGCTCGGCGAGTTGGGATTTAGAGGTGTGGTGTTGGTTTGATTTATTTTCTCCCCACCGCTCTGTGGCTCGCCTACACTATTGATGGCTTCACTGTTGGTTGCTATTTGTGGCTCTGTTGTGTTTGTGGTCGCAATTCGGCTTGGGCATAGATCTGAGAGATGGCCTATTTTTCCACAGCTATAGCAGATGGTGTTTAGGCTTTCGTATTGGACTGTGAAGATCTTGTCGAGAATTTGAATCCGCGAGATAAGGGGTTTCTTTAAACTCAGTTCAACACACACGGGCAAATTTTCCCCTTGACGTTAATGCCGAATGAGTATCTATCTTCACCGGACGACCAACTGCCGATCCGATTACCTTCAGGGCGTCCTCATCAAACATCTCCAACGGTAAACCTTGGATGCGGATCCAAACTAAGGTAGTATGGAGGTCATCCTCCTCTGGTCTAAATCCTGCCTTCCATGGTCTTACTGTGAGGTAGGAGTCGTGGACTATCCATGGTCCACCCGTGACGACTGTAGTGTAGTCTTCCCTTTGGGCAAACTTAACCACATAGAACTCATTCCCTACATCAACGAAAGAGACCGTACCTTTTGGGTTCCAGAGCGCGAGCAATCTTCTTGTTAACAGCTGGTACCCAACCTTCTTATCCAGTAGTCTGACGATTAGCGTTTCTCGCCATGGCCTACAGAGTTCCTCATAGAGCATCGGGTTTACAAGCACTTCTGCTTGGGAGGGGTCATCGGGAGAGTGAATCACTTTCATCATGTTACAGGCGATGAGATCTGTGCCCCGGGGGAAGGTCTTGCTTGGTTGGTCCGTCGCTCCGGTGAGAGATTCGCGGAAGGTGCGAGTTTGAGAGAGGCTCGACATGGGGGGTTTTAGATTTGCATCGATTCGGTGGATTTGGCTTTCAAAGGTTGGGTTAATGGGCATATCGATATCAGGGGGCTTTCCCCCCGTCGTGCCGCCTTGATCTATCGGCGGATTTGGAGAGTCCGGCTCCATCTTGGGGCCGACAGCGGCTTGAAGGCACAGAGGTGGCTTGGGGCTTAAGGGCCGACAGATATTAGGTCACTTTGTTATTCACACCGTTATTCTGCTACGAAGAATTTCTATTCATCCTAGTAGCAGGTATGTTCATTTAAAGGGAAAGCATCCAAAATTACCTTCTTTGTTGTTTTCTTGGAATGTGGAATTGGTAGAATTATGCATTTCAAAATACAAAAGCTTCAAATTTTTAAGGGTGTTGACTCTTGCAAAAAGGGGCAGCTACAAAGAGTGGTGGCATGTGTCGACTGAAATTGGTAGTCTCCAACATTTGAGATACTTGAAGTTATACAACAATGGCAGAATGATTTTGCCGCGATCTATTGGCAGGTTGAAGAGTTTGTACACTTTACACATCAGGTTTCGTTATGACATTGTAATTCCAGTTGGTGTGTTTAAGTTGGAACGTTTAGGGCATATTGTAATAAAAGTGGCTGGGGAGACCCCATATATGGATTTCGTTGGCGGCAAGGGTTCACTTCAAAAAATATTGAAACTTTGAAGTTCATAGTGGTGGATGTGAAGCCGGTTGAAAATAATGCAGTGCTTAGGTGGACTAATATTCAGAGTTTAGGAATAGTATTTTCCAGAGCAAAATATGTGAAGCCTACCCTAATCTTGCTAACCAAATTGCAACGCCTTGGATCAGTGTCCTTAAGTATTCTTGACGGCTCACACCGAGACTTAGAACCCCTTTCTCAATATTATCACCTATCCAAACTGAAATTATGGGGGTGGATAGAAGATGAGCCACATCTGAACGGTCATGTTTTGAAATTTCTTCCATCAAATATTGTCAAATTAACTTTGGTTCACAGTGTGCTGAGCCAAGATCCAATGGCCGTATTAGAAAAGCTATGTCATTTGAGGATTCTCGATTTGAAATGTGCATATATTGGGAGTAAAATGGTGTGCTCTGCAAATGGATTTCCTAAACTTGATTATCTTGAAATGAGATTTTTAAGAAATTTGGAGGAGTGGGAAATAGAAGAAGGTGCAATGCCATGCCTTCGAGAATTGGAAATGTTTCCAGAAGGATTGATGTATATTACTACTCTCCAAGATTTAAATTTAATAAGAATGTCTTCGTCATTGATAGAAAAGATTAAAGTGATAGATGGAAGAGAAGGAGAGGATTTCTATAAAGTGCGTCACATTCCCTCCATCCATATTTCATTGGTCCTAACGTAATAGGAGCCAACATCACGTGAGGTATTTATTTCTGTAAAATAATAATTTTTACATTCTTTTTCTTTTCTTTTCACCCATAGAGTTGGAGATTGATATAATATTGATAAAATAACATGATAGAAGAATATATCTTTAATTACCATAAAAATTATAATCAAAATATAAAAAAAGAATTTCTAATCATTTTTCTAGAAAAACTAAAATTTTAATATCATTTTATTATTTCATGTTTTTAATTATTATACATAAGAGATGATGATATATACATACCATTTTTCCTCTTGATGTAGGTTTCTAATCAGTACTGGAAAACACTTTGCCGAGATATCTAATTTCTTTAAGTGTGTGTATGTATTTTCTATAAAAGACATGTATTGCTTTGTTTATGGTATTGAAAATCTGTGTTTTTTTTTATTCCTTCCTGCACGTTTGTGAGCAAGTAAATTATATCAAGCTTCTTTCTGCTTTGTTTTTTCTTTTATTCTCCGCTTTTGTTGCTGACAAAACCCTAACTCTTTTCTCTCCGGCACCAATGCCGACCTCTTTGAAGGCCTCGTAAAACACGGCTCTGACAACGGCTCCGGCATCTTTTAACACAGTGGCAATGCCTTTTCCATCGTAACTGTTGAGGCAAATCGCTTTGCACCGCCAGTTGTGTTAAATTGATCATGGTGTACTTCCTAGTCTAGTAAACCAGCTTTCTACATTCTCAACCTATCTCCTTACGCAGGGCGAAGGCAGGGGGACTGGCATGGGCCCCGGCCCCCCTAAAATATAAAATTACTATTTAGGCCCTTAGAATTTTTTAAAAATTTTAAATTAATAAAAGTAAAATTAAACTTTGGCCCCCTAAAATTATAAAAATTCAATTTAATTCTTTACAAATTATAAATATAAACTATAAAAAATAAAATTTTATCCAGCCCCCTAAAAATTTGTTCTGACTTCGCCCCTGTACCTACGGCAACTCAACTACCAAGACCCCACTAGACTTAGTCAATGCTGCCGTCGACAAGTGCCATTCTCGTGCCTCGTCAATGAATATGTCGCCGAATTTGCCGGTGGATCAGAGTGTACAAAATTACTTGCTTCAATGCATGACGCTGATTTCATTACGGTTTTCTATTACAGTTTTAGAACATTGTTTTTTTATGCTTAATAAAATGGACTTTCGCTGAGAAAATAAAATAAAACATTTAAACAATGCTATGGAATTTTAAATAGTTTAATTAATACATCATTTTTGTCTTAAATGTTTAAAAAAAAATAAAAAATAACTTTTTAAATATTTTAATTAATTAAAAGAATTTAATATTAGCATCTAAGTTGTCTTTGTTTTACACATGATACTTTAACCTTTGAGCTAAGTGGGCTCTAGAGGTGTGCATGGCCAAGCGGCCCGGCCCGGCCCGAAGACCCGCCCGAAATGTGGGAGGGTTTGGGCAAAAATATAGGCCCGAAAAATGGGCTTGGATAAAAAAATAAGACCCGTTTAAAAAATGGGCCGGGCTCGGGTAAGACATTTTTGGCCCGGGCTCGGCCCGAATTCATTAAAGGAAAAAAACTATTTTTTAATATTATTTTCTTATTGTTTTTCTCATTATTTTGCTACTATTTTACTATTCTGTTTCTATTATTTTGTTGTTATTGTTTAGATATTATATAAAACTTATTTTATTGTTAATTTTGTTATTATTTTAAAGACATTTGTTAATTTTGTTATTATTTTAGAGGCATTTGCTTGTTAAGTTGCATCTATTTTAGTGTTATTTAAGTCTACATATTTTTTAAAATTTATTTTCAATTTGTTTAAAAATATTTATTTTGATTTTTTAATATTTTTGATGTATTATATATATTTAAAAATTATATAAAATAATATAAAAATTAATACGGGCAGGCCGGGTTAGGCTCGGGTTTTAGCATTTTTATATGGTCCGGGCTTAGACAAAATTTTAGGCCCATTTTTGGACCTGGCCCGGCCCGAGCCCAATGAACGGGCCTAAATTTTTAGGTGGGCCCGGCCCGAACCCGGCCCGACCCATGCACACCTCTAGTGGTCTCAAATGATAAGAAATTTTGTATTCATTGGAATTCAGCAAATTATTATGCAAGGGATAAATATTAAAATTATACATTAATTTTGATTTAATGTATAATTGTTAATGAATTTTAATTTGATGCAATTATACATTTGAAACTCTCATTGTAATTTAAATGTATACTTGAAATTTTAATTTTGTTTTAACCATATACATTAAAAAATATATATCAATTTATTTTTATATTGGATAAATATAATTATTTATGTATGCAGTTTATAAATAAAAAATGATGTTATATCAATAATTGTTTTAATACTTGACAAGATTTGGAACATTTTCTAATAGTTATAGTATCCGAATACATTACACATTAACCCATAGTTCATGTATTGTTTTAGTATTTATCCCTATATATTAACTATCTATTAGCTATTCATAATTAATGTGAATTATAGACTCAAATATAAAAAAAATTATTATTTCATAAAAATGAACATAAAAATTATTATTCAAATATAAAAATAAAGATTTCAAATATTTTTCTAGAAAATCTAAAATTTTAATATCATTTTATTAATTCATAATTTTCATTTCATATTTTTAACTAGTATACATAAGAGATGATAATATGTATATACTATTTTCTTCTTGATGCAGATAATCTAATTGGCTCTGAAATACAGTTCGCCGAGCTCCATCAAGTGTATGTTTTTAAAATTGGATTGCTATTTTAACAACTGGTTCATTTACATCTAATTATGGCAGGTGATGTTTTGATTGAGATTAATCAAAGAAATTCTAAATAATCCATTAGATGTTAAATGATTAAATTCATTTTATATATATATATATATATATATATACCTTGCACAGAAGAAAAACAAAAGTAAAAGAAGTAGCACTACATTACAATTTATAAATCACTCACTATTTAAATTAAAAATTAGATGATACAATGTGAATGAAAACATATATACTTTTATATGATATAACAAAAAGTACTTATTATTAATACCTTTTTCCATTTAATAATGTATAAAACAGATTTATATTTTGACTTATATAGAACGATGATTATTTTTTTATTAGATACTTGTTTGACACGAGTTCAAACTATATGACACTCATTCTCACCCCAATATTATAACACCCCTTACCCGAGACCGTTGCCGGAGTCGAGCACGAGGCATTACTAGACTTAACATACTAGATCGGGGCATAAAATTGAAACTGTCCATCTGCGTCATGTTCACTAAATTAACTATAACTCGAGTTACGAAACTCAAACTTTAGATCCATAAATTTTCCTTGAAACTAGACTCATATATCTTCTTACTATAATATTTCCAGAATTTTTGGTGTGGCCAATTAGTACAGTTTATTAGTTAAAGTCTCCCCTGTTACACAGTTCGACAATTCTGACCTCTCTTCACTAAAAATCAATTATCTCATAGTATACAACTCTTTTTCCTACACCGTTTTTTTATATAAAAATAACAACATTCTTAATGAATTATCCTAATCTTTTCTTACCAAGATTATTTAAGCCTTTAATTTAATATACTTAAGTCTTAAATTCTTACCTGTACCTTTTTAGCTTGAACTTGTCTTACCTTTACTTTGGTATACTCTTTGAATTTTCCCGTTGAACTATTTGGAATACTAAGGATACCTGGGTACCTTTCCTTATGAAACTTTGTAACACCCCTTACCTGTATCCAATGCCGAAACCGAGTACGAGGCATTACCAGACTTAACAATACATTTTGTCAAATTAATTAACACATATACAAAATGACTTAGTCAAGCCCTTATACATGCCATAGTTTAAATCATTTATAAACAAAGATACCCATAGATAGCTTGATAGTGTGAAGCGATCTCCGACAACCTCCAACCCGAGCTTGTTTAGTAGGACTCTGTAACGTGGGAAGGAAAAGGGGGTAAGCTTATAAAGCTTAGTAAGTTCACATGTAAAAATAATAAGCATTAGCAATGAATTTAGCTTACAACTAAGCTGTCATAACTTGCATAAATAATGCTAAGTTCTTACTTTCCCAACTTACTCATTTGTAGCCTTATCAAAGCCTCAACATGACAAATACTCACAACAAGTTCTCAATTTGATACAAACATTAAATCACATGCTTATACCTTATTACTCATGTTCACATTAATCTGTCTGCTTGAATCGCTGTCACTAAATTATTTATTTCTTGAGCTACAGAGCTCTGAATTTAAAACCGCTAATTTTCTTTGAAACTAGACTCATATATCTTCTTACATAAAAATTTCCAGAATTTTTGGCTAATCCAATTAATACATTTTATTCATTAAAATTTCCCCTGTTTCACTGTTCGACTATTCTGACCACTTTTCACTACGAATCAATTTTCTCCTTGTACAGAATCCAAATAATGTTATAATTTGTTTCATTTCAAACTAGACTCACTAAGGATTTCAAGCATATAACTTTTATCCCATAATTATTTTTTTACATTTCTAATGATTTTTTCCAAGTTAGAACAGGGGATCACGTAACCATTCTGAACCAATATCACAAGAATTTAAATATCTCGAAATATAAAAATCCTTTGTTTTCTCTGTTTCTTTTATTTGAAAAAAGAGTCAATAAGATTTAAATCAATATCTCATCCAACTTATAATTCAATTTCTACTATTTTTGGTGATTTTTCACATTCACGTCACTGTTGCTATCCAAAACAGTTTTATTGTAAATTTTACTCTTTCATGATTGCTTTGTATTAACATCCATTTAATCATACATAACCCCAAAACATATCCTTAACTAGCCATTCCAATAGCTAGCCATTATCGAATATTTACATGCAATTCATTTTCCCCTTTAACCTATACATCAACAACAAAACTTCAACTTATCATGTCACAATTTAAGTTGGCCTAAAAGCCTCACACATAGTCATAAATCAAATTTATCACCTATTTATACATCATAAGTATAGACCTATCGTCACAAGGTCATCACAAGATCATTTTCATAGGTATGACTTACTCATTTACATTCTTACCAAATGTTCCATATACGTCGAAATTTAGTACTCATGAATTTTGCGTACATACCTGTACCCTTTCAACATGATCATACCTTGTCATTTCTTTGATATCATCTTTGGATTTACCCATTGAAACTCTTGGGATACTAAGGATGGATACTCGGGAAAAACTCGTACAAGATGTATCGTACCAATGCCATGTCCCAGACATGGTCTTATGCTAGCTTTCATATCGTGGCCGATGCCATGTCCCAGACATGGTCTTACTCTAGCACACATATCAATGCCGATGCCATGTCCCAGACATGGTCTTACACTGGCTCTCATATCATGGCCGATGCCATGTCCCAGACATGGTCTTACACTGGCACACATATTGCCATGGTCCAACCATGGTCTTTACTATCAATTCATCACATGTCGAAATTTGATCATACTCCGCCCTGCATTTCTCTTAATTTGATCTTTCAATATAATCTCGTAATTTTTATATTATTCATGATCCAATAATAACATACAAAATAACACATGGTATCAGTTAAACATTTAAACATATTAAATTTAATGCTTATTAACATACGAACTTACCTCGATACCAAAACGACCATTTTACCAACTTTCTCGATTTTAGATTTTCCTCACATTCTAGGTCCAAATCTTGTTTTCTCTGGGTCTAAAACATCACATTTCACTTATTTAATTAATTTAATATTCAAAGCAGTCCCTAACTCAACTTTTTTCAAAATTACAATTTTGCCCCTAAACTTTTACATATTTACACTTTTGCCCCAATACTTGAAAATTAAACTTCAGCCCTTATTCATATGTTTTATAACATGCTGATCATTTTTCCCTTCTATGGCAACATCAAATTCTCACTCTAACATGTACTTATGAACAATAGGTATTTTTATCGATTATGACGTTTTACTCGCTTTCACTTAAAATCGCTTAGTAAAAGTTGTTTAACATAATTTTAGCCTTCATATTCCATCATAAAACATCTAAATACACACTTTTCACCTATGGGTAATTTTCTAAAGATGAACCTTAGCATGAATTATTGGTAGCATAAGCTAAATCGAGCTACCGGGACTCCAAAACCGTAAATAACTTGAAAAACGGGGCTAGAACAGACTTACCAGGAGCTTGGAAAGTTTAGAAGACCCTAGCCATGTCTTCCCCTGGTAAATTTCGTCCATATGAAGAAGATGGACAAATTTTGCATTTTAATTTTGTTTTTAATTCATTTAATTACCAATTTACCAAAATGCCCCTAACTTAAAAATATCCCATTTCACTTATCTAATGTCCATTTTTGTCCAACAATTTAACCAGTGGTCTAATTTCCATTTAAGGACCTCCAGTTTAAAATTTCATAGGAATTGGACACTTCTAACATGTAGAGCTCAACTTTTGCACTATTTACAATTTAATCCTTTTGACTAAATTGAGTGCCCAAACGTCGAAATTTTTGAACGAAATTTTTACAAAATCTTTCCGTAAAATTGTAGACCATAAAAATATAATAAAAATAGAATTTTACTCGTCGGATTTGTGGTCTCGAAACCACTGTTTCGACTAGACCTAAATTTAGGCTGTTACAACTCTCCCCCCTTTTAGGATTTTCGTCCCCGAAAATCTTACCAGAATGAAGTTGAATATCTTTTGCACAATTTCCAACATCACTAAATAACCCTTTTTAAGACGATACTTTTAGAAACACTCTGTCATCGATCTAAATCTCAATATAACTCAGTCAATTCTGTCAAATAATGAATCGATACATATTGAAATTATTATACTAATTTCGTAAAACGTTCAAAAATAACTCACTAGCATTTCTCTTGATCTGAAAATTGAGGGAATCCTGATACGAAATTCACAATAGTTCTGCCTTATTATCATTCTAATATTATCACTGATATCGTTAATCCTGAATACACTTAACATTCAACTTAATTCTGTCGACATATCAACATCTAAATACAGAGTCAGAAATACCAGGTTCATATTCGTATGCCCAAAACATTTACTTTTAACTCTTTTGGGCCCTTTTGTCACTTACCATCCTTTATCAAATTAGGGAACGGTTACGGAAAATTGAGTACTTCACTTCCACTTTGCCATAGTATAACTATGGTTTTATGTATGATCACTTATCACTGATCAGATAAGCGTAGCTAAAGCTACCACTTATCACTTGTCACTTGTAGCCGAAGATAGCATTATTCAATGATCAGGTAGTCGGAGCTACCACTTTTCACTGATCAGGTAGCTGGAGCTACCACTTTTCACTGATCAGGTAGCCGGAGCTACCACTTTTCACTTTCACTTGTCACTGATCAGAAGTACTCAAATTCGATGTTCCGCTCGATTTGATCATTTATTTGGTTTTCGCATTGTTGTTTTATTCTCAATTCATCAATACATATATCTCATCATACATTGTATAATTCATGAAATTAACATTTAATCATTTATTTTCAGCCTGAACTTACTACCACTTATCCAAATAAAAAAAAATTCTCTGTTAATGAAATTCTTTCAGAAGCACTTGACACACATCTAATTTCAATACACTTACCCATTAAAAGTTTAGACATCAGGTTCAAAGTCTGGTACATAACATTTCATACTCTTACTAGTGTAACTGCCTCGGAGTATCATCCATCTCTGTACTTCTCAAATAAACAGATAATTATCATTGTGCTAGACATCACAATATTATGCCATTAACTTGCTGATATATATATATCAAGATCATTTGAAAAGTGAAAATCAATACACAGGTCTAAGTTGAACTTCCTATCATTCACACTTTTCCAGCTTCAATTTCTTCTCAAATCTAGAGAAAGATTAAACTTATAGTAGAATTTACTTCAACTGTTACTCGTCGAAGCACTTAACTATACTGATGCCACAATACTCATACAGCTTAAAAATCATAGTGCCATAATAAGACTAACTTCTCAATTACTTTAGTAGATAATGTACTGGCTGAAAACAAAACATCTCGATCATCGGAGAAATTTAAACACAAATGTCCATAACAACCAATTCACGTCACTGTTGCTATCCAAAACAGTTTTATTGTAAATTTTACTCTTTCATGATTGCTTTGTATTAACATCCATTTAATCATACATAACCCCAAAACATATCCCTAACTAGCCATTCCAATAGCTAGCCATTATCGAATATTTACATGCCATTCATTTTCCCCTTTAACCTATACATCAACAACAAAATTTCAACTTATCATGTCACAATTTAAGTTGGCCTAAAAGCCTCACACATAGTCATAAATCAAATTTATCACCTATTTATACATCATAAGTATAGACCTATCGTCACAAGGTCATTACAAGATCATTTTCATAGGTATGACTTACTCATTTACATTCTTACCAAATGTTCCATATACGTCGAAATTTAGTACTCATGAATTTTGCGTACATACCTATACCCTTTCAACATGATCATACCTTGTCATTTCTTTGATATCATCTTTGGATTTTCCCATTGAAACTCTTGGGATACTAAGGATGAATACTCGGGGAAAAACTCGTACAAGATGTATCGTACCAATGCCATGTCCCAGACATGGTCTTACACTGGCACACATATTGCCATGGTCCAACCATGGTCTTTACTATCAATTCATCACATGTCGAAATTCGATCATACTCCGCCCTGCATTTCTCTTAATTTGATCTTTCAATACAATCTCGTAATTTTTATATTATTCATGATCCAATAATAACATACGAAATAACACATGGTATCAGTTAAACATTTAAACATATTAAATTTAATGCTTATTAACATACGAACTTACCTCGATACCAAAACGACCATTTTACCAACTTTCCCGATTTTCGATTTTCCTCACGTTCTAGGTCCAAATCTTGTTTTCTCTGGGTCTAAAACATCACATTTCACTTATTTAATTAATGTACTATTCAAAATAGTCCCAAACTCAACTTTTTTCAAAATTATAATTTTGCCCCTAAACTTTTACATATTTACACTTTTGACCCAATACTCAAAAATTAAACTTCAGCCCTTATTCATATGTTTTATAACATGCTGATCATTTTTCTCTTCTATGGCAACATCAAATTCTCACTCTAACATGTACTTATGAACAATAGGTATTTTTACCGATTATGACGTTTTACTCGTTTTCACTTAAAATCGCTTAGTAAAAGTTGTTTAACATAATTTCAGCCTTCATATTCTATCATAAAACATCTAAATACACACTTTTCACCTATGGGTAATTTTCTAAAGATGAACCTTAGCATGAATTATTGGTAGCATAAGCTAAATCGAGCTACCGGGACTCCAAAACCGTAAATAACTTGAAAAACGGGGCTAAAACAGACTTACCATGAGCTTGGAAAGTTTAGAAGACCCTAGCCATGTCTTCCCCTAGTAAATTTCGTCCATATGAAGAAGATGGACAAATTTGGCATTTTAATTTTGTTTTTAATTCATTTAATTACCAATTTACCAAAATGCCCCTAACTTAAAAATATCCCATTTCACTTATCTAATGTCCATTTTTGTCCAACAATTTAACCAATGGTCTAATTTCTATTTAAGGACCTCCAATTTAAAATTTCATAGAAATTAGACACTTCTAACATGTAGAGCTCAACTTTTGCACTATTTACAATTTAGTCCTTTTGACTAAATTGAGTGCCCAAACGTCGAAATTTTTGAACGAAATTTTTACGAAATCTTTCCGCAAAATTGTAGACCATAAAAATATAATAAAAATAGAATTTTACTCGTCGGATTTGTGGTCTCGAAACCACTGTTTCGACTAGACCCAAATTTAGGCTGTTACAAACTTAACCATTGTCATGTCTTGACATGGTCTTACGTGGTATCCTTGCCTTATGAACTCACCAATGCCATGCCTTGGCATGGTCTTACATGGGACTTTTGCCTTATACTTATCAATGCCATGTCTTGACATGGTCTTACATGATTTCCTTAAACCCTAATGTCATAACATTTGTACCCTACACATTCCTAAGGTTCAACCGGAACTTTCTGAGATTGCTTCTCCGTCAATTCATGCTTGAGTCTTTAAATGATAAATTTACAGAATAAATATGTAAATGTTGGAATTTAATAATATTAAATGTAAAATAATAGAATATTGCATTTATTTACCGCAAACTTACCTCGAAACAAAATACGATGAACTATATAGATTTAGTCCACTATCTTTTTCTTTCCCCGATCTAATTCCGAATTTCGTTATTCTTGATCTATAATAGCAAATTTAGCTTATTTAATACTCACATTTATCAAAACAGTCCTTAACTCTAACTTTGGAAAAAAATATAATTTTGCCCCTAAACTTTTACATATTTACACATTTTCCCCAAAGCTCATAAATTATACTTTATCCCTTATTCTTATGTTTTATGACATGCTGATCATTTTTCCATTCTATGAAAACATCAAATTCTCACTCTAACATGTACTTATGAACATTAGGTATTTTTACCGATTAAGCCGTTTTACTCGTTTTCACTTAAAATCACTAAGCAAAAGTTGTTTAACATAATTTCAGACTTCATATTCCATCATAAAACATCAAAATAAACACATTTCACCTATGGATATTTTTCCAAATATGAACCCTAGCATGAATTATTGATAGAATAAGCTAAATCGAGCTACCGGGGCTTCAAAAATGTAAAGAACATTAAAAACGGGGCTTGGAATCACTTACTATGGAGCTTGGAAGCTTGAAACAAACCCTAGCTATGGTGAACCCTTGAAAATTCGGCCTAATGAAGAAGATGAGCATATTTTGCCATCTTTTTCCCTTTTAATATCTTTTTATTACCAAATGGCTAAATTACCCTTCATTAAAAACTTTGGTTTTTTGTACCTATATATGTCCATTTTTGTCCATGAAAGCCTAATGGTATAATTCCATTTAAGGACCTCTACTTCAATTATGCTCTTCAATTTAATCCTTTAACATCTAAAACTCATATTTATCAACTTTTGCAATTAAGTCCTAATAGGCAAATTAGACATGCAATTTATGAAATTTTCTATCGATATTCTAACACATGCATCTAATCACTCGATAAATCATAATAATTAATCGTAATAAACTTTTATATCTCGGATTCGTGGTTTCGTAACCACTGTTCCGTTTAAGCCCTATTTCAGGATGTTACAAATATTGTATAAAAAGAGTTGTACATTAATTATTGAGTAATTTTTAACCGTTTAATCAATGATATTGATCATTCCATAAAATTATTTTAATCAAAAACATGATAAAGTATTATATATTTTTTTAATCATTTACTATTTACTAAGAGCAAATCGATAATTAAATATCTGAGTCTATAATTATTTCAACTTCTGCCTTGAACCAAACATTGTATTGTAACATATTGAATAATGTACTAATTGTCCGGTAACAATATTACCAAAGGTAATCAATCATTTTATGAACTAACACCCCTAATCTAAATTCACAAAAGTTTGTGTTTGAGAAAGTTGAATTCACATAATTTATTCTTCTTATAAACAATAAGAAGAAAGTAGCGACTCAACTTTCTACTGAAGACTTGTTTTAATAAGGTTACACAATCAAAATGTAGTAAATTCAGGGAACTCTATGTAGTAAATTCAACTTTCTATTGAAGGCTGTTGGTGATGAGGTTTTGGTCTATCTTACTAGTGCTCGTACCAGTTATGATGTATGGGTAGCCATTGAAAAGAAGTTTGCAACTAAATCTACAGTTAAACTCTCTAGTATGTGACATGCATTGTATTCTCAGAAGAAGGGCCACTTATCTGTTAAAGAATATTTGTCCAAGATCAAGTCAACGAGTGATATGTTGATTGTGGCAGGGAGTTCAATTTTTGAACAAGAATAGGTTAGTATAGTTCTTGTGGGCCTTTCGGTCGAATATAAGTCTATGCGGGTAGTAGCTTCAACTACTTGTGTGTCCCTTGATCTTTTCACAGAACTGCTTTTTGATTGCGAAGCAAGACAACTTGAGTTCTTGACTAGTGTTCCAATACAGGCAAAGTTGGCTAGAAAACAAGTTCATAAAGGTGATGATCAGGAAAAAGGGTTTGACAGAGATTATTAACGGAGTAAACAATCATATAGAGGTGGTTTTCAACAAAGTAGAGGTTTCCATCGTGGTAAAGGACGTGGGGGCTGGTTTTCACATAATCGACCCCAATGCCAATTATGTGGTAAAGTTGGACATGTTGTTCAAAAGTGTTATTACCGATTTGATGAGATTTTTTCAAGTATCTCTAATGACGATAGGTCGATGACAGTAAATCATCATCATCTTTTCGATCCAAGACAGACTGCATCTAACTATGGGGTGCATCACTGCTGTAATAAATTTCCTAGCTTTCAAGGAGGTAGTGGTCAACCATCGAGATCTTCAAGCAACTGTGATGATCAGACGTGGTACCTCGACTTCGGAGCCACAAATCATGTTACCAAAGATCTTTCTTCACTTAGTCATCATACTGAGTATACAGGTACGAGTCAACTCTTGATGGGCAATGGGACTCCTATCCCTATCACTCATGTAGGGACCCTTCGATTACCACTAGTAATAGACTTTTGTACGTCAACCGTGTTTTACATGTTCTTAATGTATGCAAAAACTTGATTTCTGTAGCTCAATTCGCAAAAGATAACCAGGTGTTGATGGTCACTAAACTAACTATAAATACGACAAAGGCAAGCGCACCTATCGAACAATAGTATAGTTATGGTGAGTAGGGAATATCGTATCCACTAGGACTAAAAGTACTAGTAATTACTTTTTTCTTATTATTTAGCCGACAAATTGGAGTGATTGTGTTTTAATCTAAAATTACTAAACTAATTTAACTAAGAACACAACAGAGAATGAATTAAGGAAATAATTGAATATTAACCAATGAGATAGACAATACCCAGGAAATAATTCATCTAAACTTCACTCATTATTATGAATCTGAATTAAACGATTTATTCACTTGTGACTTGATCCGTAGAGATCCTTAAATTATGCTAATATCTCTTTTGAGAGTAAGAACAACTGACTCTAGGTTGATTAATTGAAATCTCTTTCTAATTAAAACCCCTATCATCGCATTAACTCGGTCTATGGATTCCCCTATTAGATTTAACTCTAATCCGGTAGATTTATGTCGTCTTATTTCTAGGATTGCATGCAACTCTACTCAATTATGCTAGATTTACTCTTAAACAGGGACTTTTGCTCCATTGGATTAAGCACATTAAACATGAATTAATATCTAGAAAATATTAAAACAAGAAATTTGCACACATTATTGAGAACAAGAATCAACTATTTATCATGTAAATTAGAAATCAAATAATAAGATTCATCATAGGTTTCATATTCCCTAGGTATCTAGGGAATTAGTTCATAATCTTGAATAAAAACATCTCAAAGTCAGAACAATCACAAGACATAAAGAAACTCAATAAAACTTCAAATGAAATTAAAGAGTGATCTTCGATCTTGATAGATATTCGCTTCCAAGTTGATTCTGATGGCGTTCTTCGAGTGTTGTCCTCGAACTTCTCTGATGGCCCTAGTATGTCTTCTTCTAATGGGTATTTATAAACTTTAGAATGCTTAGAAAACCTAAAAATTGGGTTTTCCGCGTATTTGGGAAGTAGGGTGCGAAATTGACACGAGCTGGCACATGGGCATGTGGCCAGC
The DNA here is from genome assembly GCA_005393395.2 of Gossypium australe. NCBI lineage: Eukaryota > Viridiplantae > Streptophyta > Magnoliopsida > Malvales > Malvaceae > Gossypium > Gossypium australe. The sequence goes on from CM016623.1 coordinate 141,398,848, forward strand.
CCGTGTGGATCCTGAAAATAGCTCTTTTTGTCCTATCTTGTCTTGTTTTTCACTCCTTTCGCTCCCAAATGCTCTCCTAAGTATAGAATCATGAATTTAAAAGATGAGGAGCATCAAATTCACTAATTTGCATAGTTAATCATCCAAAAAACGCATTAAGAATGGGATTAAAATATGTTACTTTTATAGCTTATCAAATATCCCCACACTTAAGCGTTTGCCTGTCCTCAAGCAAAATCCTCAACTCTTATTAAAATTAATCTTTCTCAATTTATAATTCTCATCAATAATGTCTCAAAATAATTCACAAATAAGCATGCATTGGCAATTCAACTAAAAGGGCACTAAAGTTTCAAGACAATCCAAGTCGATATCAACAAGAGTTGATATCCTCAAGTAACTACCTTTAATTCAAAATCAACAAGAGTCGACTTCCTTACTAAAGATCCACTCAAATCACAAAGTGTTTAAGGTTCAAGAATAAGCACTCAAAAGTCAAACAAGAAAGGTCATTACCATATGCTTATTATCTAAGTAACTACCTTTAATTCAAAATCAACAAAAGTCGACATCAACAAGAGTTATAACAAGCACAAAAACATAGGTATTTCCCCTTATCTAAGTAACTACCTTTAATTCAAAATCAACAAGAGTCGACATCCTCACTAAAGATCCATTCAAATCACTCAAAGTGTTTAAGGTTCAAGAATAAGCACTCAAAAGTCAAACAAGAAAGGTCATTACCATATGCTTGCATGAAAATCAAATCTCCACCACTATAAAATAATATGATACACAAACCAAAAGGTCTTTAAGAGGATGTAATGGGGCTTAGGTTAAGGGTGTGGAGAAAGGCACAAATACTTCATTAGTAATTTCAGTATCTTTCCTGATTAACCTATCAAACCATCTATTTGCAATGTTAACAAACTCCTGTGATTGTTGCGTGTAAAAAGAAGAAGCACAAATAGCAAGAGAATATAATTGAACTGCCTTCACTTTCCATCTCGGACATCAAGCCTTAGTCTCTGCAACCAAAACACAAACACCTTGTCTACAATAACATATTTTCCAACGAACTACTAAGAAGTTTCAGAATTATAAAACTTGCACTTCCTTAAGTACCTTAACTATCATTAAATCATGAAAAACATATTGTTCGAGAGAAGACGCTCTAAACATCCACACCGCAAAAGAAATTAAAATAGACAAAGATGTTAGCTTTCATTATTATACCATTTGATTTGAAATGTTTAAAAATATTTTTTAATAAATATATGTTTGTAGGTTGCACTGCACCTGGGAATACATTTGATTTGAGGGGTTGAGAAGGAAGTGAGGTCCATGCCCCAACGGACCGTGCGATGAGCCTCGTGCTTCTTCTGGTTGTGGCTCTTCTTTACATCGGGTTTTGAGTCGTCACTGATTTCATTTTTTTGGAGATCAGATAGAGATGGGGTATGGGGTAATTTGGTTTTGCGTGAGTGGGAGGAAGTTTTTTACGGAGGAAGAAAGAAAGAAGAAAGATTGTAGAACCAAGCCCAGAAAAAGAAAAAGGAAAATAGGAAAAGAAAAGAAAAAGGAAATGTGAGGGAAAATAAAAAAGAAAAGAAAAGAAGGCATAAGAGGATGCCATATGGTAACGTGCGGTTGGCTAGCGCAGCCACATCAGCCAAAAAATAATGCTATTAGTCTCAGGTACTAATCTGAGACAAAAGAAACCATAAGTATCAATTTGAAAGAAGTGGATGAGATTGAGTACTAATTTTATATTTAACCCTTTTTTTATACAATTTTTTTTGGTGCAAGAGTGGAATTAAAAACAAATTACAAAACTAGACCATCCCCTCTAACGGAGAGGTCGCTAACAGACATAACCCATAATCTCTATGTTGGATCAATTTGATCAAATGGTCAGCTTCCTGATTTCCCTCTCTAAAAATGTGTCTAATGTCCCATTGGTTAAACTGTGACAGTATTTGATGAATTCTTCGAACCAAAGCAGAGTTGGAACCTTCAATAGATCCCTTCTAAATAGCTATAACCACTTCAAGATTGTAACACCCCCTACTCGTATTCGTTGTCAGAATTGGGTACGAGGTATTACCAGAGTTTACAAATTTTTTTTACTCAATATAGCCCATTTATAGATATCTAGCCTTCCCTGCAAATTTTAAACCGAGACCAATCTACATCAACCAATCCAATTCAACATATTTTCAAAATAGATTCATGCATATTTATAAGATAACCTCAACACATACCAAAACCAATATTTGTTAGCCATACCAATGGTTGACCTTACATTCATTTCATATTAAAATTTACTTTATTAGCTTATACATGCCATTAATTTCCAAAATAAAGTTTTTTTATATACCGAAATCTTGGGGTTGATAGTGTGATGTGTCTCCGACCGAATCCAACCTCCGAGCTCTTAACACTACAAAACAGGGGAAAAGGAAACAGGGTAAGCACTTTGTGCTTAGTAAGCCCATGTAACAAGAATTATACTTACCTAATATTTTCAATACAATGCAATAAACATTCATATATCCATTCAATGCACTAATACCCTAACATGCACAAACTCAACATTCAAGTTAGTCCAATAATTTCCATGTATCAATAATTTATACCATGATTGATGAGCTCATCAATACCATGATTTCCATTTCTTTATTATTTTTTCATATTTGTCCCGTTGAATTTCTTTGAATTTCGATGGATTTTCAGGGGTACACTTTAGTGTACAAATCCAGGTCCGTCAATTCATGTTCATGTGCGCACATGTCCATTTCAGAGAGCGCACTCCCGCGAACCTCATCCTTACAGCGGGATTACCAGTCCAGGCTAAATCCCCTGCAACGACAATTACTCTAATGAGCTTGGATCTGAATTACCAGTCCAGGCTAAATTCAGATCCTAATTCAGATTACCCGTTCGGGCTAAATCTATTTTCCACATATTCTTCGGGAGGGCTATATTAGGATAGGATCACCTGTCCGGGCTAGATCCTTTTTACCGTCAATTCCTTTTTAGAGATCCATCTAATTGTCCTTTCATTCAAATGGAATTTCCTCCCCTTTTTATCAAATATATCTATGTTCCATCAATTTTCATATATTGAACATTCAAATCATATTCACATAAATAACATACATTTCAAGTATTTAAGAATATAATTCAAGTTACATGAACTTACCTCGATACCAGTTCGTATACAAAATCTACTAATCCGAGACTTTTTCCTTTCCTCGATCTAGCTTTGTATTTGAGTTTTCCGGATCTAAATAAATAAATTCAATCATCAATTCAATACATTTCATGTTCACATGTAGCATTCACTATAATTTTATTATTATTTATAATTCATTCAAAGCTGTCTACTTGAGTCATAGTCACTAAATTATTTTTATCTTGAGCTACAGAACTCCAAATTAGAATCCACTAATTTTTCCTGTAATTATACTCACATATATTCTTACCATAAAATTTTCAGAATTTTTGGTTTAGCCAATAAGTACAGTTTATTCTTTAAAGTCACCCCTGTTCTGCTGTTTGACAGTTATGACCCTTCTTCACTAAAAATTAACTATCTCTTCATTCAGAATTTGAATGATGTTTCCGTTTGTTTCTATTGAAAATAAACTCATTCATGATTCTAAAAATATAAATTTAAGCCCCTAATTATTTTATTCAATTTTTATGATTTTTCAAAATCAGAATAGGGGATCCCGAATTCATTCTGACCTTGTCTCACAAAATTCATTATATCTCATGATTTACAAATCCATTGCTTACATCGTTTCTTCTGTGAGAAACTAGATTCAATAAGCTTTAATTTCATATTTTTTTCATCTTCTAATTCGATTTCTTCAATTTATGATGATTTTTCAAATTTAGTCTACTGTTGCCATCCAAAACTGTTTTAGTGCAAGCTATTTATTACCATTTTCCCCCAAGCTTTTAATAAATAATAATTTCATCCCTACTCAATTAGCCTCTCAATTGAGCTGATTTTTCTCAATTAACACTTTATTCTATCACTTGAAATTACTTTATAAACTTTAGGAATCAGAATTTCAGTAATAGACTTTAATTTCAAACGTTTTCACAATTAGGTCCTAAAAATCAATTTCTATTGAAATTACCGAACGAAATCATCTCATAAACAAATTAAAGCTTCAATTTCATTCTATTTCATCATAAAATTACAGCACTCAACCATGGTGACTTTTAATTTCATCCATGAAATCAAAGACTAATGAATTTAATAGTAGGACCTAATTGTAAAAGTCTTAAAAACACAAAAATTTAAAGAAATAAGCAAGGATTAACTTACTTGGTGCAAAAATTATGAAATAACAGCTTAGAAAACCCTCCTATGGCGTTTTTGGCTGGTGAGAATGAAGAAAAATGAAGAGATTTCTAGATATTCCAAATTAGTCTTACTTTTATTTAGTAAATTTTGTTATTTTCCCATTTTGCCCTTATTTAAGTAATTCTCCTGATTTTTCTCAGCTTATGCCACCTAGCTTATTTTCTCTTTAGATCCATCCTCATTTGACAATTGAGCTATTTAATCCTTCTAGTAACTTTTACACTCTTTTCAATTTAGTCATTTCATTTAATTACTTACCCAAATGTTAAAATTTTCTAACGAAATTTTAATACCACATTACTAACATTTTAGAAATATTTATAAAAAATTTTCCTACTCAATTTTATGAGATCAAGGTCTCGATATCTTTTTTTTTTACCCAATTCCTTCAATAATTCCTTTTTCTAACTAACTACTAAATCGGTAAAATTTTTCTATCGATATTTTAATATGATTTTCCTATCATATAAATATTCATGCAAATATATTGAAATAAATTTCTCTTTAAATTGGATTTGTGATTACAAAACCATTGTTCCGATAACTTTGAGTTTAGGCCATTACAAAGACAGTCAGATTGAATCACTACACTATCATATCCCGCTCCACAATCAAAGATAGACCTTCCAAAATACCCCACGACTCAGCGTAAAAAACAGAGCAGTTCCCCAAATTTTTATTGTATCCAACAATCTAAATTCCGCCTCAATCACATATTATTCTCCCTGCTGCCATGAATCCAGCTTCCTCAAGAATGGAACCAATTGTACTCAAAAGGACATAGTCATTATTTAAAAATGGAGACAGGAACTTACCTTGTGAGTCGTTTGTTTTGCCCCCTTTAGTAGAAACGTATTGCTTTGCCCAACTATACGACACCTTGATAATTTCATTACCGCTCCATGAAGTACCTTGAAAAATGAAATGATTGCAGTTCTTTCACAAGCGCCAAACGATGATCCCAAATAGACATTGCCCAAACGCCAATTCTGCTGATTTTGCAAATTTAGAACAAGCCATTCAAGTACATTTCCTACATAAAATCTAGGAAACTATTCCATCGGAATTAAGTGGTCCCAAACATTAATTGTAGCCTTGCAATCTCTAATAGCATGAAGTACATCATCGAAATCCTGGCCACAAACCCCACATACTAGATCATAACCTATTCCCCTCCGAGCTAATTCAACTTGGGTAAGCAGATGTTGGTTAAAAGCAAGCCAAAGAAAGAGTCGAACCCCTTAGGGTCCTTGGAACTTCCACGGAATGCGCCACATTGGCTCTTTTAGATTCCATGACCCTTCTTGAAGCTTCTCATAAGCATTTTTTAAGGGAAAAGTAACCTGATCATACCTCCCCAAACGATTTTATCAAACCCTACAGTCGGATGCGGCGGGGTAATCCCAACAATATTTTGAATCACCTCTTCAAGGAGCCATAATTGGAAAATGTCAAGGTTCCATTTGCCATTCTCATTTACCATGTCCCTTCATCCCCAATCAATGGTCCTCCGTCCTCCCTTTCGTCCCAAAGCGATGGACCTCCCTTTAGCTTGAGAGAATTACGTAGGCAAGTCTTCCCTCGCCAAGACAGAGGTTCATCTGAAAGACCAATTTCCCCACCCTTGGCTTCCACTTTATCCACAAGCGATTTTCCTTTGTCCTTCCTTGGGTCCCCAAGCAATGTATCCGGGCCCGTCTCTCCCTCAAGTGATGTACCTCAAGTGAAGAGTTCCAAAGACAATAACAAGTACCCTTTGAAGGGGGCTTTATGGAATTCATATTAGTTTAATGCAAGGTGCCAAAAACAAAGAATTGGGGTGAATTTGGTTAGGTAGAGGATTATTTTGGATTTTGTATAGAACATAATACCATTTGCAGAAGCTTTTATGCAACAAATTGCATAAATGGTTTCGTATAAGAAAATAGAAATCTTCAGTTGCCTGATATGTGGATAAGGAAGGTTTAATATTTTACATACTGAATCAATTAAGTCAAAATCATTTTCCATTTATTTGGTGGTTTTTATTACTAATTCTGCTGAAAGTTGGATGATTTAGAGAATTCCCACATATTCAATTTAAGTCAAATGAAGCATTCTTAGAATAATTTTTCAAAGAAATATAATGATATAGGCTTTCAAAATTAATATTTGATTGGCATTACTTTTTGATATACAGATACTCCACCCTTAAAATTTTGATTTTTTTTAAATAATTTACTATACTTTTATATCTACCCTTGGCCTCACTTGTAGAGTTTAAAAACTCTAGTCACAACACATGAAATATTTTACCTTTTCTAAAACTTAAGTCTCATTTGGTTTTATATTTTTGTACATAATTATGAGAGTACAATTCTTCAAATATATGGAAAAACATAATTATTTTATTTTTAAGAATTTAGTCCATTTACGTTTTAGATTTCAAAATTCAAGTCCAATAGTTAACACGGTTAAATTTTTTTCGTTAAATTTGTTGGTGACATTTTGAAATAAAAAAATACTCACTTGGTAGCCATGTAACTAAGAAATAACGTTGTAATGTACTACATGCTTCTTTTTGCTATAACTCAGTGTTCAATTAATTGTTTTCATTAGAACAAAAATTTTGGTGGGAAATGGATTTTGGGTAGATTGGGGGGTTGGGATGGGAGGGGAGTAAAAGTTTTGGGGGGAAAGTGGGAAGGAGTAAAAGTTTTGAGGGAAAAGTAAAAAGGTTTGGGAGTTTGGGGTAAAAATGTAAAATATAATAGTTTGATATTTGAATTATTCGAGTTATTCGAATTCGAAAACTCAACTTGATCTGAACTCGAAATTCGAAAAAAAATCGAGTTGACTCCCCTCCCAATTTTTGTTCTAATGACTATTTACATCTTGTTCTAATGACAATTTACATTTTGTTCTAATAAAACAATTAATTGAACATTGAGTTATAGCAAAAAGAAGCATGTAGTACATTACAACATTATTTCTTAGTTACATGACTACCAAGTGAGTATTTTTTTATTTTAAAATGTCACCAACAAATTTAACGAAAAAAATTTAACCTTGTTAACTATTGGACTTGAATTTTGAAATCTAAAACGTAAATGGATTAAATTCTTGAAAATAAAATAATTATGTTTTTCCATATATTTGAAGAATTGTACTCTCATAATTATGTACGAAAATATAAAACCAAATGAGACTTAAGTTTTAGAAAAGGTAAAATATTTCATGTGTTGTGACTAGAGTTTTTAAACTCTACAAGTGAGGCCAAGGGTAGATATAAAAGTATAGTAAATTATTTAAAAAAAAAATCAAAATTTTAAGGGCGGAGTATCCGAATATCAAAAAGTAATGCCAATCGAATATTAATTTTGAAAGCCTATATCATTATATTTCTTTGAAAAATTATTCTCAGAATGCTTCATTTGATTTAAATTGAATATGTGGGAATTCTCTAAATCATCCAACTTTCAGCAGAATTAGTAATAAAAACCACCAAATAAATGGAAAATGATTTTGACTTAATTGATACAGTATGTAAAATATTAAACCTTCCTTATCCACATATCAGGCAACTGAAGATTTCTATTTTCTTATACGAAACCATTCATGCAATTTGTTGCATAAAAGCTTCTGCAAATGGTATTATGTTCTACACAAAATCCAAAATAATCCTCTACCTAACCAAATTCACCCCAATTCTTTGTTTTTGGCACCTTGCATTAAACTAATATGAATTCCATAAAGCCCCCTTCAAAGGGTACTTGTTATTGTCTTTGGAACTCTTCACTTGAGGTACATCACTTGAGGGAGAGATGGGCCCCGATACATTGCTTGGGGACCCAAGGAAGGACAAAGGAAAATCGCTTGTGGATAAAGTGGAAGCCAAGGGTGGGGAAATTGGTCTTTCAGATGAATTACCTCTGTCTTGGCGAGGGAAGACTTGCCTACGTAACTCTCTTAAGCTAAAGGGAGGTCCATCGCTTTGGGACGAAGGGGAGGACGGAGGACCATTGATTGGGGATGAAGGAACATGTCTTGGGGACGAAAAGTCAGACGAGCAAAGAGGGGAATTTGATCTTTGAGAAGAACCACGAAGACGTCTGAGTGCTGATAAAACCTCAGCCATTGAGGGCCGGACCTTGTCTTCACTTACACACTGCAATGCAATGACTGCAACACCATAAGCTTCTCTCTTGGAGTAGTTGCCATTTAACTTGGTATCCATGATCCGAGATAACAGGCGTTTATCGCCTAAATATGGTTTAGCCCAATCCACTAGAAATTCCATTATAACAGCATCTGTTTCACAAACAGCCTGGCGTCCGGAAAGCAGTTCAAGTAACACGACCCCGAAGCTATAGACATCACACTTTCTATTTAGCATACCTGCACAACATTGGAAGAGCTCATTCGTACAATAAGATGGCCAAGAGCTTTACCAAAGACTGATAAACAAAGATTGCATAAGAGGGCAACCATAGTAACCTGTAGCAAGATATCGAGGGTCAGTATATCCTTCAGTACCAAAGACTCGAGTTAAAACATAAGATTGATCACCAGTAGGGCCTTCTATTGCATAGCCCAAATCTGAAAGTTTTGCATTGAAATCCTGCAACAATGATATAAGATGGATTTTAATTAGTATCATTTATAGTTGGTAGAATATAACTTCGATTCAGCACTACAGCATACTGCAACTTGGTTTTTAGGCAACATACCGAATCTAGTAGGATATTCGCCGACTTTATATCTCGTAATATAAGCCCTAGTTCATGTAAGAAAGAAAGGACTCTAGCAGTATCTATGGCAATTCCAACCCTTGTTTCCCATGACAATGGTGGAGAACAATCTGAAATTAAGACAGCATCAAAAATTAATGAACAAACACACATCTATCGGCATACTACGAAAAGCAATCATAAGCAATAAAGCATACGTTGAAAAAGGTATTAATTCACCTTTGAAAAGAAGATCCTGCAAGCTGCCTTTAGATAGATATTCATAGACCAAAAGCCTATCCTCCCCTTCCGAGCAATATCCAAAAAGCTTGACCAGGTTCCGATGACGAAGTCGCCCAAGGTTACCAAGTTCAGTCTACAGTCAACACAATCGATACATGAGCCAAGAACATTTTTCAAAGAAAGTGAACATGATAGAATGAAGAAACCAACCAGCCACTGCTCATGACCCTGAGTGCTAGTGGGACTAAGCTTCTTCACAGCAACAGCCGTTCCACTTTCAGGGCTTGCAGCACTAAGGGTCTGCTCATCAATGAACCCCATGTAAACATAACCGAACCCACCTTCCCCTATGAGATTCTGGGAACTAAAGTTCATGGTAGCCTGTTCTAGCTCAGAATATGTGAATGATTTCAGAAGAGGGGGTGACAATATACAACCACTTCCAGTTGTTGTTTCATTCGGACGAAGGTCTGGAAGTCCTGAAACTGAAAGAGAAAAAAATAAGGTTCCCTGCAATGAGCTAGAACAAAGCTGGATGAATGGTACATTGTGTGAAGTCCAAAAGTAACAAAAAAAAGAAGTTATTTAATTGCTTACCTTCAAATATCATTTTCAACAAAAAAACCAGATTAGCATAGGAGCAGGCCAAGAAAGAAAGTTTCAAGCACATAAGATGTATATAATTATGAATTAGTGGTGGGAAACTTGAGCAAAGAACATAAATTATAAATTTTAGTAATCTTATCAATATCAGTTCATCTACATAACAATCTTATGCTAAACGCTAAAAGTAGTTGACAATGATGCATTTATGAACTAAATACTGAAAAAACAGCCTACTGATGTATGCAACCATACAATTCTAACCATAAAAAAAGGACCTTTCTACATGAACTAAATACATTGCTAGATTATCATAATTGAATTCATTCAAGGAATATCAAAGAAGGGAAACAATTCCATATTTCTATACTATAACATGCCACCATAGATTACTACCTTCCAAGTGGCAATTTACCAGTGCAAGCATATATCTTTGCTCACATTTTAAAACAGTACCAAACCAATGGTAGCATTAGTACCTGTCTACTTGTTTTTAAGACCACTTGAAGTGATTAACAATTACACAATTTAAGGGTAGAGGGTTTAGGTTAAAGACTATATGTCAACCTGAAATCAAGAAATCCACAAAGAGAAAACAACAAATCCTGTATAAAAACCAAAAAGAATGCCATTAATGAATTGAATATAAATCGGTAACAATTATTAGATAAAGCCATTAATTTAAAGCATACACAAGGAACCTGAAAGAATTAAAGGATAAAGGTAGCCATCCATGATTCTTAAAAAGAAAGAAATTGCATGAAATAAGAAGACCCCATTAAAACATTATCTAAAGTAAACGGAAACCGTTCAAGAAAGCAAGAAAAAAAAAAAAAGAAACGACTGCATGAAATGAAAAGAAACCACTAAAACATTATCTGGAGTAATTAAATGAAAGCTTTCAAGAGAGAAAGAAACGACTGCATGAAAGGAAAAGACCCCATTAAAACATTACCTAAAGCTGCAGCATTGAACTGGATAGGTCTTCTTGGTCGAGCATGGAATAATGATGGGAAGCAATTGCCCATCTCTCAGTATCTTTCTTTAACTCAAGTATCTACCTTTTTCTTTTCCTTCGAAATAAACAATAGAGAAATAGAAATGGAAGGCAAAAAGGAAGAAGAAAGGCAAATATTGTAAATGGGTTTTGCGTAAAAAACTTAAAGAAGCAGATTAAAGAACGTTAAAGTGATGAAGTGCCTCCTTGTAGCAAGGTCTCTGCTTCTTCTTCTTGTTCTTTAGCATGAAAGCAGAGAAAAATGAGGCTTCTCGTTTTATAGAGGGAAGGAAAACGGAATTAACAATATTAATCTTTTTATTGGACCTTTTTACCCCTGTTGTGCCGCGCCTAAAAATCATGTGCTCCAATTCTCTCTAGAGTTGATGTTGTAATTCAACTTTTTCATTACTTGCTTTAATTTTAATTCTACAAGTATAATTTTAAAAAAAAAAGAGAGAATAAAAATAGGTAAAGAGTTAAATCATCGTATTTTTCTATATAATTTATTTTTTTATATTTATGCAAAAAATAGAACAGAAAAAAAATATTTTAAATTTCAAAAGGTTACAAGTTAGTCACTGAACTCTTTGAAAGTTCAAAAGTTACAAGTTGGTCACCGGCCCATTAGCTTTGTAACGGATGTCAAGTGTGTGATGGGTAAATTTACAATTTGATCACTCAATTTCAAAAGGTTACAAGCTGGTCACTGGCCTTTTAACTTAGTAACGAACGTTAGATGTGAGATGTGTAAATTTACAATTTAGTCATGCATTTTCAAAGAGATACAAATTGTTCATTAACTATTACTGAGTTTACAAGTTTACGCTTTGGTCACTCAACCTTTGCACCATTATCCCTTAACTTGATAATCTAAATAGTATCAACAACAACTTAAGCCCCAAACCTTAGCAAAGTCCATATCAACTCCATGCCTCACCTTTAATATAACACCCCTAACCCGACCTGATCGTCGGGTCCATTCTACAGGATGCTACATTCGTTGTCGGAGCAACTACAATAAACTTCTATATAATTCAACCATTCCAACATGTTCATTAGCATAAATCACTTTTTGATATGATATAAAAATATTTTGGAGTCTTATATGAGCTTACGAAAGTTCCTTTGTTAACCCAAGGTCGAATAAGGACTTAATTGAAAAGATTTTAAACTTACGGGTTGCCATTGTGGCATCATAGTATCTACGTCGCGACATTCTTAGACCTGCTTTTCCACGAGGAAGAATGGGAAGCAAAATACTATTCACAACACGCAATAGGAATGTGGTTTTTGATGCCGATCCTTGCAACACTCCCATTGAGCTCTCAGTTCTTACTGATGATGAAAGTTGGAATCTTTTGTGTAGGAAAGCATTCTCATCAAGCAAAATAGGTTCTCAATGCTGCTCAGAAGAATTTGAGAAGCTTGGAAAAGAGATGGTAAAAAATTGTGGAGGTCTGCCTTTAGCAATTGTTGTGTTGGAAGGCTTGCTAGCAACAAAACAGTCATTGGCTCAATGGGAGATGGTTTACTAAAACATCCATGGACACTTAAAAGGGCTCCCACACCAAAATCAAAATGGTGCAGTGAACAGAATTTTGGTTTCAAGCTACAATGATTTGCCTTATCATTTAAAACCATGCTTTCTCTATCTTGGTCATTATCCAAAAGATTGGGAGATATCAAAAAACGAACTCATAAGATTATGGATCGCTGAAGGTTTCATTTCACCATCACTGGAAAGGAAAGAAATCTCGATGGAGGATGTAGGTTAACACTTCCTAGAACAGCTTATAGATAGGAGCTTAGTTCAAGTTAGCAGGCAAGGCTATACAGGAACAAATGTTAAGACATGTCGAGTGCATGATCTCTTGAGGGACTTGTGCACGAAGAAAGCAAGAGAGGAGAAGTTATTGGAAATTATTCAACAATCATCTGCTCAATTTGATGTGACTTTGGTCGAACCTATGCTACGAATAATTTCTATTCATCCTAGCGAAGGGAAAGTTCATTTGAAGGGAGAGCTTCCAAAATTACGTTCTTTATTGTTGCCTCAAAATGAGACATTGGTAGAATTTTGCATTTCAAATTGCAAAAGCTTCAAATTTTTAAGGGTGTTGACTCTTTTAAAAAGGAACGTCGAAAAGTGGCTTGTGTCAAATGAAATTGGTGATCTCCTACATTTGAGATACTTGAAGTTAGAATGGTGGAACGAAATGATTTTGCCGCAATCTATTGGCAGATTGAAGAGTTTATACACTTTATACATCAAGTATCATACTGACATTGTAATTCTAGATGTTGTGTTCAAGTTGGAACTTTTAAGGCATATTGTAATAAAAATGATTGCGTTGTTCGGAAGAGGATTTCGTTTGCGGCTAGGGTTCACTTCAAAAAATATTGAAGCTTTGAAGTACATAATGGTGGATGAGCAGCCGATTGAAAATAATGTGGTGCTTACATGGACTAATATTCAGAGTTTAGGAATAGTATTTACAAGAACAGAGTATGTGAAGCCTATCCTAATCTTGCTAACCAAATTGCGACTCCTTGGGTCAGTGTCTTTGGAGGTTTTAAACGATTCAAACCTATCATATCTAGACTTAGAACCTCTTTCTTGGTGCCATCGCCTCTCCAAACTGAGATTAGCTGGGGGGATAAAAGATGATCCACATCCGAGCCGTCATATTTTGAAATTTCTTCCACCAAATATCGTCAAATTAACTCTGTTTTGGTGTAGGATGAACCAGGATCCAATGGGTGTATTGGAAAAGCTATGTCATTTGAGGATTCTCTATTTGGAAGGAGTATATAACGGGAGTAAACTGATGTGCTCTGCAAATGGGTTTCCTCAACTTGATTCTCTTCAAATGATTGGTCTAGAAGAGTTAGAGGAGTGGGAAATAGAAAAGGGTGCAATGCCATGCCTTCAAAGATTAGAGTTGGCCGATGTTGATAGTTTAGGGATGCTTCCAAAGGATTGAGGTTTATTACTACTCTTCAAGAAATAACATTAACAAATATGAGTTCGTCATTGAAAGAAAGGATTAAAGTGATAGATGGAAGAGAAGGAGAGGATTTCTATAAAGTGTGTCACATTCCCTCTATCCACATTTTTTGATCTCAAGTAATTGGAGCCAACATCATGCGAGGTATTTTTTTCTGTAAAATATCATATAGTTGGAGATTGACATAAAATTAATAAAATAACCAAAAAAAAATATTGATATTTAATTAACATTAAAATTGTAATTAAAATAAAAAAATAAGGATTTCGAATAATTTTTCTTGAAAAACTAAGATTTTAATATCACTCTATTAATTCATAAATTCCATGTCATATTTTTAATTGATAAACATAGGAGATGATGATATGTGTATACCATTTTTTTTTCTTGATGTAGGTAATCTAATCAGCATTGAAATGGACTTCGTCGGGATATTCAACTCCATCAAGTGTGTGCTTTTAAGAATTGGATTGCTGAATGAAGTGATTGTTTATATTAATAAATTGATGAGAGTACAAATTTTAGTTATCCAATGTTTTCTTTTTTCTAAATTCTATATATCTCTATGTTCTTTTTTCTTATATTTCGAAACTTTAGTTCTCTTGCTTATGATATTAGTTTTGACATCAATTCAATATTTTCTTCAATTGTCTTTAAGCATTAGTGTTTGCTTCTACTTACAGGTGTGCATGGTCGGGTTGGTTCGGGTTTAACTAAAAATTTAGATCCGTTTTTTAGACTCAGACCTAAAAAATAGACATAAAAATTTGTCTAAAAAGACGCCCATCCTCACCTAAATATTTTATAAAAAGAGTCGATATTAATCATTTTAAAACTTTTAACCGTCTAATCAATGATATTAATCATTCCATAAAGTTTTTTTTAGTCAAAATCATCATAAAGTATTAAATACTTTTTACTCATTTACTATTTACTAAGAACAAACCAATAATTAAATATCTTTGAATCTAGAATTATTTTAACTTTATCTTGAACCAGACACGATATTGTAACATATCTAGTAATGTGCTAATTGTCCGGTTAATCGAACATTTTGTGAACTAAACTCCCTTTTAATCTAAATTTACAAAAGTTTGTGTGCTTAAGAAAGTTGAGTTTCACATAATTTATTCTTCCTATAAATAATAAGAACAAAGTAGCGACTCAACTTTCTATTGAAGATCACTTGTTTTAATAAGGTTACACAAATATGTAGTAAATTGAGGGAACTCTATGTACTAAGATAACCGTGTTAAATGCTTCATTTTCAATCAACCAGAAGCATTTATATTCATGTTTCTGAAACGTAAAAATCTTAGCCTCACATTTGTAAGTAGTTTTACTCTGATATGAAACAAGCCTACTGATGAAACAGAAGTTACGGCAAATCTTTTATATAATTTTTTTTTTATTTTTGTTCCATCTCCTATCCTTGAATATCTAGCTTTCTTTCAAGGATATTTAAAATCCTTGAATATCGTGTTAAATGTAGGGTTGGATGCTTTCTTTCATCTCCAAATGCAAGCCTGCAAAGAAGCTCAACATTAATTGATTCTTCATCCATTCAAGTTTATGGATTTTAAATAGGCATGGGGTAATTTGGTTTTGCGTGGGTGGGAGGAAGTTTTTGACTGAGGAAGAAAGAAAGAAGAAAGATTGTAGAACCAAGCCCAGAAAAAGAAAAAGGGAATGTGAGGGAAAATAAAAAAGAAAAGAAAAGAAGGCATAAGAGGATGCCACATGGCAACGTGCGGTTGGCTAGCAATGCTATATCAGCAAAAAATTAATGCTATTAGTCTCACGTACTAATATGAGACAAAAGAAATCATAAGTATCAATTTAGGAGAAGTGGATAAGATTTAGTACTAATTTTATATTTAACCCTTTTTTTCATACATTTTCTTTTGGTGCAAGAGTGGAATTAAAAACAAATTACAAAAACTAGACCATCCCCTCTAACGGAGAGGTCGCTAACAGACATAACCCATAATCACTATGTTGGACCAATTTGATCAAATGGTCAGCTTCTTGATTTTCCTCTCTAAAAATGTGTCTAATGTCCCATTGTTTAAACCGCGACAATATTTGATGAATTCTTCGAACCAAAGCAGAGTTGGACTCTTCAATAGATCCCTTCTAAATAGCTATAACTGCTTCAAGACAGTCAGATTGAATCACTACACTGTCATATCCCCACTCCTCAATCAAAGATAGACCTTCCAAAATACCCCACGACTCAGCGTAGAAAACAGAACAGTCGTTCCCCAAATATTTATTGTATCCAATAATCTAAATTCCGCCTCGATCACATATTATTCTTCTTGTTGTCGTGAATCCAGCTTCATCGAGAATGGAACCAACTGTACTCAAAAGGACATTGTCATTATTTAAAAATGGAGACATGAGCTTACCTTGTGAGTCGTTGTTTTGCCCCCTTTAGTAAAAACGTATTGCTTTGCCCAGCTATACGGCACCTTGATAGTTTCACTACCGCTCCATGAAATACCTTGAAAAATGAAATGATTGCGGTTCTTCCACAAGCGCCAAACGATGATCCCAAATAGACATTGCCCAAATGCCAATTCTGTTGATTTTGCAAATTTAGAACAAGCCACACAAGTAGATTTCCTACATAAAATCTAGGAAACCATTCTATCAGAATTAAGTGGTCCCAAACATTCATCGCAGCCTTGCAATCTCTAATAGCATGAAGTACATCCTCGAAATCCTGGCCACAAACCCCACATACTGGATCATAACCTATTCCCCTCCGAGCTAATTCAACCTTGGTAAGCAGATGTTGGTTAAAAGCAAGCCAAAGAAAGAGTCGAACCCCTTAGGGTCCTTGGAACTTCCACGAAATGCGCCACATTGGCTCTTTCAGATTCCATGACCCTTCTTGAAGCTTCTCATAAGCATTTTTAAGGGAAAAGCAACCTGATCAGGTACCTCCCCAAATGATTTTATCAACTCCTACAGTCGGATGTTGCGGGGGAATCCCAACAATCTTTCGAATCACCTCCTCAATGAGCCACAATTGGAAAATGTCAAGGTTCCATTCGCCATTCTCATTTACCATGTCCCTTAGATGACATTCCATATCCAGTGAGGAACGACCAGGAACAATGTTAGCACCTAATACTTGTGCTATCTCCTACTGACCAAATCAAATTTCCCGAATAAATGGCCAAGCTTTAGTGAAAGCTATCCATTAAAAAAGAGCATCTACTCCACCATAAGGATTTTAGTAAACCACTAGATATTCCATATTTGTTCCTTAAAACCTTGACCAAAAGGGCCTTAGAATCGCCTACAATAGTATAGCCCAATTTCATCATAAAGGAGGTGTTATCATCTTGCAATTTAAAATTGGATCCCTTGCATATCTATGGCAGGTGATTAATCAACCATATATCAATTCAAGTAGTTGTTTAATCTTTAATGTAAATTCACGAAGCGTATATTGTTGAAGCTCTCTCAATTTCAGCCCGCCTATTTTTTTTAAGTTAATGGTGTTATGTGTTAACTACTAAACTTCAATGTTAATTGAGCATTGCTTTCCTTTTACCTAATTTGGATTAGTGTTCATTAAATAAAAAATATTTTGTTTCAATTAAATATAAAAGATACCTAATTATTAGTAAATTAAGATAAACAGCACTAGTAGTCACTCAATTATTATTAAATTTCTTTTTTGATTGTCCAACTATGAAAAGTTACAAAATAGTCATCCAAATATTAGCAAATTTCTTTTGGTTGATCCAACTATAAAAAGTTACAAATTTGTCACTCAATTGTTCATTTTTGTCTTTTTTGAGCACAAATTGGCTAATGGCAACAACATTTAAAATTGACATAATAGCACATTTAACCCTCAAAATGTATACATTGCATTAATTTAGACTTGATTCTAAAAAATCAATCCCACAATATTTACACATTGTGTAATTTGATCTCTTATATAGTTTTGTTTTTCTTTGTGACCCTTCCACCTAAAAAAATAAATTTATTAGCTAAATTTAATTAAAAATATAAAAAAATAGAAATGCCCAAAAATCTTACGTAATAAATTTAATCTTATATCATTATTTTAAAATTAACTCTAAATCTCATAAATAAAAGTAAAACTAAAAAAATATGTAATAATTTATTTTTAAATTAATAATGGTGTAGGGGACTAGGCTAAGGCTACAAAAATTCGTCTTTGCCTTCTTAAAGCTTGGTCCAAGTTGGACCCAAAATTTTAAAAATAGTTTATAGGATATCGCTTTAAAAATTAAACTATTAATATTCCCCACTAATACATATACTATTCCCCCACTAATACTTACCGATCAGTTTGAAATCTTAGGTAAAAAATGATGGTTGAAATTCATTAAACATTTTTTTATCTGTAACAAAAAAATAATGGATAAATAAAAAATAAATTTAAAATTGTTTACTTCATATAGTATAAATAATTTAAATTTTAAAAAAATCATAATATTTTATTATCTTATAATCAAAAAATTAATATTCTATCTTTCTTCGATGTTATTATTATTTGAATATGATTCAATATTTCTTTTTAGAAGAATCATTACTTTAATGTTTCATTCTTTTTTATATAATTTTAAGTTATTATTACTAACAATTTTTAATTTTTTACAAGTACATTTTCTTTAATGCTACTTGATTAAATATACCTAATTACGGAATTTTTTATAAAGTTAAAGTTAAATTTTAATTGGTATATAATTCTAATACTAATTAAGCGATAATTAAAATTATTAGAGTTCTATTCAACTAATAAATTTATTTTATATAAATAAAATTAGCACATTTTTAAATAAAGATAAAGTCATTTTTATAATAATGTCAAATTTAAATTATAATTTTAATATCTAATTAAGCAATAACTACATTAGAAAAGTTGCCTTGTTTGAGGATTCTTAGCTTACAGGATGAAGCGGACTAAAATGACTTGTTTTGTCAATGAATTTCCTCAACTTGATTTTCTTCAGGGGCGAAGCCAGAACAATTTTTAAGCGGGGACCGGATAAAATTTTAAATTTTTATAGTTTATATCTTTATAATTTGTAAAGGATTAAATTGAATTTTTATAATTTTAGGGGGGCCAAAGTGCAATTTTATCTTTACTAATTTAAAATTTTAGAAAAATTCGAAAGGCCTAAATAATAATTTTACATTTTAGGGGACCGGGGCCCATGCCAACCCCTAGCTTCGCCCCTATTCATATATGAATCCAAAAGAGTTAGAGGAATGAGAGATAGAAGAAAGGTGCAATGCCATGTACTCAAGTTTATATTTGAGTTTCATTTCAAAATTAAAGATGATTCAAGAAAGGTTGAGATAAATTATAACTCTTCAGAAATTGAAATTAAAACTAATGAGAAAACCACTAGCTAGTAGAAAGAAGCTCAACATTAATTGCTGGTAGGGTTACTGGATGCTTTCTTTCATCTCTAAATGCAAGTCTGCAAGGAAGCTCAACATTAATCGATTGTTCATCGATTTAAGTTTATGGATTTTAAGGAAGGATTTTAGACTTATCCATCTTATATATATCCTAATTTAAATTTTAGAAATTTATTTATTATTTCTTGTACTAGCTTTGAGTCAAGACAATTAGTCACTTTCGAAATAGCTGGTGCTGCAATGAAGTAAATTTGAAAGATGAAAATGATTCATTGAACAACTTTTTATTTCATCGTTTTAATCAAATTTTTTAAAATATATACGTTCGTGAACACATCGTTTTAATGATAAAGTTGAGGTCTTATGAATTTTGAAATTTTAAATTTGAATCTTACTTTATGTAAATTATGTATAGATTCTTCCTTAAATAAATAAAATAACACAGTAAAAATAATAATAAATAATTGAAGTAAACTACACCTAAGTTTATTAAACTATTAAGAAGTAAACGTTTTGGTCAATTAACTTCAAAAAGTTGCAAAATGGTCATTAAACTATTCGGAAGTTTTATTTAAGTCATCGGGCTATACGGTCATCATTGTTTGCATCTCCTGCATTAATAAAAAGACTCTTCTACCCCTACTTTTCTATAGTTTAATTTTTTTTTCATGAAACAATTTTAAACATCATGTATCTACGAATCAAAATTCATATAGCTTTCTTCTCCGTTCTTCGGCACTGACCATTAGATTGTCTTGATCTAATATATGTTTTTCTACTCGTCAATAAGTATTGATCCATCGTACCGTTCATCGAATTGCCGGTTGAACCTCGCTAGCCAAACTTTAAAAAAAAGAATTTAATAGTCCAATTACTTAAATAAAAACTTTTGAATAGTTCCATGATTTAAAAGAAAATTATTGAATAGTTCAATGACTATTTTGTAATTTTTTAAAGTTAAATGACTAAAATATAAATATATTAATAATTTAGTGATCTTAAATGCAATTTACCCAAATAATTATTATTTTTTCTTTTGGTCTTATCCTATCAATTATGAACAATTACTGTTGGGTGTTCAAATAGTTGTTATTAGGAATAAATGAAATTGAGGGTTGGCCTACTAATGTCACTCATCATAACTTTTCTTCACATGCCATTTTACTTTATTGATTTTGTATCCCAAAGTTTTCTTTATTTGATTAGAATGCAGTTATTTAATGTCACTTTCCTACAAATTTATTGCGTGCCATCTAATTTGGAAAATCTCGTGATTTTGGAATTTTGTCACCCATCACTTTTTGTGTCCGCCTAACGTTTTTTAAAAATAAAAATTTATGACTTTATTATTTATTTCATAACAATAATTTGTTTTTATAAAAAAATTTTAAACTTAATTATAAGTTGGATTTATTAAACTTTCTATTTTGAATTTCTTGTTATTATTCTGAATTTCATAAATAACCAAAAAAAAAAAAACTTTCCCCTTAGTTAAACTTCAGATAGCTTCCTCCAAATTTCCTATTTCCGTCCACTTTGAACATATGCTATTTTATTTTAAAATTTTAAGTCCAACGAAAAATAATCAGCAACCTCACCCCCCAAAAACAGCTCTTTGAAACTTCTGATAAAGAGAAATACTTCCTCCACTAATACATCAAATATTCTACAATTATTTGCTGACCAGCAGGAGAAATGGCAGGGGCTATTGTGTCCTTAGTTGTTGAAAGAATTTCTGATCTACTCATCCATGAAGCAGTTTTCCTCAAAGATGTGAAAGATCAAGTTGAGAGCCTAAAGTATGAACTGAAGCGAATGCAGTGTTTCTTGGAGAACGTTGACCGTAAGCCAGAACAAGACGAGCTTCTCCATAATCTGGTATCGGAAATCCGTGATCTTGCTTGCGATGCTGAAGATGTCATCGACTCTTTTATTCTAGAAGCAGCACATCAACGAGATTCTCATGGGATTGTCAAGAGATTCACCTCCATTTTCACTAAACCTGATCATCTGCACAAAATCAGGGTGCAGGTCAAACCAATCCAGACCAGGCTCCAAGACATTTCCAAGAATCTTCCAGCTTATGAGATACCCGGTGATGGAGAAGACTCTAGCTCAATTTTCAAGTTGCAGCAACGGTTAAGGACATACTCGCATGTCGAGGAAGAGGACGTTGTTAGCTTGGACATTAGCACCAAGGAAGTCATGACCAAGTTGATGACTGAAGAAGATAGACCCCACGCCGTCGTTTCCATAGTCGGTATGGGGGGCATCGGTAAGACTACTCTTGCCAGAAAAGTATTTAATCATGTTGATGTGAGACGCCATTTTGATTTCTTGGCTTGGGTTTACATATCTCAACAATGTAAGCCGAGAGAAGTTTTGCTTAGTGTCTTGATGAATGTTCTCTCTCCTTCTAAAGATGAAAGAGAGCTAATTGAGAAACTGGACGAGAGTAAGCTGATAAAAAGGCTTTTTGATGCTTTGAAAGAAAAGCGGTATTTAGTAGTCCTCGATGATATTTGGAGAAGCGAGGATTGGGATATTCTTAGACCTGCTTTTCCACGAGGAAGAATGGGAAGCAAAATACTATTCACAACACGCAATAGGAATGTGGTTTTTGATGCCGATCCTTGCAACACTCCCATTGAGCTCTCACTTCTTACAAATGATGAAAGTTGGAATCTTTTGTGTAGGAAAGCATTCCCACGGAGCAATATGGGTTCTCAATGCTGCTCAGAAGAATTTGAGAAGCTTGGAAAAGAGATGGTAAAAAATTGTGGAGGTCTGCCTTTAGCAATTGTTGTGTTGGGAGGCTTGCTAGCAACAAAACAGTCATTGGCTCAATGGGAGATGGTTTACGAAAACATCCATGGACACTTAAAAGGGCTCCCACACCAAAATCAAAATGGTGCAGTGAACAGAATTTTGGTTTCAAGCTACAATGATTTGCCTTATCCTTTAAAACCATGCTTTCTGTATCTTGGTCATTATCCAAAAGATTGGGAGATATACTCATAAGATTATGGATGGCTGAAGGTTTCATTTCACCATCACTGGAAAGCAAAGAAATCTCGATGGAGGATGTAGGCGAACACTTCCTAGAACAGCTTATAGACAGGAGCTTGGTTCAAGTTAGCAGGCAAGGCTATACAGGAACAAATGTTAAGACATGTCGAGTGCATGATCTCTTGAGGGACTTGTGCACAAAGAAAGCAAGAGAGGAGATGTTATTGGAAATTATTCAACAATCATCTGCTCAATTTGATGTGACTTTGGTCGAACCTATGCTACGAATAATTTCTACTCATCCTAGCGAAGGGAAAGTTCATTTGAAGGGAGAGCTTCCAAGATTACGTTCTTTATTGTTGCCTCAAAATGAGACATTGGTAGAATTTTGCATTTCAAATTGCAAAAGCTTTAAATTTTTAAGGGTGTTGACTCTTTTAAAAAGGAACGTCGAAAAGTGGCTGTGTCAAATGAAATTGGTGATCTCCTACATTTGAGATACTTGAAGTTAGAATGCTGGAACGAAATGATTTTGCCGCAATCTATTGGCAGATTGAAGAGTTTATACACTTTATACATCAAGTATCATACTGACATTGTAATTCCAGATGTTGTGTTCAAGTTGGAACGTTTTAAGGCATATTGTAATAAAAAGGATTGCGTTGTTCGGAAGAGGATTTCGTTTGCGGCTAGGGTTCACTTCAAAAAATATTGAAACTTTGAAGTACATAATGGTGGATGAGCAGCCGATTGAAAATAATGTGGTGCTTACGTGGACTAATATTCAGAGTTTAGGAATAGTATTTACAAGAACAGAATATGTGAAGCCTATCCTAATCTTGCTAACCCAATTGCGACGCCTTTGGGTCAGTGTCTTTGGAGGTTTTAAACGATTCAAACCTATCATATCTAGACGTAGAACCTCTTTCTTGGTGCCATCACCTCTCCAAACTGAGATTAGCTGGGGGGATAAAAGATGATCCACATCCGAGCCGTCATATTTTGAAATTTCTTCCACCAAATATCGTCAAATTAACTCTGTTTTGGTGTAGGATTAGCCAGGATCCAATGGGTGTATTAGAAAAGCTATGTCATTTGAGGATTCTCTATTTGAAAGGAGTATATAACGGGAGTAAAATGATGTGCTCTAGCAATGAGTTCCTCAACTTGATTCTCTTCAAATGATTGGTCTAGAAGAGTTAGAGGAGTGGGAAATAGAAAAGGGTGCAATGCCATACCTTCAAAGATTAGAGTTGGCCGATGTTGATAGTTTAAGGATGCTTCCAGAAGGATTGAGGTTTATTACTACTCTTCAAGAAATGACATTAAAAAACATGAGTTCGTCATTGAAAGAAATGATTAAAGTGATAGATGGAAGAGACGGAGAGGATTTCTATAAAGTGTGTCACATTCTCTCTATCCACATTTTTTGATCTCAAGTAATTGAAGCCAACATCACGTGAGGTATTTTTTTTTCTGTAAAATAATATATTTTTTATTTTTCTTTCACTCATATAGTTGGAGATTGATATAAAATTAATAAAATAACCAAAAAAGAAAAAGGAAAATATTGATATTTAATTAACATAAAAATTGTAATTAAAATAAAAAAAAAAGAATTTCAAATCATTTTTCTAGAAAAACTAAAATTTTAATATCACTCTATTAATTCATAAATTCCATGTCATATTTTTAATTGATATACATAAGAGAGATGATGATATGTGTATACCATTTTTTTTCTTGATGTAAGTAATCTAATCCGCATTGAAATGCACTTCTTCGGGATATTCAACTCCATCAAGTGTGTGTTTTTAAGAATTAGATTGCTGAATGAAGTGGTTGTTTATATTAATAATTTGATGAGAGTGCAAATTTTAGTTATCCAATGTTTTCTTTTTTATAAAATCTATATATCTCTATGTTCTTTTTTCTTATATTTCGAAACTTTAGTTCCCTTGCTTATGATATTAGTTTTGAGATAAATTCAATATTTTCTTCAATTGTCTTTTAGCATTAGCGCTTGCTTCTACCTACAGGTCCGAGTTCAATTAAAAATTCAGACCCGTTTGTTAGATCCAGACTTGAAAAATGGATTTAAAAATTTATCCAAGCCCGACCTAGATAAAAATGTTAAAATCGGGCCTGACCTAACCCGTTCATATTAATTTTTATATTATTTTTTATATAATTTTAAAAAATATATAATATATCAAAAATACTAAAAAAATTAAAATAAATATTTCCCAACAAATTGAAAATAAATTTTAAAAAATAGGGAGAAAATAACAAGAAAATAATATTAAAAAAAAAGCATATTTTTTTATCCTTTAGCGAATTCGGGCTGGGCCAAGGCAAAAAAATGTCTTACCCGATGCCCAGCCCGTTTTTTAAACGGGCCTTATTTTTTTATCCAAACTCATTTTTCGAGCCTATTTTCACCCAAACCCTCTCATATTTCAGGCGGACTTTCAAGCTGAGCCGAGTGGCCCGATCCATGAATAGATCTACTTCTACCCTCCCAATTTTTTTTTCAAAAAAAGTTATCTTCTTAATATCTGGTTCGTTTGCATCTAATTATGGCAGGTGATGTTTTGATTGAGATTAATCAATTTAAACCAAACAAAGGAAATTCCTAATTACCCAAAGTATATATCCCTTGCACTGAAAAACAAAACCGAAAGTAAAAGAAGTAGCACAACATTACAATTTACAAATCACTATTTAAAATTAAAAATTAGATGATAAGAAAAAACTATTTAAGATTTTCTATAACAAAAAGATACTTATTATTAATACTTATTTTCATTTAATAATATATAAAACAGGTTCGTATATGATTTATACGGATCATTGATTAAATTTCTTACCAAATCACCTGTTTGACACGAGTTAAAACTGTATAACGTCTATCTCCACCCAATATTGTATAAAAAATAGATTCATACATTAGTTATTGTGAAACTTAATTTAATCGTTCAATCGACGATATTTCAAGGAGGGAACGCACGTACAAACTTATACATTACAAGTGGAGTACTTTGTTTGGTAGTGGTAGCTACCAACCCTGACTATGGACCATAAAACGAATATGGAGAATACAAAAAAGAAATGGTATGAGAATTACTCATTTTATATTTTTTAATTATTATTAATATAGATAAGGTTATATGTGAAAATATGTCTCGCATTTTGACCAAAACAGTTTGTGACGTCGCAACGAGAAGAAGCTCTTCGTCCTAATGTGGAGCCGACGTCACGACAAGAAGAAAGTCCTCATCCTAATGACGCAATCCTCTTTCATCCCGACAACCAAACTCCACATCACAATGTGGCGAAATGTTACGTTTTTCGACTTTCTTCTCTCAGTTAAACTCTGTTTTAATTTCCTCCTTAAACTTTGGTTAACCTAATGATATTCTAGTCATATATGCTATGAATTTCACCCTACAAATAGTCTTAGTTATTCTAGGTTTTATACAACAAAAATATTAAGATCTAGATAATTCTATTCTTTGAGTTTGAAACATTTTTATTTTGGGGCTTTGGGTTTTTTTATTCTCCTTCTTTTGTACTCTCTTTTTATTATAGTGAAATCTCCTTTTATTCGTGGGTTTTTATCCTCTTTTAAGAAGTTCTTCCACGTAAATTTGTGTGTTCAATCTTTTCGATTTCTACTTTATTTACTTGTTCGTTGCATACACCGAAGTTAATTCCTACTAAACTAATATCAGAGCTAGTTCAATTTTCACATTTAACTCATTCGGAGATTGCTGCATCAATATGTGGTAAGTTCGTATGTCAGCAATATTGATTCAGAGCAATCTTGAAAGAATCCTTATAGAGAAGATGCCCACATACATGGATCAGCCAAAATGAGATAGGTTAGATAAAAAAGTTCTATTCACAATTCAATTATGTCTAACAAATAATATGTTACAAGAGGTTCCGAAGGAAAAACAACGTATACATTATTGAAGAAACTGGAAGCCTTCTGTATAACGAAATACTTGGCCCATGAGTTAGTGTTAAAACAAGGTCTCTACATGTTCAGAATAACCGAAGCATAGTGTTTTGATAAGGTTAACAAATGAAAATGTAGTAAATTCAGGGAAACTAAGATAACAGTGTTAAATGCTTCATTTTCAATCACCGAAAAGCATTTATATACATGGTTCTGAAGAATAAAAATCTTAGCCTCACATTTATAAGGAGTTTTACTCTAATATGAGACAAAAATTACGGCGAGGGGATTAGAAGAGGCATTCACTAACCTCACACGATAATGTTGTTTATTCAGCGCTCAAAGTAACTGATGAAGCTGCTGATTTTCTTTCCGGAGAGACTCAACCTCCTCCATCAGTTCAGTTTTGTTCTGTAATATGGAGCTCATCACACGAGACATCTCCATCTGTTCCAATGATTTTCGTGAATTAGAGCAATTGACATGACAACGTTGTTTAATCAGCGCTCAAAGCAATTGACAATCAATGAGTGTCATGACCGGAAATAAAAAACTATGAAATATATTGAGATTTGTAAAAATCCTTATCCAGGATGACTTCACTACTCCAATGCATAAAAAGACCAAAGTGATTAGAGAAATTAATGTAGAAATGAATAGTTGTTTAACCAAACCAGATGTCATACATTCATTGCTGGAAGAACTCCTGATGCCGCTGCAGTCAATGAATCAAACCTCGATAACAGGCTATTAAACAGCTCTTCTCTGGTTTCAGCTCCTGTGTTCTTTGTTTTTGGAGAAGCTGCCAAATGAGATGTTCCATCACTGAAGCAGATGTAGTACTAATTCTCTCAGCATATGTTGAAAACCTTCAAGGCGGTGCTAAAGATGCTAGTTCTAGGCTGAGTCAAGGCTGCCAGCTCTAGTAATGCCTATTGAACCAAAAGATAAAGCAGACATGGAGCTCGAGGAGAAATGTTCAGGAAATCCCAATGAAGTCTCCTGATTTGAAGAAACGTCTTTCCTGTGCAAATTTTCATAGCTCAGGTTAGAAATAGTCTGACTGAGCATTGAAGACTGTCGGAGCAGAGTGCTAAAGCTAATAGCTAAAATAGACTCCTGGGATATTCTGCTTGCTAAATTTGACTAAGAAGGCCATGGAAATAATTATATATAACTTCAGTAACCATGTAAGCCAAGCAAGGCCTGACATTAACGAATAAACAATTTCAGGTGTCATCAACGAAGATTCAATTTTGGATGTCGAGTCAAAAACTTGAGGATTTTAGTTTCGCAAATGAGGTCACGAACTTTTGTTTTTTGCATAAAGCATTATGAGATCAAAATTGAGGAAAAAAACATCATTCATATGCAACGCAAAGAGCTAAATGTTTGAAGCAAGCTTGTCCATCCATGCTACTTAAGCGCATCCTCCTCTTTTGCTAAGTACCTACACTAATGCCAGCTAGAAACATATGGTAATTGTACAGCACAACTCGTCCACATTAATAAAGAAGAAGCTTTAGAAAGCATGAAACTTCTCTCTTTGTTCATAAGTAACTCAATTTAGTGCATGATTTAATAATCTACAATGAGTGTTGTTCAAAAAATCTTTTAAGTCAGCTGCCAATCAACAACACACATCCCATTGGTAACTTTTATTTTGTGATGTATGCATTCGTAGCTAAAAAACTTACACATGACAAAATGGTTAAAAACATAATGTATAAAAATTTTGGAATTTAACCAACATGATCTACCTGAAAATCAACATAATGAGTATGAAAATAAAGGATATTCTCATCGTTTCAATTTTCTTTCAAATTCATGCTTATATATTATAAATTTTGTTGATATAATTTATCAACAGAAATGAAGCGATGGGAAGAGAAATGGAAGGGTGAGAAGGTCCAGAAGCAGAGCCATCAGAAAGATCCCCCAAATTGTCTAAAGTCCGTCTCTTTTTATTATACCGGGTTGGGCTATTATATAATAAAATATAAATATATAAAAATTATTATCATCTTATAAAAATTTGTCCCGCACGTGACCGAAGAAGAGTTATAAAGTAACTCTTCTCAAATTATCTTATATTTATGAAGTGCGTGTAAATTGGGGCTTATCATATATGTTTTACTACTGCAGTATTGAACCTGTGAGACTTTGGATACCAGTTGGGAGCGTAAGCTCGTGCTAGCTGTTTTGGAAACTGCGATATTGAACCTACGAGCCTTAGGATATCAATTGGGAGCGTAGGCTCACGCTAATTGTTTTGGAGGCTGCAATATTGAACTTACAAGCCATAGGATAATAGCTGGGAGCATAGGCTCGCGCTAACTGTTTTGGAGATTGCAGTATTGAATCTACGAGCCTTAGGATATCAGCTGGAAGCGTAGGCTCGCGCTAACTATTTTGGAAGCTGCGGTAGTGAACCTGCAAGCCGTAGGATACCAGCTGGGAGCGTAGGCTTGCGCTGACTGTTAGAAAACTTCTCAATTCAATTTTGTGAGGGGATGTTTGGTTCAAGGTAATGGCTATGCCGTTATAAGCCTATTCTGCAGGCCCATAGAAACAGATGTTTAGTTCAATAGAATATCCTATTACGGGTGTATTCCATTCCGGGCTTAAGCAAAGATATTTTTTTATTTCTATTCCCTCCCCTCTTCACAGTTTACTCATTAGTTGCTTGAAGAATCCTATCTTACCCAGGGGCGAAGCCAGAAGAATTTTTTAGGGGGGCCGGATAAAATTTTAATTTTTTATAGTTTATATTTTTATAATTTGTAAAGGATTAAATTGAATTTTTATAATTTTAGGGGGCCAAAGTGTAATTTTACCTTTAGTAATTTAAAATTTTTAAAAAAATTTTAGGGGCCAAAGGGCCAAAATAGCAATTTTATATTTTAGGGGGGCCAGGGCCCATGCCAGCCCTCTGGCTACGCCCCTGATCTTACCCTCACCAAATTCTCACCTCAAAAAATAGTAGCCATTTCTTGCTTCCTTTGACTCCAGCACTCCTCCCCTTCATCCAAGGTCAGGTAAATATTTTTCCTTCTACTGTTCCTTTCATTTTCCTGTCTACCATTTTTTCTTACCCACAAATTTTTTCTGCCTCTTTTTGTTATTGCTTCCTTCACCATCATCTCTGATCTTTTTTAAATAAACAAAGTCTCTAAAATCTTGGATCTGAATTTTTATCCTACAAGGCTTTCAGTGAGTTTACCCTTTCCACCTCTTCTTTGATTTTATTTTTCATGTAAATCAAAACCCCCACTTTGTCAAAATTTATGTTTTGATTGCAAATGAGAAGTTCAATTTTAATGATCAAGATCTTTCCTTTTCCAATAATCTATGTTTTGACTTTGTTGAATTGAATACCCAAAGTCTTAATCTTTTTGACAATATGTTGAATTGCTTGTCTGGGCATGTTGAGAAATGATAAGAAACTTAATTGTTTGTATGATTAAAGGAAATTTTTATAATTTGATAGTCAATTGTTTGTATCATTTGACTCTGAGATTGCAGCTAATATGGGTTGGATTTTTTACTCATTGATGATTTGTATTGATAACATTTGGATCAACAAATTTCTTGTACCCCTTACCCGTATTCAACTCTGGAACCGGGTACGAGGCATTATCGAACTTAACTTGCTTGAGCATTCAACTTTACTATAATATTCGTTCCAAATTAAAACTTTTTCATTTACATTCACAACGTCCCTATTATGAGTCTATGAGACCCTTTACATTTCTCATCCTCACTACTTTCCATACCTAAATAATTGACCTATTTAAAAGCTAAACAATCAAACTGGTGATGGTGATTCCAATTAAACAAATCAACCCCTAAAGTAGAATATAAATAAATTCCACAAACAAAATGTAAACAAAAGAATCAACCCAAAAAAATTCTATTCTATAATAAGCAGTATCAATTATGAACAAAAATAAGATAAATCTACGCTTACCCACTTCAAGTATAGGAACAATGATTGATTCCCGTGATCTAGCCTTTGTTTTTTAGCTCACTTTCCGAGTCGTTTTTTCCCCAGTTTTTTAAATGACATGTTAAGCAAAATAAAAATAATTGTTTGTAAGATTAAAGGAAATTTTATAATTTAATAGTCAATTGTTTGTATGATTTGACAGAGATTGCAGCCAATGTGGGCTAGTTTTTTTAATCATTGATGATTTGTATCAATAACATTTAACTTGAAGAAGCTTTGTTTATTTTGTGTGCATCATTAGTGGAATTAATACGTCAAATTTGATCCAGTGGTTGACATCAATACATTGCTGTTTGTTTTTGAGATGTTTCATTATCTACTTATCATTTGTTTTTGTAGATGTTTTTAATATTTAGAGATTTGTATTTTATTTGGTTTCCTTTGTGGATTAGACATGATATTTTTTCCTGAATTTTTTTAATTCAAAATAAGATTATATGCTTATGAGAGTTACTCTTCTTTAGCATCTTGTTTTCAACAGTGACTCAATTTTGGTTTATACATGTATATTTTGTTAATTTATTATTGTTATTAATAGTAAGTATACTTTTGTG
Source organism: Gossypium australe (assembly GCA_005393395.2). Taxonomy (NCBI): domain Eukaryota; kingdom Viridiplantae; phylum Streptophyta; class Magnoliopsida; order Malvales; family Malvaceae; genus Gossypium; species Gossypium australe. Next base: position 141,429,749 of record CM016623.1, read on the forward strand.
ATTGTGAAATAGGGTTTTAGGAAAGTTCTTGGAATGATTTGTGTGTTAAATGTGTATCCTCTTGAAATAATTTAACTCAATATATGTGTTAAATGTATCTTCTCTTGAAATAATGAAATGATTTGTGTGTTTTAGCTAAAGAAGTGGTTGAAGGTAGCAACAAGAAGGGGAATATATCGCTCAAGGCTGTGCTAAGGTAACAATATCCTCCCAATGTCTTTGTTGTAAGTTGGTTATGTGTTCAAATTTGGAAAGATGAAATTTGTTAACAGAAAAGGAGACTACTAAGGTAAAGAGCAGCACACTAAAATATAAAACAAAACCACAGTAGTTACCCATTTAATGGAATTGAGCTAATACCACTTTTATTTTATATATTTTAAATTTGACTTTGGCGTGAAGAAAATAGACTAGTTACCCTTTTAATCGACTGATAAAATATAATATATATATATAATTATTAACTTGGGCCATCGAAAAGAATATTTATAATAATTTTAAATTCAATTTATTTATCAAGAAAAATAGTATATTAAACTATGGTTTAAATGCTATGTTTTGTTTATCAAAATTGGATCAAATTGATGAATTGAATTAATTCGATCAGTATTATAAAATTGAGAAAAAATAAATTAATAAAATATCAATTGAACTGGGTGAAAATCTGATTAAAAAATAATTGAATAAAATTTAAGTTAATTTAAATATTTAATTTTGTTGTTATAATTTATAAAATGAATGCATATGTTGTTATTATTAATTTATGTTTATCAATTTTTTATTTTTACAAATTACAAGATTTTTTTAAATAAAAATATTTTGAAGTTTTTACTTTACTATGATTGAACTAATTATGTAATCATCTCTACACTCTGATCCGTTATTCATTTTTTTTATTTAAACACAATAAAAAAATATAAATTAAGATGCGATAAAAAAAATAAAAAATCTATCATTCATAAGTTGTATTAAAGGCAAACTTGACCACTTTTAAACACTCCAAAAATAAAATAGATAAAAATTATAGAAATAAAAAAATATAATAATATATAAAAACGAATCAAATAGAGGTATAAGAAATAATGTAATGTGGGAAAACACATGAATGACAACAAAATTTCGATAAAGAAAAATCCTACTCACTCTATAAAAAAATTATAAATAATAGTTATTCATATAACGTGAAAATTTCATCGTAAACGTGATAAAAAAGCAATGACCCCATCACTTTTCTTTAGAAGAAAAATGGAAATGGATGTATTTAAATTTTATAATAATAACTTAATAACTCTTTTACTATTACTTATAATAATTTTATTTTTATATACAATAAAAAAATTATACTTTTATAAATATAATTTTATTATAAAATTTAGACAAAAATAATATAATTTCAATAGATATAGAAATTGGTCAACAATCAACTTCTTCTTTATCTCTCCCCCCAAAACAAGAACAGAAGGGAAGAGCACTCAAGGTTTCTTTACGTTTATGGTGTGCTTGACTTTGACAACTACTCAAAGTACTCTTTAAGATTTTCAAACCAAACCGAGAAGGGAAGAGAAATTATTTTTTTGGTGAGCACATTCTTCATGTTTCTTATTGCATACCTATAATCGAATTGAGTTAATACAAAATAAAAGAAAATAAGACCTTATTTAAATACCCTTTTTAGTTTAAGTGAAATATTATAATAAGTAAGTTGAGCCCTTTTTATTTAACTATTAAATATGTACCTTATAAAAAAGTAATATATTCAATTGTTTCTTTTCTTTTCCCCCAAAAATTATTAAATTTATATTATTTTTTCCTTTTACTAATTTTAACTATTCAAACAAAATAATATATCTTTTTCTAGTCACCATTATTAATTCAAATATAACATTAGTTAATTACAATGTGAGGATGTATACAAGCTTTTTAAAATGTAAATTAAAGATCGAATTTTTAAAAAGTTTCATATAATATATGCATATTTTTGTAAAACTGGAAATTATGTAATCCGGATGTGGATGCATTTTACGTTTAGATGTTCATCATTATTTTTTCTTTTAAAACAACTATAATTTTTGCTCAAGATATTAGTTTTTGGCTACGCCTTCGTCGACAAAAGTATCAGGTAAGTTCTAGTTTGGGTTCGTTGTCTTTTTTGAGTTTTAGGTTAATTCCTAGTGGATTCATCTGTATCGATCTGGATTAGTTATAAATTAGCATGTTGGTTTTCTAGTTTTCAGTATTGGTAGAATTGAAGATTTTTGGTTGATCGTTGGTGTGTCAAGGAGCATCCTTCAGGTGTATTTTTGAACCAATAAATGTTAGGGACCTTATGATTTAAGAAATTCACGTTTTGTGGCCTATTTCAGTGTGGTTTTATGACCACACGGGTGGCCACACAGGCGTGTGAAACACATGGGCGATCCACATGGTCATGTGCAATTGTGGAATTAGGGTTTTTGATAATTTTTGGTGCCACATGACCGTGTGGCTACTATTAGGGGATTTTGTCGATTTTCACATAGGCGTGTGCCTTGGTCACACGGGCGTGTAGACCTCCACATGGCCTATGCATTTCCACATGACCGGCGCATACGGTCATGTGGCATTGTTTCGCAGATTTTTGTTCTGTGTTGCAATTTGACCTGTTTCAATTCCTATGTAGTCTAAAATTCATTGAGGCCTTTGTAAATGTGTAGGGACTCTACTTTCTGCTTAGTTTCAAATGTGTGCCCTATCTCATGTGTGTTTTGTGTGTGTATGGTGTTGATTGAATGAATGTGTGCTCTTTAAAGCACTGGCCGAATGTGTTTTGTACTCTTATCTAGAGGGGATCAAATGTAAGTAACCCCTAACTAAGGCGAGCCATGCTTAACTGACTGTGGAAACGCCTTCATGGGTGACCAACTAAGTAAGGGTTAGGAATAATTGGTGTTGGTCGAATGCTTATGTGCTCTTGTTGATGTTAGGTGAATGTGAAATTGTGCTTATTACTATGTTGCCGAATACTCTTATGAGCATTGGTTTTGTTAGTCTATATGTGCTATTAGCATTTTTTTTATTCACTTATATCTATATATAAATAAGTATGCCTGATTTGAGCATGCATAATTGTCTTATGCCATTTGCATAAAATTAGGGTTTTGGGTTGTAAAGAGAAGGAAGACAATTTTGGGCAGTTTTAACTGCGATACTTCTGTACAGCGGTTTACCACACTGTACATATGCTACCTGAGTTGCATATTGTTATTTCAGTACCATAGTTCCACATTACGTGGTGTGTAGGGTGGGTGAGCCTATTATGGTTCTATGTGGTGTGCAAGGTGAACAGGCCTTCTGTAGCCCATATGTGGTGTGCAGGGTGGACGAAGTAGTGTCTAGTTGGTGAGGTGGGTTTTGTTTTTGACTTGTTGCATCTGTTCCGCATCTGAATATACGTATATTTGTGTAAATATTTGATAATTACATATGGTTGAGATGTCGTTTCTGTGGTTTGGTATTGTATATTGACTTATCGATGTAAGATTTTTGTAAGAACTCTTTATACAAATACTTGTCTAAAATATTCATTGTATTATCTCGTCTTTTACCGACTGTTGTGTTTAGGACTCACACTAAGCTCGCATAGCTCATCCCTTTAATTTTCTTCCTTTCAAGTAAATTCCGCATATCGAAGTTGGACTCGACAACTGAAGGTCTCAGATGGATAAGATTTGAACTAATTAAATAAAGTATTTCGTTTCAATTCTTAGGTTTTCAAACTGTTTTGGATTGTAAGTATTAATAAAGACTATGGTATAAATTTTATTTTAAATTTTCATAAATTGCTATTCGGACTGAACTTTGTGGATTTTATTTCTGAATTTTTTACGCCGATTAAACACTGTTTCAAAACGTAGCTAAACATTATTTAATCACTTAAAGTTGAAGCGAGCAAAAGATTTTCTCGGTTGAAATAAAGTTTTTGTTTCCGCCACTTTTATTGGCCAATTAATCCTCCAGAATTCGATCTAAACTTTTAGGCCGAACTTTAGAGTGTTATAGGAATTTTACTTTGTGTAAATAGAGTTGAAGCGAGCAAAAGATTTTCTCGGTTGAAATAAAGTTTTTGTTTCCGCCACTTTTAGTGGCCAATGTAATCCTCCAGAATTTGGTCTAAACTTCTAGGCCGAATTTTAGAGTGTTACAGGAATTTTACTTTGTGCAAATTATATATGGAATCTCTCTCAAATAAATAAATTTTTATTTTAAAAAAAAATCTTTCACCACTTTTTTGACAAATTTTCTTATTTTCTTTTAACATTCTTTGTACCGTTGGAGCAAAAATGACTTGGAAGACGTGGGTTTGACATTTTGGTCAATTAATATTAAAAAGTTACAAAATGATTATTAATAAATTATTTGAAAGTTTTATTTTAAGTTATTGGGTTGTTAAAATCATTGTTATATGGCCTTCATTGTTTGCCCGCTTACACCAATAAAAAACTCTTCTACCTCTCCTTTTCTATAGTTTAAGTTTTTTTTTTTTCATAAAATAACTTTAAATGTCATGTATCTACGAATCAAAATCCAAACAATTTTCTTCTCTGTTCTTCGACTTCCACTATGAGATTGACTTGATCTAATATACGTTTTTTTACTCATCGATGAGTATTAATCCATCGTACCGTTCATCGAATTGCCACTTTAACCTCGCTAGTCGAACTTAAAAAAAATAATTCAATGACTTAAATAAAAACTCTTGAATAGATCAGTAGCTTAAATGAAAACCTTCAAATAGCCTAATAATCATTTTATATTTTTTTAAATTAAATGATGAAAACTTATATTTATTAATAATTTAATAATCTTAAATGTAATTTACCTAAATAATTATCCTTTTCCTTTTGGTTTTATCCTATCAATTATGAGCAGTGACTTTTGAATCTGCAAATAGTTATTATTCGGAAGAAATTATTTAGGGTTTGGCCTACTAATGTCAGTAATAATAACTTCACCTTATTGTTTGGAAGATATGAGTTAAGGGTTGTCCTACCAGCAATAGCCAGACTTTTTATTTTTATCCTACCAGACTTTCGGTGAGTTTACCTTTTCTACCTCTTCTTTGATTTTATTTTTCATGTATATCAAAATCCCGTTTCATTAAAATTTATGTTTTGGCTTCAAATGAGAAGTTCAATTTTGATGATCAAGATCTTTCCTTTTCCAATAATTTATGTTTTGGCTTTGTTGAATTGAATACCCAAAGTCTTAAATCTTTTTGACAATCTGTTGAATTGCTTGTCTGGATATGTTGAGAAATGATAGGAAACTCAATTGTTTGTATGATTAAAGGAGATTTTTATAATTTGATAGTCAATTGTTTGTATCATCTGACTTTGAGATTGCAGCCAATTTTGGTTAGAATTTTCAATCATTGATGATTTGTATTGATAACATTTGGATTGACGAATTTCTCATCCTCACTACTTTCTATACCTAAATGATTGACCTATTTAAAAGCTTAACAATCAAACAAGTGATGGTGATTCCAATGAAACAAATCAACCCCTAAAGTGGAATATAAATCATTTCCACAAACAAAAGGTAAACAAAAGAATCAACCCAAAAAAATTCTATTCTATAGTAAGCAGTATCAATTATGAACTAAAATAAGATAAATTGGTGCTTACCCACTTCAAGTATAGGAACAATGATTGATTCCCATAATCTAGTTTTTGTTTTTTAGCTCACTTTCCAAGTCATTTTTTCTCCAGTTTTCTGGATGTCATGTTAAGCAAAATAAAAATAATTGTTTGTTTTATAATTTGATATTCAATTGTTTGTATGATTTGACTGAGATTGCAGCCAATGTGGGCTGATTTTTTTAATCATTGATGATTTGTATGGATAACATTTAACTTGAAGAGACTTTATTTATTTTATGTGCATCATCAATGGAATTAATACGTCAATTTTGATCCAGTGGTTGACATCAATACATTGCTGTTTATTTTTGAGATGTTTCGTTATCTACCTATCATTTGTTTTTGTAGATATTTTTAATATTTGGGTATTTATATTTTATTTGATTTTCTTTGTGGATTAGACATGATATTTTTTCTGAATTTTTTTAATTCAAAATAAGGTTATATGCTTATGAGAGTTACTTTTCTTTAGCATCTTGTTTTCAACAGTGACTCAATTTTAGTTTATACATGTATATTTTGTTAATTTATTATTGTTATTAATATTAAGTATACTTTTGTGATTGTGAAAAAGGGTTTTAGGAAAGTTCTTGAAATGGTTTGTGTGCTAAATGTGTATCCTCTTGAAATAATTTATCTCAATATATGTTATAAATGTATATTCTCTTGAAATAATGAAATGATTTGTGTGTTTTAGCTAAAGGAGTGGTTGAAGGTAACAATAAGAAGGGGAAATATATTGCTCAAGGATGTGCTAAGGTAACTGTTGAAACCATTTTAAAAATCGGGTTTAGAAAAATGGGGATCGACTTTGAAAACAAAAACGGGAGTCGCCACCAATCTTTTTTACTTAGGTGTGATTGGATCACCTTATAAAACGTTTTATTTCAAAACATTTTTTTGGGTCCACAAAAACAAGAAAATGAGTTCGGGAGTCGGTTACGTATGAGGAAGGGTTAGCACCCTCAAAACGCCCAAAAATTGGTACCAAATTGATAAAGTCATGTCCAAATATTGAAAATAAGAAAATTATAAAATATGATCCTTTTATTTGAAAGAAAACTAAGACTTACTTATTTCAAAGAAATAAAATACTTTACCCAATAAGTTAAGGTATAGCATGTCATTACTTTAAAAATTAAGCTTGTCTTTGTATGAGGAAATCCCTACCTCGAGACACAAAATGTCGAACCTAATAAGTTAAGGCAAAACACTTTGAGTTCCCAAGAATAGTTTTTTATTTTGAAGTCGGTAAATCTCAAATTTCTTAAAAGATGGAGATATGTAATATTTAAAGTTTCATGAGAAAAATCAAACCCAATAAGTTAGGGCAAAATTCTTCTCAAAATTCCCTAAATATCACACATCACTATATTTTGAAAACCATTTGAATGTAATGTGTCGATTTAAAAGATGTTTTTATGAAAGAAACAACCAAATTATGAATAAATAAAAAATATAAATGACAATATAATTTACAAATTGTATTAACAATGAACACAACTATAATGAACTATACTAAACAATAATATACAATCTAAAGCAAATAAATAAATAAACATGTAATAGCAATAAATGAGAGAATAATATATTAGACATTTAAAAATAATAATAATAATAATGCTTTTTATATAAAATAACACAAACTTAAAATAAAAGATACCTATAATAAATATATAATTTAATAATATAATATATGTATATAAAGGATGGTAGTAAAAATAATTAATAAATAGTATAAAGTATTTTAGAAAAACATGTATAACACAACATAAATAAAATAAAATATGTTAGATAATATAGATAATTTTAAAAAAAATAAGGATTTGAGGAATATATGATATAATCTAATACTAAAAAAATACTAATAATCTGTAAAAATATTTTTGTACATAAAATGAATAATGATAATTAAATATATAAAAGATTAGTACATAAAATATATATTTATATAATTTATACTACTAATAAATTAATATACAAATAAAAAGATTTAATGTGATATTTAATATAATAAATAAATAACCAAAATATAAAAATAAATAAATAAAGCAATTAGGATTAAATAACAATAAAAATAAATTGAAAAGGGTTAAAATAGTGATTAAAATAAAAATAGAGAGACTAAATTTAAAAGTGCGTTAAATTACAGGGATTAATTTAGCAATTATTCAAGATATAAAAATGGCCTCATTTAAAAATTTTACTTTTAAAACAGGCTAAAGGATCTAATTGAACCGAAATATAAATTTTGGGTCAATTCTATAAACAAATAATTTTCAATTGGACTGAATTGAAGTACATGAAAATTGCAGGGGGACTAATATTATAAATTTCCCTTTTTTATTAAAAACACGTGGACCCTGGTTCGGATCCGGGTCAACGCGCGGGTCATGCCTTATCAAAACGACGTCGTTCGTGTTAGGTTATAAATACTAGTTCCTAAAAAAAATCATTAGTTTTAGAGTTTTTAAAAAAAAAAAACTTAAAATCCTCTGAGAGAAAAGAAAAAGGGAAGCTGCGGCGATAGGGTTCGTTCGGGCCACGCGTACACACGCCTCCGTGGCCGGTGGCCGGTGGTCTGAGCCACCGATTTTTTGCGCTTCCGAGAAGGTAAAACTACTTCCTTTTTATCCTTAACAATGGTTATACGCAAATATATAAATAATAAAATAAATAAAAAAAATATAAGTGGAAAAATCACCTATATAACCACTGTCTGTTGTGTATCCGTGTGTGAAGTCTGGATTTTTGCTGTGGGTATTCGTATCCTTATTCGCTTGCTTATTTTCTGTGTTTTCTTTGCGAGAATATTAGTATCTGAAAAAGCCCTATTTTTTTGATAATTTCCGTGTGTTCTTTACAGATTTTACAAGGGTTTTTATAACCCGAAAAACAAAATAAAAAAGGAAATACAATCTTTGCCATTTTTGATTTTTCCTTTTTCTGTTGTTTGTTTTCTTTTTCGCAGGTTGATGGGGATTCTGGCGTCGAGACCTTCGCGCGCTGATGACAGTGCGAATGTTTGCTGAGGCATGCGGCGCGAAGACTAAGGCGGATCTTGTGACGTGACGATCGGTTTCCTGATGAAACGGCGCGACGCTTGGGATACTGCCTGCTTGCGGCGCCTAGGGTTTCAGAAAACCCTAGGCTTACTGAAACTTGCTTGAAGATTTGGGCCCATTTGGGCCATACGAGTTTGAGCTTGATTGGGTCTGGAGTATTTGGGTAGTTAATTTGGGTGGTCTGTTATTGTGTCTGTAAGTGGGTCTGTTTAGGCTTTAGGTCTAGTGTAGTTGGCTTTGGGTTTTATTTATTGGGCTAATTTGGTAATGGGTCTTGGTTTTGTAAATGGACTGAAAAGGGACTTTAATTTTATTATTATATTATTTTTGTGGTTTTATTCCAGCCCGGTCAAAATTGGGCTCTTACAGTAACAATACCCTCCGAATATCTTTGCTGTAAGTTGGTTATGTGTTCAAATTTGAAAAGATGAAATCTGTTAATGGAAAAGGAGACTGCTAAGGTAAAGAGCAGCACACCAAAATATAAAACAAAATATAAAAATATTTTGAAGTTTTTACTTTACTATGATTGAGCTAATTATTTAATCATCTCTACACTCTGATCCGTTATTCATTTTTTTTATTTAAACACTAAAAAAATATAAATTAAGATGCGATAAAAAACAAATAGAAAATCAATTATTCGCAAGTTGTATTAAATGCAAACTTGACCACTTTTAAACACTCTAAAAATAAAATATATAAAAATTGTAGAAATAAAAAAGATATAAATTATAAAAAAAGATATAATAATATATAATACAAAACGAATCTAATAGAGGTATAAGAAATAATGTGATGTGGGAAAGCACATGAATGACAACAAGATTTCGATAAAGAAAAATCCTTCCCACTCTATAAAAAAAATTATAAATAATAGTGATTCATATAACGTGGAAAATTCATTGTAAACGTGACAAAAAAACAATGGCCCCATCACTTTTTTTTGGAAGAAAAAAAGGAAATGGATTTATTTAAATTTTATAATAATAACTTACTAAATCTTTTACTATTACTTATAATACTTTTATTTTTATATACAATAAAAAAATTATACTTTTATAAATATACTTTTCTTATAAAATTTAGACAAAAATAATATAATCTCAGTAAATATAGAAATTAGTCAACAATCAACTTCTTTTTTCTCTCTCCCCCCCAAAAAAAATAGAAGGGAAGAGCACCCAAGGTTTCATTACGTTTATGGTGTGTTTCACTTTGACAAATACTCAAAGTACTCTTTAAGATTTTCAAATCAAACCGAGAAGGGAAGAGAAATTATTTTTTTTGATGAGCACATTCTTCATGTTTCTTACCGCATACCTACAATCGAATTGAGTTAATACAAAATTAAAGAAAATAAAACCTTATTTAAATACCTTTTTTAGTTTAAGTGAAATGTTATATTAAGTAAGTTGAGACCCTTTTATTTAACTATTAAATATGTACCTTATGAAAAAGTAATATATTCAATTATTTCTATTCTTTTCCCCCAAAAACTATTAAATTTATATTATTTTTTCCTTTTACTAATTTTAACTATTCAAACCAAATAATATATCTTTTTCTATTCACAATTATTAATTCAAATATAACATTAGTTAAGTACAATGTGAGGATGAATACAAGCTTTTTAAAATGTAAATTAAAGATCAAATTTTTAAAAAGTTTCATATAATATATGTATATTTCTGTAAAACTGGAAATTATGTAATTCAGATGTGGATGTATTTCATGTTTAGATGTTCATCATTACTTTTTCTTTTAAAACAACTATATTTTTTGCTCAATATATTAATTTTTGGTTACGCCTTCGTCGACAAAAGTATTAGGTAAGTTCTAGTTTGGGTTCATTGTCTTTTTTGAGTTTTAGGTTGATTCCTTGTGGATTCGTCTGTATCGATCTGGATTAGTTATAAATTTTCATGTTGGTTTTCTAATTTTCAGTATTGGTGGGATTGAAGAGTTTTGGTCAATCATTGGTGTGTCAAGGAGCGTCCTTCAGGTGTGTTTCTGAACCAATAAATGTCAGGGACCTTTTGATTGAAGAAATTCACGTTTTGCGGCCTGTTTCGGTGTGGTTTTATGACCACACAGGTGGTCACGCAGGCATGTGCCACACATGGGCGATCCAACGGTCGTGTGCAATTGGAGAATTAGGGTTTTTGATAATTTTTGGTGCCACATGGCCGTGTGGCTACTATTTGGGGATTTTGTCGATTTTCATATAGGCGTGTGCCTTGGTCAAACGGGCTTGTGCAGCTTGCACACGGGCGTGTAGACCTCCACACAGCCTAGGCATTTCCACAAGACTGGGGCATATAGTCCTGTGGCCTTGATTCACAAATTTTTTTTTTTTGTGTTGCAATTTGACCCGTTTTAATTCCAATGTAGTCTAACATTCGTTGAGGCCTCTGTAAATGTGTAGGGACTCTACTTTCTGCTTAGATTCGAATGTGTGTCCTATCTCATGTGTGTTTTGTGTGTGTATGGTGTTGATTGAATGGATGTGTGCTCTTTGAAGCACTAGTCAAATGTGTTTTGTGCTCTTTTCTAGAGGGGATCAAATGTAAGTAACCCCTAACTAAGGCGAGCCGTGCTTAACTGACTATGTAAATGCCTTTATGAGTGACCAACTAAGTAAGGGTTAGGAATAATTGGTGTTGGTCGAATGCTTATGTGCTCTTGTTTATGTTAGGTGAATGTGAAATTGTGCTTATTACTTTATTGTCGAATACTCTTATGAGCATTGGTTCTGTTAGTCTATATGTGCTATTAGCATGTTTTTTTTATTCATTTATATCTATATATAAATAAGTATGCCTGATTTGACCATGCATAGTTGTCTTATGCCATTTGCATAAAATTAGGGTTTTGGTTGTGAAGAGAAGGAATATTATTTTGGGCAGTTTTAACTATGATACTTTTGTACAGTGGTTTACCGCACTGTACTATACATATGCTACCTCAGTTGCATATTGTTATTTTAGTGCCATAGTTCCACATTACGTAGTGTGTAGTGTGGGTGAGCCTATTATTGTTCTATGTGGTGTGCAAGGTGAATAGGCCTTCTGTAGCCCATATTGGTGTGCAGGGTGGACGAAGTAGTGTCTAGTTGGTGGGGTGGGTTCCACATCTGAATATACGTCTATTTGTGTAAATATTTGATTATTATGGTTGAGGTGTCGTTTCTGTGGTTTGGCATTGTATATTGACTTACCGGTGTAAGATTTTCGTAAGCAATCTTTATACAAATACTTGTCTAAAATATTCATTGTATTATCCCGTCTTTTACCGACTGTTGTGTTTCGGACTCACACTGAGCTCGTATAGCTCACCCCTTTAATTTTCTTCCTTTCAAGTAAATTCTGTATATCGAAGTTGGACTCGACAACTGAAGGTCTCAGATGGATAAGATTTGAACTAATTAAATAAAGTATTTTGTTGCAATTCTTAGGTTTTCAAACTGTTTTGGACTGTAAGTATTAATAGGGATTGTGGTATAAATTTTATTTTAAATTTTCATAAATTACTATTCGGACTAAACTTTAAGGACTGTGGATTTTATTTTTGAATTTTTTTACGCCAATTAAACACTGTTTCAAAACGTAGCTAAGCATTATTTAATCACTTAGAGTTGAAGCAAGCAAAAGATTTTCTCGGTTGAAATAAAGTTTTTGTTTCCGCCACTTTTAGTGGCCAATGTAATCCTCCAAAATTCGGTCTAAACTTCTAGGTCGAATTTTAGAGTGTTATAGGAATTTTACTTTGTGTAAATTATATATGAAATCTCTCTCAAATAAATAAATTTTCATTTAAAAAAAAAATCTTTCACCACTGTGACAAGTTTTCTTATTTTCTTTTAACATTCTTTGTACTTATGTTTTTATTGGTGGAGCAAAAATGACTTGGAAGACGTGGGTTTGACATTTTGGTCAATTAATATTAAAAAGCTACAAAATGATCATTAATAAATTATTTGAAAGTTTTATTTTAAGTCATTGGGTTGTTAAAATCATTGTTATATGGCCTTCATTGTTTGCCCGCTTACACCAATAAAAAAACTCTTCTACCTCTGCTTTCCTATAGTTTTGGTTTTTTTTTTTATGAAATAACTTTAAATGTCATGTATCTACAAATCAAAATCCAAACAGTTTTCTTCTCTATTCTTTGACATCTACTATCAGATTGACTTGATCTAATATACGTTCTTTTACTCATCGATGAGTATTGATCTATCGTACCGTTCATCGAATTGCCACTTTAACCTTGTTAGTCGAACTTTAAAAAAAAATAATAATTCAATGACTTAAATAAAAACTTTTGAATAGATCAGTAGCTTAAATGAAAGCCTTCAAATAGTTTAATGATCATTTTATATTTTTTTAAATTAAATTATCAAAACATATATTTATTAATAGTTTAATAACCTTGAATGTAATTTACCCAAATAATTATCCTTTTCATTTTGGTTTATCCTATCAATTATGAGCAATGACTGTTGAATCTGCAAATAGTTATTATTTGGAAGAAATTAGTTGAGGGTTGGCCTACTAATGTCGGTAATAATAACTTCACCTTATTGTATAAGTTGAGGGTTGTCCTACTAATGTCAGTGATAATAACTTCATCATATTATTAGGAAGATATGAGGTTGAGGGTTGGCCTACTAATGTCAGTGCTAATAACTTCATCTTTTTATTTGGAAGATATGAATTTGAGGGTTGACCTAGTAATGTCAGTGGTAATAACTTCCCCTTACCTTTTCTTCACATGCCATTTTACTTGTGCATGCCTTACAATGTGGAAATTCAAAACAACTTTTGCTTTCAATTTGGAAATTCAATTTGGTAGAAATGAGTTTATTTATGAGAAAAATAATAAATGATTGGAGTAAATAAGTTTATTTTTAGCCTACCAGACTTTCGGCGAGTTTATCTTTTCTACCTCTTCTTTGATTTTATTTTTCATGTAAATCAAAATCCCGTTTTGTTAAAATTTATGTTTTGGCTGCAAATAAGAAGTTCAATTTTGATGATCAAGATCTTTCCGTCTCCAATAATTTATGTTTTGGCTTTGTTGACTTGAATACCCAAAGTCTTAATCTTTTTGACAATCTGTTGAATTGCTTGTCTGGGTATGTTGAGAAATGATAGGAAACTCAATTGTTTGTATGATTAAAGGAAATTTCTATAATTTGATAGTCAATTGTTTGTATCATCTGACTTTGAGATTGCAGCCAATTTTGGTTAGAATTTTCAATCATTGATGATTTGTATTGATAACATTTGGATTGACGAATTTCTCATCCTCACTACTTTCTATACCTAAATGATTGACCTATTTAAAAGCTTAACAATCAAACAAGTGATGGTGATTCCAATGAAACAAATCAACCCCTAAAGTGGAATATAAATCATTTCCACAAACAAAAGGTAAACAAAAGAATCAACCCAAAAAAATTCTATTCTATAGTAAGCAGTATCAATTATGAACTAAAATAAGATAAATTGGTGCTTACCCACTTCAAGTATAGGAACAATGATTGATTCCCATAATCTAGCTTTTGTTTTTTAGCTCACTTTCCAAGTCATTTTTCCCCAGTTTTCTGAATGACATCTTAAGCAAAATAAAAATAATTGTTTGTTTGATTAAAGGAAATTTTTATAATTTGGTAGTCAATTATTTGTATGATTTGATTGAGATTGCAGTCAATGTGGGCTGGTTTTTTTAATCATTGATGATTTGTATTGATAACATTTAACTTGAAGAGGCTTTGTTTATTTTGTGTGCATCATCGATGAAATTAATACGTTAATTTTGATCCAGTGGTTAACATCAATACATTGTTGTTTGTTTTTGAGATGTTTCGTTATCTACCTATAATTTATTTTTATAGATATTTTTAATATTTGAGGATTTGTATTTTATTTGGTTTCCTTTGTGGATTAGACATGATATTTTTTCTGAATTTTTTTAATTCAAAATAAGGTTATATGCTTACGAGAGTTTCTCTTATTTAGCACCTTGTTTTCAACAGTGACTCAAATAATTATCTTTTTCCTTTTGGTTTTATCCTATCAATTATGAGCAGTGACTGTTGAATCTGCAAATAGTTATTATTTGGAAGAAATTAGTTGAGGGTTGGCCTAATAATGTCAGTGATAATAACTTCATTTTTTTATTTGGAAGATATGAATTTGAGGGTTGGCCTACTAATGTCAGTGATAATAACTTCGTCTTTTTATAATTTGGAAGATATGGATTTGAGGGTTGGCCTAGTAATGTCAGTGATAATAACTTCCCCCTTCACATGCCACTTTACTTTTGCATGCCTTACAATGTGGAAATTCAAAACAACTTTTGCTTTCAATTTGGAAATTCAATTTGGTAGAAATGAGTTTATTTATGAGAAAAATAATAAATGATTAGAGTAAATTATACCTAATGTCACTAAACTACTAGTAAATTTACGTTTTTCTCAGTTAACTTTAAGAAGTTATATATAAAATGGTTAATAGACTATTTAAAAATTTTCATTTTAAGTCACTAGATTATTAAAATCACTTCTATATAGCATTTATCGTTCCAACCGCCTACACCAATAGAAAACTATTTTGCCCTTGCTCTTCTATAGTTTAGGGTTTTTTTTTTTAATAAAACAACTTTAAAGGATACGTATCTACGAACCAAAATTCATATAATTTTCTTCTACGTTCTTCGACACAGACCTTCATATTGACTTGATCTAATATATACTCTTCTATTGGTCAATGAGTATTGATCCATTGTACTGTTCATCAAATTGTTGCTTGGACCTTGTTAGCCAGACTTTTTTTTTAAAAAAAAAAAACTTAGTAGTCTAATGACTTAAATAAAAAACTTTTGAATAGCTAATGACTTAAATGAAAGCTTTTGAATAATTAAATGATTATTTTGTAAAATTTTAAAGTTAAATAACCAAAACATAAACTTATTTTGTAAGTGATGTGTCTTTAACTAACTATGATCACAATAAAGGCAAGCACACCTATCGTTATATAGTATAGTTATGGTAAGATCGGTAATATCGTATCCACAAAGACCAAGAGTACTAGTAATTACTATCTTTCTATTATCTAGCCTAAGAACCGGAGTGATTTCTTTTAAACTAAAACTTAATTAAAAGTACGACAGAGAATGAATTGGGAAAATACTTTTAGACAACTTATATGATAAACGCAACACCCAAGGAAGAATCCACCTAGACTTCACTTATTACTTTTGATTCATATGATTTATTCACTTGACTTAATTCGTAGAAATCCCTGATTTATGTTAATATCTCTTTCGAGACTAAAAACAACTGACTCTAGGTTGATTAATTGAAATCTCTTTCTAATTAAAACCCCTATTGTCGCATTAACTCAATCTATGGATCCCCTTATTAGATTTGACTCTAATCCGGTAGATTTTCGTCGCCCTATTTCTAGGGTTGCAATAAACTCCGCTTAATTGTGTTGATCTACTCTTAAACAAGGAGTTTTGCTTCACTGAATAACCACATTCGACTTGGATTAATAACCTGAATTATCAAAACAAGAATAAGAACTCACAATTAAGAATAAGAACAAGTATTTATCTTATAAATCAAATAATAATAAGATTTATCTTAAGTTTCATCCCCTCAGGTATTTGAGAGTTTAGTTCATACTAATAAAAGGAAACACCTTAAAATAAGGAAAACAACAAAACATAAGAAAACCCAAAAACTTCAAGAGAAATCAATAGGAGATCTTCAGTCTTGGTGGAGATCCTCCTTCCAAGCTGTTCTCGATGGCTGTCTTCGAGTATTTTCTGCTTTCTACTCGGTGTCCCCTTTTAGGTTTCCCCTAGAGTGTTTATATAGGCTTTGGAACGCCTTTCTTGGCCCACAAGTAGCCTTTTCTGAATAGAATTAAACCTGGGATTGGTAGGGACACACCAATGTGATACGCCCGTGTGTGATGGCTTGGGTCGTGCTCAATTCTGCTCGTCACACACAACCGTGTGGTCTACCCGTGTGCGGAAGTCCAGGCTATGTTGATTTTCGAGGTAGGCCTATTTTGTCCCTTTTTGTCCTGTTTATCGTTCTTTTCGGCTCCTTAAGATTTCCTAAGTGTAAAACATGAAATTAAAGGATTAGGAGCATCAAATTCATCAAATCTAATGAAGATTCATCCAAAAATAAGCCAAGAATGGGGTAAAAATATGTATAAATTATGGTTTATCAAATATCCCCACACCCTTTGCTTGTCCTCAAGTAAAATCCTCAACTCACAATTAAAATTAATTTCCTCAATTTATAATTCTCGTCAATAATGTCTCATCATAATTCATAGATAATTCATATATTGATAATTTAACTAAAAGAGTTTTAAAGATTCAAACAATCTAAGTCATAAATTTTTATAGCACAAAAAAACATAGGTGTTTCCCCTTACCTAAATAATCACCTTTGATTCAGAATCGACAAGAATTGACATCCTCACTAAAGATTCACTCAAATCACTCAAAGTGTTTAAGGTTCAAATAAAGCATTCAGAAGTCAAGTATGAAAATTTAATCCCATAGGCTTGCATGAAAATCAAATCTCCACCACTATAAAATGAAATGATACACAAATCAAAAGGTCTTAAAAATGGTTGTAATGGGGCTTGGGTTAAAGGTGTGGATAAAGGCTGAAAAAGAAAGTTAAAATCGAGATTGAATTGACAATTTACCTAACTTAGAAAAATGAACTAATACTGAATAATAATATCGATTGAAAACTTATCACTATAACACGAGTTTCTTCTGAAGATGTGAAATTAACCATTTAAGCTCATAGCACTAATAGTGAATATATTTCCAACAACTTTTTTTTTTAAGAATAAGAACAAGTTATAAGATGAATTTAACAATTGAAATAAAGAAAATAAAAATGCAACTGATCAAATCAAATCTCGACAAAAGGGGAGTCAATAAAGTGGGAGAAGTAAGAATTTGGTTTTGGATTAGTATTAAAGGGTGAGTCAAGAAACGATTTATTAGGCTCAAAAGGGTTTACTAGGGGTTAATTTATGAAGGTAGGCTTTTTATGGAGTAAGTGGGTTAAATCCTAGATGCCGTTATCATCTCAATATATCAAATCAAAAGTGTGGTCTTGACATTTATAATCGAAGCAAGTTCTAGAATAACAAATCAATATTGACACACTCACAACCAATAAAGTGAGCAAGAAAAGAATATGCTCTTTAAAGGCTCAAAATCTCACAGAAATTATGGTTTTGGATGTCAACTTTGCAAATTTCAAACTTCAAAGTAATATTTAAATTTAGTGAAACGACCAAATAAATTTTTAATTCTGAAAATAGACTTAATCATGCTTGATTCTCTAATGTCTTAAAGTTTAAACCGTCAATGCACAATTATCTATGACTTAATCCAAAACATATCAATGAAAATCATAAATCAATAAAAGTTTCATTCTAATAGTAATATGAGAAAATTATTTAAGAAAAAGGCATAATTCAGGGATTTTCTAATAATACTATAATTAACCTCCCCACACTTAAGATGTACATTGTCCTCAATGTACAGAGATAGATAATAGTAATATAGTAATAAAATAATAAGATAGGGAGAGAAGTGAAACTTCCTGAATTATGGATGAAATCCTTAGGGAATGAAAATAGATCCAATGATAAACATGATGAACTAGGCAGAGGTGAAGGTGGGGGAGAATACTCCAGTAGTTTGTTCGTTTCTTAGTAGCACATTGAACCTTTTGAAATTGCGGAGTCATCAGTAAAGTTTTAGGGGGTTGTATTAATTGACGTTGTTATGGTTACTTGATAATAGACAGCCAGAGATAAAAAGAAATCAAAATATACTAATAAAAATTAATAACGAGAAAGATAAAAAGAAATAGTTTAAAAATTAAAATAAAGAAAAGGAAAAGAAAAATAAAAATAAATGGACTCAAAGGTCCTCATCCCCAGATGGATTGTGAGGAGGGGATGGCGACGATTTGTGAAAATACTGACAAATCTGTTACAACGTTGCCTCGATGCCGTCGAATCGTCGAGTGTTGTCATTAAATTGCTGAGTGCAGTATTGCTTGAAATGAGTGAGGCACTCAAAGATGTCAGTCAGTGAAGCTGCCGCATAAACTGGTCGATGCTGTGGTAGTGGCATAGACGGTGGCTCCTCGTGGTGTGGAGGGACATCATCAGTAATGTCCTCTAGGTGTCTTAATTGGTGGCCGTCGACAGACTGTATTGAGGAGGATCGAACCCATGGTGATGCCCAGTCATCCTCATATGAGTCATTGTCGCTATGCCCTGTGGGGACATCTGCCCTATGAGCGTGAGAAAGTAGGACTGAGCTGTGGTGTTGAGGAGCCCAAAATAGCGAGCCAGGCGTGTCACATAGGGGCCCATGGAGATGACCCATCTCCGATATCGCTCCGTCTAATGCTGAATGGCGAGGGTAATGAAGTAGGCTAGATCAAACACATGCCCGTTTTCCATGTACCATAGAAAATAGGCATCGTGGATGTTGACGATGCGGTGCTCTCTCTCCTACCCGTCAAAGTATAAGCCAGGATGACGTGTAAGTACCTCAAGGATGGGGCAAGAGCGGAGGCCTTAGAGCAACTGGGATCATATGTTGCCGAGGCAGAGACTAAATCTCTCCAACATGACAAATGGGAGTAGTGGATGTGGCGATGGAGGTCCTCGAAGTCATTGTTCTCCATGAACTCCTCGGTGTAAAGTCTCAAGGCGACCCCAAACTCTAGGGTACTAATCTCTCATACGAGGCCTTCGAGACAGAATTGGACTATGGCTGGGTCGTTAAAGTTGGTCATCACTGTTTAAAGGTGGAAAGTGGAACAGAGCTCCAGAGTGAGCTCTAAATATGTCAGCTCGACAATCTCGAAGAAGTGTCCCTATGGGTCGGTAGTCATGAGGGCCCGGACGGTGTCGACTAGTTGGACCTGCTCCAAGGCGGCTCAATCAATGCACCTCCCCACGCTTAGGGGTCGCGCGCAAAGTATCTAAAAGAGTTCCTCTTGGGGTCCCGAAGGAAACTGTAAGAACGGGTGGCGTACTTCAGTAGAGGCACTCGAGGAGGTCACACTGGGTCCTTTCCACTTTTTCGACGCAGGGATAACAGTCTTTTTACTGCGTGGGGGAGTCATTACTTACCTGAAAAAGCAAAAGATTTTTCACTAAATCAAGTATCATCGCCAGCACAAAATGTACTATTCTAGAAGTTCTAAACAATAGTATAATTCTAATAGTAAGTAGATTATCATGGAATGCTAAAATCAGATGCTAAAAATAGATATGGAAAAGGAATATACTAAAATTTAGTAATAATAAACTATCAAACATAAAAAAGAACTAATGAATTTGAAGTAGAAATTTAAGTTGTAATAATAATAATAATAATAATAATAATAATAATAATAATAATAATAATAATAATAATAATAATAATAATATTAACAGGGAGTAAGATCAAACAAATAATTAAAAATTAATGAAATAAGCAACAATGGTGGAGAAAGGTGAACCGATGGAGGTGTTAAAGCGGTAGCACGGATGTGGCGGTGGCTCACGGACGTGGTGGTCTTACACGGGAGAAGAAAGGGAAAGGAGAAAGATGAGGGAAAGAGGAGAAAGGGGACGCGAAGGGAGGAGGGGGAGTCGATGGTGGTGGCCAGAATAGGGGAGCTGAGTAGAGAGAGTGGAGAGCGGCTAGGGTTTTTAGGGGGAATTTTGGGGAGAAGATGAACAGTGGGGTGGTTTAAATAGATATTGGGGCACACGGTCGAGGCCGATGGCCGTGTGCCCTATTTTTAGCTCATGTGTTCCGTAAATTTTGAATTAGGGTGCGTCTGAGTTGTGGCCCACGCCCGTGTTCCCTCGGTGTATTAGGTCACACGGTCGAATCGCACGACTGTGTGATGCTTTATTCGTTTCTCCCACGCCTGTGTTTAGGATCACACGCCCATGGTAATTAGTTAGTATCGACTTTGACCTATAGGCACGGAAGTGTCCCACGCCTGTGTGATTTATTCAGTTTTAACCACGACTTCTGGGCACGGGCGTGTCGCATACCTGTGTCATTTACTCAGTATCAACCACAGCTGCATCGCACGGTCATGGCACTATATCGCAGCCTGTGTTTTCGAGTCAGTTTTGACCAGGCCGCATCGCACGGTCGTAGTGTTTTATCATAGCCCGTGTGTTGAGGAAACATTTTTTTTCCTTGGCCCTACGATCTCCGCCACGCCCATATACCTACTCATGGTGGCCACACGGCCGCGGTCATGCCCGTGTGAAAGGCCTTGTGGTATAGAAACCTGCGTCTACTTGGTTAGTTTTTAGTTAGATGCTTAAAAAAATTAAAAATATGGATGTTAGTGAGGTTAGTGTTGGAGTTGCCTCCCGAGAAGCGCTCGTTGAAAGTCTTAAGCTAGACTTACCCTATTTTTATCTTTATACGAAGGTTCACGGAGCTGAAGCTCCTCTCTCATGTTCCTAAAATATTCGCCATTATATATTTTTAGTCGTTGACCGTTTACCATGAATGTGCCATAAGTCGGATGAGTTACCTCAATTATGCCATAGGGAAAAATGGTTTTGATTACGAGTGGACCTGACCATCTTGATTTCAACTTTCCAGAGAACGATTTGAGCTTCAAATTGTATAGTAGAACAAGATCTCCAACTTTAAATTGTTTCGGTTGCTTCAAACGAGCATCATGGCGTCGCTTTGTTGCTTCCTTATATAAACGTGAGTTCTCGTAGGCATTAGCTCGCCACTCATAAAGCTCGTTCAACTGCATCATTCTTTTCTTACCTGCAAGTTTAAGATTATAGTTTAAGAATTTTATAGCCCAAATGCTTTGTGCTCTAATTCAAATTGTAGATGACAACTCTTCCCGTAGACAAGTCTGTATGGGGATGTTCCTATGGGAGTTTTAAAAGCGTTTCTATAGGCCCATAAAGCATCGTCTACTTTTACTGCCCAATCTTTTCTGTTTGATTCTACGGTTTTCTCTAGAATACGCTTAAGCTCTCGATTGGCTACTTCAGCTTGTCCACTTGTTTGAGGGTGATAAAGAGTAGCTATTCTGTGGTGTACTCCATATTTCTTTAAGATTTTATCAAATTGAGTATTACAAAAATGAGTACCCCTATCACTAATAATTGCTCTAGGTATTCCAAATCGAGAGAAGAGTTTCTTAAGAAATCTCACTACCATTCTAACATCATTAGTAGGTAAAGCTTGAGCTTCCACCCATTTTGACATATAATCAACTGCTACTAAGATGTATTTATTCCCAAATGAGCTAGGGAATGGACCCATACATCAAATATTTCACATGATAGCATATACGTTTGTGGCATTTCATCGTGTTTAGAGATATTACCTGTTCTCTGACATCTATCACATGAAGTAACATACCTGATAGCGTCCTTGAATAGAGTGGGCCAATAAAAACCTGATTCGAGCGTTTTATGTGCTATCCTAATCCCACTGTAATGTCCTCCTGTTGGTCCTGAATGCAATGTTCTAGAATTTTGCTTGCTTCTGTCTTTGTAACACATATCTGAATTACTTGATCTGCGCATATACAAAAAAGAAAAGGGTCCTCCCAAAAATAGTTTTTTGCATCAGCAAAGAATCGCTTCTTTTGATGATGTGTTAACCCTTTTGGTAGGATGCTAGCAGCTAAGTAATTCGCAATATCTGCAAACCAAGGTACCTCGGAGTCGGATATAGCAAATAGTTGTTCTTCAGGAAACGAGTCATTTATCTCACTCTCATCGAGTTTTTTGATATGTGGATTTTCAAGCCTAAAAAGATGGTTTGCCGCAATATTTTCAGCTCCTTTCTTATCCTGAATTTCCAAATCAAATTTCTGTAAGAGTAAAATCCATCTTATGAGTGAGGTTTTGCATCAGATTTAGTTAAAAGATAACGAAGAGCTGAATGGTCAGTGCAAACGACAAATTTAGATAATATGAAATACTGTCTAAATTTATCAAATGCAAAAACCACAGCTAGCAACTCTTTCTCTGTGGTGGTGTAATTTTCTTATGCGGCTGTCAATGTGATATGAACTCGGTACATTGAAAGTTCGAGTCGTAGTATGTGCACGATCGTAAATTGGAGTAAGTTAAAGCTTTCAAGAAAACAATGGTTTATGAAAGAATAAGTTTAGGCTCGATTGAATGTTGTTGAATGAAAATGACACGAAGAGATTAACTGACAATAAAAAAATTAAGGTTCAAGCCGAACTAATACAGTTTTAGGTGAACGCTTAGGTTGGGTAAGGGTTCGGTGGAAGGATATGGTAGAAGATGGAACCTCGACCCGCTATCAATAGATGATAGGAACCTCGGTATAGTGAACGCCACACCTTGGGGTTACAAAGTGATAAGTTCGATAAAAGAAGACGAGGATGACGCCACAAGTGTATGCTTGATAAGTCAACAAGTCTTTAGAGAGAATTGAGAGTTGAAAACAAACTCACAAATAAACAAAGTTATATGAATGTTCATTGCCTTAAATGAGAATTACATAGCCTTTTTATAGGCTGAATAAAGGCCAGCCAAATGGTCTTCTGACCTTGTCCCTTAACCCTTAAGTTTTCGAAAAGGCACCAGCAACCTTGTCCCTTAACCCTTAAGTTTTCGAAAAGGCACCAGCAACCTTGTCCCTTAACCCTTAAGTTTTCAAAAAGGCACCAGCAACCTTGTCCCTTTATGTTCACCAAAAGTCACCTAGCAACTTTGTCTCTTCATGTTCACCAAAAGGCACCTAAAAAGCATGTCCTAAAGCTAGACACAATTAATTCTTGTCTAATTAGGGACATATTAATAACACACATTAATATACAACATATTTAATACTTTAATAATTAATATGTTCAAATTTATTTAATTAATTAACTTGAGCTGAACTAACTAACTAAACTAATTTATGTTTATTGAATTTTAAACACATTCAGCTCATTGGGCTAGTTGAATGCCGACTGAAGCTGAACTAAGCTAACACGACTAAATCAGCTTGAAGAAAGGTTCGAATCAAGCTAATTGAGCTTAGTTCAAGCTGAGAAACACAAAGTAGCCAAATGAGCACATTAGTGTGGGAAGATGGAGTTGCTGAACACATTGGTCGATTACACTTCCTAATGACATCGCGCTTCATTTTAGGCCAAAAGAAACACTCGTGCAACATTGCTAGAGTTTTGGCAACTCCAAAGTGACCTATAAGTCTGCCACTATGTGCTTCCTTAACAAGCATATCCCGTACAGATCCTTGAGTCACGCAAAGTTTACCTTCACAAAAAAATATATCCCTCGTGCCTAAAATACTTCTCATGTGCGCTATGTAAACATTTCTCATAGATTTCTCCAACATCAAGATCAGATTTATATAATTCCTTTATAAACTCAAAACCAAATAACTTAGAATCCAACAAGTTAACAAGTGCATACCTACGTGACAAGGCGTCGACTACAACGTTTTCCTTACCTTTCTTGTATTTAATCACGTATGGAAACGACTCCAAAAATTCCACCCATTTAGCATGGCGTTTGTTGAGCTTTGTTTGGCCTTTGAGATGTTTGAGAGCCTCATGGTCCGAGTGAATAACAAATTCTTTTAGCCATAGATAATGCTGCCACGTTTCTAAAGCTCGGATCAATGCGTATAGTTCTTTATCATATGTTGGGTAGTTCAACGTCGCCTCTTTGAGTTTCTCGCTAAAAAATGCAATAGGACTCCCATCTTGCATCAACACAGCACCGATACCAAGACCTGAAGCATCACACTCAATCTCGAATGTTTTGTTAAAGTCAGGCAATGATAACAATGGAGCATTAGTTAAACATTCCTTAATCTTATTAAAAGCATTCTCTTATTCAGCAGTCTACACAAAAGGAAAATTTTTCTTGATTATACCTGTTAATGGTGCGGCTAAGGAGCTAAAATTAGGCACAAACCTACCATAGAAGCTCGCCAACCCGTGAAAACTCCTCACTTGACTGATGCTAGTTGTTGTGGCCATTCATTTATCACTTTGACCTTTTCTTGGTCGACTTCCAAGCCTCGAGCACTCACAACAAAGCCTAGGAAAACAACTTCGTTAGTATAAAAGGAACATTTTTTTAAATTGGCATACAATACCTCTTTCTACAGTACTTCAAGTACGATTCGCAGGTGCTGAATATGATCGTTCAAACTTTTGCTATACACCAAGATATCGTCAAAGTACACCATACAAAATTTTCCAATAAATGAACATAAAATGTGATTCATTAAGCGCATGAAAGTACTAGGGGCATTGGTAAGCCCGAATGGTATTACCAACCTTTCATACAAACCATACTTGGTCTTGAACGCAATTTTCCATTCATCTCTCTCCTGCATTCGAATCTGATGGTAACCACTCTTTAAATCAATCTTTGAGAAGAGTTGTGCTCCGCTAAGTTCATCGAGCATGTCGTCTAAATGGGGAATGGGATGGTGGTATTTGATGGTTATTTTGTTGATGGCACAACAGTCAACGCACATACGCCATGATCCATCTTTATTCGGAACCAACAAAATCAGAACCGCACATGGACTTAAGCTTTCACGAATATATCCCTTATCCATCAATTCAGGTACTTGCCTCTCCAACTCCTTTGTCTCTTCGGGGTTACTTTGATAGGCTGGTCTATTGGGAATGGTCACACCGGGGATGAAATCAATTTGGTGCTCAATGCCTTGAATAGAAGGCAAACCGTTCGGCACCTCTTCGGGAAATACATCTCTAAATTCCTGTAACAAAGAAACAATAGGAACAGGCAAAGAAACGTTAAGCTTGTTAGTTTCCAATAAACATTCTTTGTACATGAGTACAAGAATGGGTTGTCTTGCCAACAGCATCTTTCGAATCTCTCTCTTTTTCACAAATATACTCATTTTTTTATTTTCGTTCTCTCTTTCCTTTTCTTTGTTCTCTTGTGTTTTTACCACTTTCTCCTCACTTTTTTCTCTCTTTTTCTTTTCATTCTTTTTACTTTGTTCTTTTTCTTTTTCTTTCTCAACTGATTGTTTTATCTTGAGTTGATCTTTATACACTTGCTTAGGCGTGAGTGGAGCAAGTGTAATATTCTTTCCAAGGTGTTTGAAAGAATACCGGTTCATGTAGCCATCATGGACTACTTGCCTATCAAATTGCCAAGGGTGTCCGAGTAGCAAATGGCCCGCGTGCATTGACACAACATCGCAAATCACTTCATCTTGATACTTGCTTATGGAAAACGTCACCTTGGCTTGCTTTGCTACCTTAAGCTCACCTCCGTTGTTTAGCCATTGCAACTTGTAGGGATTTGGGTGCTTAGTGGTGGCTAAGCCAAGCTTTTCGACAAGCATAGAGCTTGCGACGTTGGTGCAGCTTCCTCTGCCAATAATGAGACTACATACCTTGTCTTGAACATGACAACGAGTGTGGAAAATGTTTTCCTATAGTTTCTCCTCCTTGACTCCTTGAATTTGTAGACTTCGCTTGACAAAGAGGATTTCTCCTTCTACGAGAAGTTCAAGCTCTTCATCGTCCTTCGGGGGATCTTCAGGATCTTTCTCTCGCTCATCCTCAGATTCGATTTCACCATTGGATTGCACTATCATCACACGACAGTTTGGATATTGACTAGCAATGTGGCCCCTTCCTTGACATTTAAAACACTGTATATCTTGAGATCGATTTGGAACGGACTCACCTTCGTTTTTACTAGTCTCGCCACTTGATGGGTTTGGTTTGGTAGCAACGGGTGGCTCTTTCGGTCGAAAGGGAGTTTTGCTAGTACCTTGAGACCATTTATTGGTAGAAATCGTAGGATATGCCCGTGAAGCTCCTTTTCGTTTTAATTGTTTCTCAACCTTGATTGCTATATGCACCAAGTCTGTGACTTCAATGTAGTGCTGTAATTCGACAACGTTGGCAATATCTCGGTTGAGGCCGACTAGAAATCTTGCCATTGTTGCTTCACGTTCCTCCTCCACATTGGCTCTTATCATTGCAATCTCTATATCTTTATAGTAGTCTTCGATGCTCCGATTGCCTTGGGTTAGATTTTGTAACCGTTGGTACAATTCCTGATGGTAATAAGAGGGCACAAATCATTTCCGCATAACAGCCTTCATTTCAGCCCAAGTCGAGATGGGTCGCTCTCCGTTCCTTCTTCGGCTAGTCACCAACTGATCCCACCACACGATAGCATACTCCGAGAATTCAATGGCTGCAAGCTTGACCTTTTTATTCTCTGAGTAGTTACGGCATTCGAAGACAAGTTCAATCGTTTTTTCCCACTCTAAGTAGGCTTTGGGGTCGTTCTTGCCTTGGAATGGAGGAATAGTCATTTTGATATTTTTAAGATTATCATCGGGCTGATCTCTTCGGTCTTGTTCCCGTACACTTTGAACAGATGCATGTTCACTCTCGGGGTCGCTCGGCTCGTACAAGTCTTCTTGGACTGGCCTAGGTCACTCTCGATCTCGCCTTTGATTTTGTGGAGTTCTTAGACGCTGGATCTCCCCACTGAGTTGATCCAATTGGTCTTGTATGGGCTCAATTGTCTCTCGAAGCATTCGTTGGAATTCTCATAATGAGGCTTATTGATTTAAATCAAGAACTCCTCCACCTTGAGCAATGTTGCGAACAGGACACAACCCTCATCCATCCATTTGTTGTCTATCGAGACTTTCAGACATGATTTTTTTTTTTAAAACTCACTTACAAAACTCACAGATCACTCGCAAAGAAAATTCACTCAATTTTCAGCTTTTATTTCTCTATAATAATCTCACAAACTTTCTTGCCTTTTTTTTACTCGGTCTTTGCCTTTCAAAGTTCTTCGCAGACTAGGAAGACGAATCAACACCACTTTGGGGTCGGCTTACAAGATTGATGTGGTTTGGTAGTAGACTATTGTCGGGATTAGGATAGGCTATCAAATAAAAGTTGGTAATCGATTTGAATGTGGCGATTGGAATATAAATAAGGGTATAGTGAAAGGATCGAGAAAATGGAACTAAAAGAAGATCGAACAACTTAACACCTCTTTTTATAACACCAAATGCATTATATGCTAATTAGAAAGAAAAAAATTAAATTAAATTACAACTTTGAACTTTTTTTTAAACTAATCCCGGAACTTTTGAAAAAAATCGACACTTACTCGAATTTAACTAGCTCTGATACCAACTTGATAGGAACTCGGTACATTGAAAGTTCGAGTCGTAATATGTGCACGATCATAAATTGGAGTAAGTTAAGGCTTTCAAGAAAAGAATGGTTTATGAAAGAATAAGTTTAGGCTCGATTGAATGTTGTTGAATGAAAAGGACATGAAGAGATTAACTGACAATAAAAAAAATTAAGGTTCAAGCCAAACTAATATAATGAGATGTATTAACCCGAGTCTTAGGTGAACGCTTAGGTTAGGTAAGGGTTTAGTGGAAGGATATGGTAGAAGATGGAACCTCGACCCGCTATCAATAGATGATAGGAACCTCGGTATAGTGAATGCCACACTTTGGGGTTACAAAGTG
This sequence comes from Gossypium australe, assembly GCA_005393395.2. NCBI lineage: Eukaryota > Viridiplantae > Streptophyta > Magnoliopsida > Malvales > Malvaceae > Gossypium > Gossypium australe. The sequence goes on from CM016623.1 coordinate 141,458,118, forward strand.
ATAAGTTCGATAAACAAAGACGAGGATGACACCACAAGTGTATGCTTGATAAGTCAACAAGTCTTTGGAGAGAATTGAGTGTTGAAAACAAACTCACAAATAAACAAAGTTATATGAATGTTCATTGCCTTAAATGAGAATTACATAGCCTTTTTATAGGCTGAACAAAGGCCAGCCAAATGGTCTTCTAACCTTGTCCCTTAACCCTTAAGTTTTCGAAAAGGCACCAGCAACCTTGTCCCTTAACCCTTAAGTTTTCGAAAACGCATAAGCAACCTTGTCCCTTCATGTTCACCAAAAGTCACCTAGCAACTTTGTCTCTTCATGTTTACCAAAAGGCACCTAAAAAGCTTGTCCTAAAGTTAGACACAATTAATTCATGTCTAATTAGGGACTTATTAATAACACACATTAATATACAACATATTTAATACTTTAATAATTAAAATGTTCAGATTTATTTAATTAATTAACTTGAGCTGAACTAACTAACTAAACTAATTTATATTTATTGAATTTTAAACGCATTCAGCTCATTGGGCTAGTTGAATGCCGAATGAAGCTGAACTAAGCTAACACGACTAAATCAGCTTGAAGAAAGGTGTGAATCAAGCTAATTGAGCTGGCTACTTTGTGTTCGGCAACTCCATCTTCCCACACTCGACCAATGTAGCTTGCTATGGCTTCTTGGAATTTCTTAGCACGAGCTCGAGTGATGGGACTCAAGGGCAGCTCTAAGGATTCGGCTCCTAGCTTGTTGGGCGAGCTCACATAATAATGTTTTGCTAGCGTAATAAATCGGCTGAAAATGCTTGTCTCTTTGCTGTCCCAAAACCGCACCTACTGCAAAATCACTCTCATCATACATTAGTTCAAAGGGTAAATTCCAATCAGGTGCAATTATAATTGGAGCATTTATTAATTTATTTATGAGGATATTAAATACATCTAAACATTTGATGGGCTCGAAACTAACTATTATTTCAACAAAGACAAGTGCACCTATCGAACAGTAGTATAGTTATGGTGAGTCTGGAATATTGTATCTTCAAGGACTAAAAGTACTAGTAATTACTATATTTTTATTATCTAGCCTAATAATTAAGGGTGGTTTCTTTTTAATCTAAAAAACTAACTAATCTAACTAACTAAATGACTATGAACGTGACAGAGATTGAATTCGGAAAGCACTTTTGGACAACTTATATGAGATAGGCAATACCTAAGGAAGAATCCACCTAGACTTCACTTATTACTTTTGATTCATATGAATTATTCACTTGACTTAATCCGTAGAAATCCCTAATTTATGTTAATATCTCTTTTAAGACTAAAAAAATATGACTCTAGGTTGATTAATTGAAATCTCTTTCTAATTAAAACCCCTATTTTTGCATTAACTCGATCTATGGACCCCCTTATTAGATTTGACTCTAATCTGACAGATTTTCGTCGCCCTATTTCTAAGGTTGCAATCAACTCTTCTTAATTGTGTTGATCTTCTCTTAAACAGGGACTTTTGCTCCACTGAATAAGCACATTCGATCTTGAATCAATAACATGAATTATCAAAACAAGAATAAAAACTCACAATTAAGAATAAAAACAAGTATTTATCTTATAAATCAAATAATAATAATATCTGTCTTAAGTTTCATCCCCTTAGGTATTTAAGGGGTTTAGTTCATACTAATAGAGGAAAACATCATAAAATAGGGAAAACACCAAAAGATAAGAAAACCCAAAAAAACTTCTAAAGAACCTGATGGGAGATCTTTAGTCTTGATGGAGATCCTTCTTCTAAGTTGTTCCCCACGGCAGTCTTGGAGTATTTTCTGCCTCCTATTCGGCGTCTATTCAATGTTCCCTTTTAGGTTGCCCCCTAGGGCATTTATATAGGCTTTCGACCACCTCTCTTGGCCCAAAAGTATCCTATTCCGAATAGAATTCATCCTAGTATAAAACATGAAATTAAGAGATTAGGAGCATCGAATTCATCAAATTCAATGGGAAATCATCCAAAATTAAGCCAAGCATGGGGTTAAAATATGTGTAAATTATGGTTTATCAAATATCCCCACACTTAAACCTTTTCTTGTCCTCAAGCAAAATCCTCAACTCACAATTAAAAGTAACTTCTTTAATTCATAATCTTCATTAATAATGTTTCATCATAATTCATAAATAATTTATACATTGAGAATTTAACTAAAAGAGTCCTAAATATTCAAACAATCTAAGTCATAACTTTTTATAGCACTAAAACTTAGGTGTTTCCCCTTACCTAAATAATTACCTCTGATTCAAAACCGACAAGAATTGACATTCTCACTAAAGATTCACTCAAATCACTCCAAGTGTTGCACTCAAAAGTCAAACATGAAGAATTAATCCCATAGGTTTGCATGAAAATCAAATCTCCACCACTATAAAATGAGGTGATACACAAATCAAAAGGTCTTAAAAAGGGTTGTAATGGGGCTTGGGTTAAAGGTGTGGATATAGGCTGAATTAGAAGGTTAGAATCGAGATTGAACTGATAAATTACCTAACAAGAAACAATGAACTAAAAATGAATAATTACATTAATAACACGAGCTTCTTCTAAAGATGTGAATTTAACTGTTTAAGCTCATAACACATGGAACTCATAATGAATAAACTTTCAATTTTTTTTTTCAAATAAGTAATAAGAAAGAACTTAACAACGGAAATGGAGAACATAGTTAGGCAACTGCTCAAATCAAATCTCGACAAAAGGGACGTCAAAAGGTTAAGGGAAGTAAAAAGTTGGTTTTGGGTTAATATTAATGGTTAAGTCAAGAAACTATTTATTAGGATCAAAGAGGTTCACTAGGGGTTAATTATGGAGGTAGGCTTTTTGGTGGATTAAGTGGGTTAAAACCTAGGTGCCTTTATCATCTCAGTATATCAAATCAAAAGTGTGGTCTCGACATACATAATCGAAGCAAGTTGTAGAATAATAAATCAATATTGACACACTCATAATTAGAAAAGTGAGCAAGAAAAAGATATGGACTAAAAGGCTAAAAAATCTCACAAAAAATTATGATTTTTGATGTCAACCTTGCAAATTTTAAACTTCAAAGTAATATTTAAGATTAGGGAAACAACCTAATAAAATTTTAATTAAGGAAAATAGACTTATCATGCTTGATTCTCTAATGTCTTAAAGTTTAAACCATCAATGCAAAATTACCAATAACTTAATCTGAAACATATTAATGAAAATCATAAATCAATAGAAGTTTCATTCTAATAGTAATAAGAGAAAATTACTTAAGAACAAAGCATAATTTAGGGAGTTTGTAAAACGAGTATTGTTGACACCTCCCCACACTTAAGATTTACATTGTCCTCAATGTACAAAGATAAAAATGACAATAAAGTAACAAAAGCATAAGAGAGGGAGAGAAGTAAAACTTCCTAAATTTTGGATGGAGTCAAAGAAAAGAAATGGTGTAAAGTTGGTTAGGGGTGGAAGATACTCCGGTGGTGGTGTGGTCATTCTTTAATAGCCTCTTGAACCTAAATTAAAGAAATCAAAACATAATAATAATTAAAGACAAGAAAGATAAAAAAATAGTTTAAAATAAAAGTAAAAGAAAAAGAAAAAATGAATGGACTCGAAGGTCTTTGTCTTGTCGAGTTAATGAAGCAGCCGGTATGAACTTATGTAGATTGATCTTACACAAGGGGATTGTGCTAGGGTCCTTTCGCTTCTTCGACATAGGGATGATGGTGTAAAAAAAGAGTGAGGGAAAAGGGGAAAGGAGAATAGGAGGAGAATGATAATAGAAAAAGAAAGGGGTATGGTGGTTTGTGTTTGGAAGAAGAAGAAATTGGGGAGAAACTGAGAAAAAGGGGGTTTTAAATAGGAATCAGGGACCTAGTGGCTGTCCACGCCCGTGTGCCATGGGCGTGTTAGGTCGCACGGCCGTATCGTACGGTCGTGTAGTGCCTCGTTCGTTTTTCCCACACCTATGTAAAAGTTTCCATGCCCATGTTGCTTAAACAGTGTTGCCCACGGTCTTGGTACATGGTCGTGGCATTTTATCGCAGCTCGTGTGTAGCGGAAAATTTTCATCTTTGATTCACATGGTCTTTGCCATGCTGATGTACCTATTCGTAGTGTACACATAGCCACGGCCACGCCCGTGTGCAAGGCTATGTGATAGGGAAACCTGCGCTTTTATTTGGTTAGTATTTAGTTAGGTACTAAAAATAGAAAATATGAAAATGGGGTTAGTGTTTGGGGTGCCTCCCACGAAGCACTCGTTTAAAGTCTTAAGCTAGACTTACTTTTCATTCGCATAATCATGGTGGTTTGAGGAGTAGAAACTCCTCATTCCTACTATCGGTTCTATTATCAATATAAAGTTTAAGTCGAGTGTGTTTACCTTAAAAGTGCCAAACTTAGGATTATTTACCTCGATTGTTCTGTATGGGAAGGCATTGAGTACCTTAAAAGGGATCTCTTCATTTGTATCAAGGTCTGAAATGGCAATCCGAAGGTCTGTTCTATCCAACAATACCTGATCTCCGATCTTAAATTGGTTTCACTCATCATCAGGTTTTTCATGGAGTCGCTTTGGTTCATCGTGTTATTTCTTGGTTATTCCTTGACATGTTTCTTCCACTCGTCTAGTTCATTGATTTGAAGCCTTCGCTCCTCATAACCTATTTCTTTATTGGCACGAGGTCTAGGAGATGGCTCAGTTGTGTAATTTTGTGGTGCTTCCTGAAAAGAAGGTTGAACCGAATGGTCATTAATAGAATTTATGTTCTCACCTTTATTACTCGATATCTTAGCCGAGTCAAGAGCCTGAAGAGTGATTGTTTCGTCACCTACACGAAGTGTGAGTTCACCTATACCAACATCAATTCTAGTTTTAGTAGTGCTAAAAAGGGTCTTCCTAAAATTAAAGGAACATTATTGTCCTCATCCATGTCTAAAACAACGAAGTCTACTGGGAATATGAATTTATCAATTTTTACTAGTACATCTTTGATAATACCTCTAGGAATTCTAATAGTTTTATCAGCCAATTGAATGCTCATCCTAGTTTGTTTAGGTTTTCCTAGACCTTGCTGTTTAAACATTTTATAAGGCATAACACTTATACTTGCCCCTAAATTTGCTTAAACACTATTAACCGATAAACTACCAATTAAGCAAGGAATTGTAAAACTCCCTAGATCTTTTAACTTTTGTGGCAGTCTATTTTGTAAGATTGCTGAGCACACTACATTTAGCTCCACATACGACGCCTTGTCTAACTTCCGTTTGTTTTTCAAGAGCTCTTTTAAAAAAAAATTCAAGTTGGGCATCTGCGAAAGAGCTTCAATAAATGGTAAGTTAATATGTATTTTTTTCAAAAGTTTAAGAAATTTACCGAACTATTCATCTATGCGGTCTATCTTTGTCACATTGGGATATGGCACACGAGGTTGGTATTCGGTGCTTGCCAGTTTTTGTTTATCATGGCTTACCTCAACCTTACCTTCTTCTACCACATTCTCTTGCCTCAGTTTTGGTTCATCTAACCCTTTACTATCGTGAGTGGTAATGGCATGAATTTGCTCATTTGGGTTAGTTTCAGTGTTGCTTGACAAGCTGCCTTGTGGCCTTTCCAATATGAGCTTAGCAAGTTGTCCTAATTGGTTCTCGAGCCCTTGAATTGATGCTTGCATATTTTTGAGTGCTATTTCGGTGTTTTAGAAACCGGTTTCTAACACCGTGATATATTTGGTTAGCATCTCTTCAAGGTTCAGCTTTTTCTCCTATGGATAAGGTTGCTGTTGAAAGCCTAGAGGTGGTTGTTGTCTCTGATTTCCTTGGCCACCCTATGAAAAGTTTGGGTGGCTCCTCCAACTTGGATTGCAAGTGTTACTATAAGGGTTATTTTGAGGTCTAAAATTATTACTCATATAGTTCATCTGTTCGCCCCTACTCTATTGGAATCGCACTGCATCATTGGATGTACCTGCGAAGAACCATACAAACCATCAATCTTTTTATTTAATAGTTCTACCTAATTTGATAGCATGGTTACTAATACGGGCCTGCTCGGGGTGAGTCGAAACGTATGCGGGTTGCCCAATCATCTACGAGGAGGAATCAAGCCTTCGAAAAATAATCGAACAATATGGATGAATTTATGAAAGCTTTAATTGAATAAAGTAGGAGATGTTTCAGTTTGATAAAATAAAATAAAATAAAATATAATAAATAAAAGGATAATTCGATGGAAATGGATAAAAGAACTTAAACAAGAATCAATTCAACACTACAGGGTGTCATCGTGGATTCTATGATGTTTAAGGTGGTAATATGGAAAAATCGATATGGACCAAGACCCGTTATCTAAAAAGATAAGAACCATTGGTATAATTTAATGGATGAGATACGATTGACACCACAAGCAAACTTGATAAGTCAAAACGAAACTCGTACGAAAACGAAGAGGAGATAAACTCACTCAAATGAGCAAAGTTCATATATTTTCAAAAGTCTGAATTGTGTTAAATGAGAATTACATAGCCTTTTTATAGGTTGAACAAAGGCCAACTAAATGGTCTTCTAACATTGTCCTTTAACCCTTAAGTTTTTGAAAAGGCACCAGCAACCTTGTCCCTTAACCCTTAAGTTTTCGAAAAGGCACCAGCAACCTTGTCCCTTAACCTTTAGGTTTTTGAAAAGGCACCTAGCAACCTTTTAACCCTTATGTTCACCAAAAGGTACCTATCAATAAAAATAATTAAAATGAGCTAAGAATGAGCTAATAACGAGCTCGTGTGATTGTTTGGTAGCTAGTATAGTTGGCTTTAAATAAATTGTAAATGTCCGGTATGTTCTTGAAGTCCTTTCTTTCTTCGTTCCATATTTGTGCCACTAAAGCTGAAGTGACATCCTTAAGTCATTTAGCACGGCTACGTGTAATTGGTCCATTGGGCAGCTTGAGGGTGTCTCAGTTGAGTTCTGTCATAGGTGTGTTCGTATCATTCCCTCCCTCTTTAAGTTGATTCATCCTCGAATCACCACCTACATCAAAAGGAGACAGATCAGAGACATTAAAACTCGCGCTCACGTTATAGTCACCTGGTAAGTTCAATTTGTACGAGTTGTTATTTATTCGTTCAAGGACTTGAAATGGACCGTCCCCCCTTGGGAGAAGTTTGGATCGACTTTGCGCGGGAAACCTTTCTTTTCACATATGAACCCAAACCCAGTCTCCTGGTTCAAAGAGAATGCGTCTACGACCTTTGTTGGCTCATTGGACGTATTGCTCGGTTCTTGCCTCAATATTCTTGCGTACCTTTCTATGTAGTTCCTTTACATAGTCTGCCTTTTTTCTGGCATCAGAATGGATAAATTTGTCAGAAGGCAATGGTAATAAATCCAGAGGAGTGAAAGGGTTAAACCCATAAACAATCTCTAAGGGAGAAAATCTAGTTGCGGAATGAACAGCTCGGTTATAAGCGAATTCAATGTGGGGCAAACAATCTTCCCACTTCTTGATATTTTTTTGCACCAATGCTCGCAACAAGGTCGATAGGACTTGGTTCACCACCTCGGTTTGTCCATCCGTTTGAGGATGACAAGTGGTCGAAAATAGCAATTTCGTCTCTAGCTTTCCCCACAGAGTTCGCCAAAAATGGCTTAAGAATTTTACGTCCCGATCGGATACGATCGTTCTCGGAACTCCATGCAATCAAACGATTTCCCTAAAAAACAAGTTTGCAATATACACAGCATCGTCAGTTTTAGAACAAGGAATAAAATGAGACATTTTAGAAAAACGATCAACTACAACAAAAATCGAGTCCTTCCCCATTTTAGATCTTGGTAAGCCAAGGATAAAATCCATGGAGATGTCGGTCCAAGAAGTGTCCAGAATAGGAAGGGGCGTGTATAAACTATGAGGTTGAACCCGTGATTTAGCTCGTTTGCAGGTTATCCAACGACTGCAGATCCGTTCAATATCCTTTTGCATTTAGCCAGAAAAAATGTTCTTGAAGAGTGGACAATGTTTTGTCTCTTCCAAAGTGACCCATAAGGCCACCACTATGTGCCTCTAACACAAGCATGTCTCGCATAAAGCCTTGCGGTATGCATAATTTGTGTTCCTTGAAAAGGAATCCTTCATGCCTGTAAAAATTATCAAAATCACCACTCTCGCAAGCATTATAGACATTTCCAAAATCAGCATCACTAGAATACAATTCCTTGATGTGATGAAAACCAAGCAGTTTAGAGTCAAGGGTAGTCAATAAACTGTACCTTCGTGACAATGCATCAGCTACTACATTTTCTTTACCCTTTTTGTATTTAATTACGTACAGGAATAACTCTAAGTATTAGATCCACTTCGCGTGCCTTTTATTGAGCTTATGTTGACCTTTAATGTACTTGAGTGCTCCATGATCAGAATGAATAACAAACTCTTTGGGTCTTAAGTAATGTTGCCAGGTTTCGAGCGATCTAATCAGGGCGTACATCTCTTTATCATACACTGGATAGTTAAAGGCAGCTCCATTTAATTTCTCGCTAAAATATGCCACCGATCTTCCATTTTGTGTTAGAACGGCTCCAATCCCTACACCTGAAGCATCACACTCAATTTCAAAAGTTTTAGTAAAATTAGGAAGGGCTAATAATGGGGATTTTACAAGACATTCTTTAATCGTATTAAAGGACCATTCTTGTTCTTTAGACCAATGGAAGGCTTAAGTCTTCTTGATTACACTCGTTAAAGGAGCGGCTATCGTGCTGAAATTGGGAACAAATCATCGATAGAAACTAGCCAATCCATGAAAACTCCAGACTCGGCTGATCGTCGTAGGACGTGGCTATTCTTGGATGGTGCAGATTTTCTCTTGATCTACTTCCAGGCCATTTGCACTCACAACATAACCTAGAAAAACAACCTTGTCAGTGCAAAAAGAACACTTCTTAAGATTAGCGTACAATACCTCTTTTCATAATGCTTCCAAGATCGAACGCAAGTGTTGCACATGTTCCTCCAAGGATTTACTGTACACTAAAATATCATCAAAATAAACAACACATAATTTTCCAATAAAAGCTCATAAGACATGATTCATAAGACGCATGAAAGTACTTGGGGAGTTTGTAAGTCCGAATGACATTACCAACCACTCGTACAAACCTAACTTTGTCTTGAAGGCCGTCTTCCATTCATCGCCTTCTCGCAGTCTAATTTGGTGATAGCCACTTTTGAGATCAATCTTTGTGAAGATTCATGCTCCGCTTAACTCGTCGAGCATGTCGTCGAGTCGGGGTATCAGGTGTCGATATTTGACGGTAATCTTGTTGATGGCGCGACAGTCGACACACATACACCACGAACCATTTTTCTTTGGCACTAGTAATACAGTCAACACACATACGCCACGAACCATCTTTCTTTGGCACTAGTAATACCGGTACCGTGCAGGGACTAAGACTTTCTCGGATTTATCCCTTGTCTAGTAATTCGGTGATTTGCTTTTGGAGCTCCTTTGTTTCCTCGAGATTGCTCCGATACGCAGGTCAATTGGGTAGAGCAGCTCTCAGAACCAAGTCAATTTGGTGTTCTATGCCTCGAATGGGCGGTAAACCACTTGGTATCTCCACCGGAAAGATGTCCTTGAATTCCTGAATCAGAGACAACATAGAAGAAGAAAGATTCTCGGGTAAGTCGTTAGTGTTCAAGAATGATTCCTTGCATAGTAGGACATACATCGGATGTCTAAGACATAATGCTCTTCGTATATCACTTGCTCTCGCAAAAACACTCATCTTACCACTCTCTTTTGCATCTCTATTTTCTTTTAACTCTTGCTTTTCTTCACTCTCATCAGTGTTTTTATTTTTCACTCTCTTATTTTTTTTGACTTTTTCTTTTGCCTTCTTTTCTTTTTCTTTTGCTTAACACTTGCTTCGGAGTAAGGGGTGCAAATGTTACATTCCTTCCATGATGCTTGAAGGAATATCGATTGGTGTAGCCATTGTGCATCACTCGGTGGTCGTATTGCCATGGACGTCCCAAGAGTAAGTGGCCCGCGTGCATCGGCACTACGTCAGATAGCACTTCATCGGAGTATTTCCCGATGCTGAAGGATACTAACACTTGCTTTGTAACTTTAAGCTCTCTGTCATCGTTAAGCCATTGGAGCTTATACGGAGCCGGATGCTTGGTGGTTGTCAAGCCTAACTTTTCCACCATAAGAGTACTTGCTACATTCGTACAACTCCCTCCGTTAATGATAAAGCTACAAACCTTACCTTGCACTTGGCATCTTGAATGAAAAATATTTTCTCGTTGCTTCTCTTTTCCCACACCGTGAAGGTTGAGGCTTCGCTTCACGATGAGTAATTCACCGTCCACAGGTTGTTCTAAGTCCTTATTAGCCTCAGAATTGGATTTGGATTCATATTCTTCTTCGTCTTCTGTTTCTATCTCACCGTTAATCCGCATCACCATAGTTCGTCTATTCAGGCATTGACTTGCGATGTGTCCTCTACCAAGGCATTTGAAGCATTTTATGTCCCTTGATCTCACATTAGAACTTTCTGGAGTCTTGCCTTTGTCTGTTTCAGCCAAAGGTTTGTTTGTCTTAGGGGTGAAAGTAGAGTCCTTCGACTTGCTCGCGTGGAATCCCTTGCTCGAGCTTTGGCCCCATTTATAAGGTTTAGCATTGGAGTAACTTCGGAATGCTCTTTTTTGCCTCAATTGCTTTTCTACCTTAATAGCCATATGGACCATATTTTCCATTTCAACATAGTGTTGTAATTCTACAACATTTGCTATCTCACGGTTAAGCTCGGCTAAAAATTGAGCCATGGTAGCTTCTCATTCTTCTTGTATATCGGCTCAGATCATTGCTACCTCCATCTCTTTGTAATAATCTTCTACGCTCTTCGTTCCTTGAGTAAGGTGTTGGAGTTTTTGATGTAACTCCCGATGGTAGTAAGAGGGAATGAATTGTCGTCTCATGGCTGCTTTCGTCTTGGTCCAAGTGGAAATTGGACGTTCTCCGTTTCGCCTCCGGTTTGTAGTTAACTGATCCCACCATATCATAGCATAGTCGGAAAACTCTATGACGGCTAATTTGACCTTTTTATTTTCGGAGTAGTTATGACAATCGAACACAAGTTCGATCTTCTTTTCCCATTCTAAATAGGCTTCAGGATCTGACTTGCCTTGAAAAGGAGGAATGGTCAACTTGATGTTCTTGAGATCATCGTCTTCCCGCCTCCGATCTCTTTGATCACATGCTCGTGGACCTCTTCTTCATTCATTTTGTCTGGAAGTTTGATTGCTGTCAACTTCACTTGGTTCGTATAAGTCGTTTTCATACAGCCAAGGTCGTTCTTGTTCCCTTCTCGAAATTGAAGGAATGTTTGCTCATTGTCTTTGTTCATCTCTTTGGTCCAAACATTCGGTGATAGAATGAAGCAAGCGTGTGACTTCTCGTAATGCAACTTGCATTTGTAAATCAGAACCTCTACCTTCGGGAACGTTCCTTTATGGTTGCAATCCTCTTTCACCACCAGCGGCATCTGACGCTTTGTCGCTCACTACTCGTCGTTCGGGACTCCTAGACATATTGAACAAGATTAAAGAAACCTCACCACAAACCTCACTTGATCACTTACAAAGAAAATAAATATTGAACACTCATGCTCGTGTTTTTTTTCACTCAATTTTTGGCTTTTCTTTTAATTGAAATCTCTCTTGCCTTTTTCCACTCGAATTCACTTCTCTAAATTCTAGAAAGTTACCTTCGACTTACCAGCAACTTGTAGGTCGGTTTCAAGGAGCTAAAGGATAAACTGTTTAGGTAAGGGTAGTTTTTTTTTTTTTTGAACTTCAAATATACTATAATGAAATACAAGAAATAAAAATTACAACTTGAATTTAAAAAAAAATTAATTTTTTTTGAACTTCAAATAGACTATAATGAAATACAAGAAATAAAAAATTACAACTTGAATTTTTTTTAAAATTTTTTATTTGAAGATCGGGGTAGAAATATGAAAGTAAAGCAAAACTTGCAAATTTCACACTTCTCTCTTTTTTTTTAACTTGAATTTTTTTATTTAACCTCGATTTTTTTGAACTTTTTTTTGTATCTCTCGTTTTTTTGCGAACTTTTTTTTAAACTTACGGTCTAACTTTCGGCTTCACAATGGTCATCGATAGTCTTCGTTTGTAGCTCTGATACCAGATGATACGGACCAGCTCGGGGTGAGTCGAAACGTATGCGGGTTGCCCAATCGTCTACGAGGAGGAATCAAGCCTTCGAAAAATAATCGAACAATATGGATGAATTTACGAAAGCTTTAATTGAATAAAGTAGGAGATGGTTCGGTTCGATAAAATAAAATAAAATAAAATAGATAAAAGGATAATTAGATGGAAATGGATAAAAGAACTTAAACAAGAATCGATTCAACACTAAAGAGTATCACCCCGGATTCTATGATGTTTAAGGTGGTAATATGGAAAAATCGATATGGACCAAAACCCGTTATCTAAAAAAATAAGAATCGTTGGTATAATTTGATGGATGAGATACGATTGACGCCACAAGCAAACTTGATAAGTCAAAATGAAACTCGTACAAAAATGAAGAGGAGATAAACTCACTCAAATGGACAAAGTTCATATATTTTCAAAAGTCTGAATTGTGTTAAATGAGAATTACATAGCCTTTTTATAGGTTGAACAAAGGCCAACTAAATGGTCTTTTAACATTGTCCTTTAACCCTTAAGTTTTTGAAAAGGCACAAGCAACCTTGTCCCTTAACCCTTAAGTTTTCGAAAAGGCACCAGCAACCTTGTCCCTTAACCTTTAGGTTTTTGAAAAGGCACCTAGCAACCTTTTAACCCTTATGTTCACCAAAAGGCACCTATCAATAAAAATAATTAAAATAAGCTAAGAATGAACTAATAACGAGCTCGTGTGATTGTTTGGTAGCTAGTATAGTTGGCTTTAAATAAGTTGTAAATGTTCGGTGTGTTCTTGAATTCCTTTCTTTCTTCGTTCCAGATTTGTGCCACTAAAGCTGAAGTGGCTTCCTTAAGTCGTTTAGCACGGCTACGCGTAATTGGTCCATTGGGCAGCTCGAGGGTGTTTCGGTTGAGTTCCGTCATAGGTGTGTTCGTATCAGTTACTGCGTCAAGGTTGAAAACACTATCGGCTTTTGTTGGCTTCGTCCTCATAACTTGCCACTGATAATTATTTAATGACATCTCTTCAATAAATTTGTAAGCCGCTTCAGGGGTTTTTGTTATTTAGAGTTCCACCAGCGGCTGCATCGATAAACTGCCTAGTTGAGGGATTCACATCGTTATAGACGGTTTGAACTTGTAGCCATAATGGTAGCCCATGATGAGGGCACCTTCTTAGGAGATCCTTATATCTCTCCCATGCTGTGTAAAGTGTCTCTAAATCCATCTGCACAAAAGAAGAGATATCATTCCTTAATTTAGTCGTTTTAACCGGTGAAAAGTATTTTAATAAGAACTTTTCGGTCATTTGTTCCCATGTAGTGATTGATCCTCATGGTGACGAGTTCAACCACTGTTTAGCTTTGTTCTTTAAAGAAAAGGGAAACAACCGAAGACGAATGGCATCATCAGAATCGCCATTGATCTTGAGAGTGTCGCAAAACTCAAGAAAATTTGCCAAGTGATTGTTTGGATCCTCATCCTGCAAACCATCAAACTAAACAAATTGTTGTATCATTTGAATTGTGTTATATTTCAGTTCAAAACTATTTGCAGCAACAGCAGGTCTAACAATACTTGACTCAGTTCCTGTTAAATTGGGTTTAGCGTAATCATACATAGTATGAAGAGCAGGATTTTGTTTCACTGAATTTACGGCAATCACAGGAGGTAGCAAATTATTATCGTCCATCTCTTCAGTAGTATTGGTGTTGTCCTCTTGCTCTTCTTTTATGTATTGTAGGCTTTGCCTTATTTCTCTTCTCGGTTTCTGCAATCTGTACGTTCTATATCACTATAGTAAATTAGTGGTCCTGACAAGTTCTTTCTAGTCATAAACTAGAACACCTACCAGAAGCAGAGAAAAAGAAGAATTAGAAAAGTAAAAATTAAATTAAATTGCACTAAAATAAAAATGGCTAAAGTAATAAAAATTGAGTGTTCCTAATATTTCAGCTCCTCGGCAAAGGCGCTAAAAACTTGATGGTCGTGTCTATGAAAGTTTTAATATTTATATAATGAATGATCGAGCCTAGAAACTAACTATCACCATGATTAAGGCAAGTGCACCTATCGAACAGTAGTATAGCTTAGTGGCAAGACCGGAATGTTGAACCCAAAGGAACGAAAAGTACTAGTACTAACTTTCTTTTTATTATTTAGCCTAAAATAAAAGGGATTTTATCTATCTAATTACTAAGCTAAGGATGCTAAGACATAGAGAACGAATTGGGAAAATACTTTTTGGAAAATCAATTGATCAAGACAATACCCAAGGAAGAATCCACCTAGACTTCACTTGTTATTTAACTCTGAACCAGACGATTTATTCACTTGACTTGATCTATAGGATTCCCTAATTTATATTAATACCTCTTTCAAGGCTACTAACGTCTAACCCTAGGTTAATTAATTGAAATCTCTTTCTAATTAAAACTCTAGTGTTGCATTAACTCAATCTATGGACTCTTATATTAGGTTTAACTTTGATCCAGTAAATTTTTGTCGTCCTACCTCTAGGAGTGCGATCAACTCCACTTAATTATGCTAGATCAACTCTTAAACAGGGACTTTTGCTCCTCTGAATAAGCACATCAACACTTGAATCAATATTCTGAAATATTAAAGCAAGAATTAAGAACAAATAATTAAGAACAAATCAAGTATTTATCATACAGTTGAGAAAATATTAACAAGATTTGTCTTAGATTTCATCCCCCTCAGGTATTTGAGGGGTTTAGTTCATGTTTATAAAAGAGTACATCTTAGAAGAATTTAAATAACAAAACATAAAGAAAAACCCTAAAACCTCTAAAGGAATTGAAGGGAAGATCCTCAGTCTTGAGCGTGATTTCGGCTTCTTGAGATGGATCAACTGGCTTTCTTCGAGTAATTCCCTGGATTCATCCCTCTCTGGCCTCGCCTCCTTTGGCTCCCCTTTTAGGTCACACTTAGGGTATTTATATAGGCTTCAGAATGTCTTTCTTTGGCCCTAAGTAACCTCTTCCACTGATAAATCGTAAAAGTAACATATTTTAATCCAACATTCATCATATTTTCGGATGATTTATCCCTTGATTCATGTAAAAAGGTGCTCTTAATCCTTTCTTTTCATATTTTATACTCAGGAAAGCACCTGAGGATGAAAAGAACGAGAAACAGGCCTAAAATGGACCTAATTGGGCCAAAGAGGAAATCAACACAGCATAGACTTAAGCCCACACGGCCGTGCCTCCCTGATCAACTAGAACACGACCTAACCCTGAGTCACACGGGCGTGCCTTATTAAAGAAATTCGAACACGGCTTAAAGACCTTTCACACGGGCGTGTGACATGGCCGTGTCCTTGTCGTGGCAAGGAATAATTTCAATCGGAAAAGGATACTTAGGGCCAAAGAAACACATTCCAAGAGCATATATAAATACCCTAAGTGTTACCTGAAAGGGCGGCGAGCTAGGCCAAGGAGCCAAGTCGAAAAGGGTCAGATTTGTGGGAATCACTCGAAGATAGCCAGTTGATCCATCTCAACAAGCCAGAATTATCCTCAAGACGGCAGATCTCTCCCTCAATTCCTTCAGGGGTTTTTAGGGATTTCTTATGTTTTGTTTTATCTTTTTGTAACACCCTGGTTTAGGGGTTAGGTAATTCGGGTATAATTCAAGTGTTGGAAGGGTTTTGGGTGTTTTTGGATGTGTTTTAGAGGTTTAAGAATGCTTGGATGAAAAAGGAAGGGCTTTGGAAAATTTTAGATTTTTGGGGTAAAAAGGGGAAGTGGGGCAGGAAGGCCTTAAAATAATTTAGGGGAGTTTATGACACAAGAAAGACTTTGGCAAAGCGGCGTTGAGGCGCTGCTTGGGGGCTTTGGAAGGTGGCGCCTAAGTGAGCAAGGGTTCGAGCTGCTGGGGCAGCAATTTGGTTTTAATTTTGCGTCAAGGGGCTGGGCCAGGTAAGCTTTAAAAATAAATGGACAAGTTGGTGGACATGGAAGTCCAGTTGGCAAAGTGGCACTCATGCGCCACTTAGGCGCTGGAAGGGATAGAGGGCGCTGGTTCGAGTGGGGGCAACAGCATTTTGGCGTTTTGTTTTGTTATGCGGTTATGGGCTGAGATAAGAAGGGTTTAAGAATAAATGTGGGGGCTTTTTAGCATAAAAATCAAAGTGGCCGAATGGCCTGAGGCGTTGAAGGGGAGGCGTGCAGCAGTTAGTCCCAGGTTCGAGCCAAGAGGATTGCGTGGGGAGTTTAATTTTTATTTTAGTTCTTTTTGGCAGCAGATTTGGAGGTGGACGGCACATTAGATAGGGATTAAACTATGTTGTTTAATCACTTTTGAAATTGGCTGAAGGAGTGATAAGGGAGGGTTTTATTTATTGTTTAGTTATTTTAGATAATGGTAGGATAATGGTAGGAGTAGTGTATTTAGTTTAAAATTTGTAAATAGAGATAATGGTTGGTGGTTTAATTTATTAATAGGATTAGGTGATGGCTTTTGTTATTTTATTATTTTAGATAATTATAGGATTATCTTAGTTAGTTTTAAATTAGAAATAGGAGATAAAGGGCTGCTATTAGATTGTTTTTTTTTATTAGATTGAGGTGATAAAATAGGAGTTTAAGATAGGAAGGGGATTGGGTTTAGAATTAAAAAAAAAAGAAGTGGTGGCCGGCCAAGGGGTGATCTTTTGGTATTTTCATTATTATTTTATTTATTTATCTACTTAGTAATCTTTTAGGATTATTATTATAAATTAGAGATAATGGTTAGTTTTTTTGATTTAATTAAGTGATAAAATATGGATAGATAGTGAGGGAGTTGGCTAATTCAAATTAAATTGAATTAGTGGCCTGGAGCATTTGAAGTGGAAGCCGAAATTGGGAGTCTTCAAGGGGGGAAGCATGTGCCGAAAATTTCTATTTAATGGGCAGCCTTCCTCTTGATTTTCTTTTGACCATTTGACGAATTCTTTTAGTCAACAATTGGTGTATTTTGGTCAGCCATTGTCTTGTGTACCTAGCCGAAGGTTCAAGTGGAGTTTCTTATTTTTTTTTTCTACCTTGAAACCGAAATCCTCCCAACTACATAAACCCTTGGCGATTTCTTCTATGGCCTTTTAGTCAAATATTTCTTTTATTTTCTTTTAAATTCCTTGACAGCCGAAACCTCTAGCCCTCCATTCCTCTACGATTTTACTAAGTTTGAAGCCGAATTCTCCCTTGTATTCTAGCGTGGTTGGCCGATTCTTAAGCAAGTGTGGTAAGCATGTTCTGTCTTTAGCAGCCGGTTTTGGTTCCCTATTTTAGTGGCTAAACCGAAGGGTTGGCCTTAGTTTTGGTATTAGCCGATTCTAATATTGTGTAACAGGGATTTTTGGCAACTTCAGGAGATCAGTGGTGTTTCGGGATCCGAGTAAGAGGGTAAGTGATTCTTTGATATTCGACCTTAGGCCATTGGTTGTGGTTATGGGTTGACCAAATGGTGGCTATGGTTTATAGGACATACCAACAAGAGTAAAGGAAGGCCTTCGGGATCTCAATTTATTTCGGTAAGGATGGTTAGTAAGTGACTTAGATTCATTAATAGTAGATTATGACTTTGTTGTTTAATCGTGTGGTTCTGATTAAGTATCATCGATGGATGCGAGTGCCAGTCAAGAGGGGAAAGGGAAAGCCCCTATCCCGAAGTTTAAGAAAAGAGCCGTCTCGGCAGTTCGTGATTGGCCACCGGGGTGTGGACGTGCAACAGAAAATGATAGGCAGATAATTGCTAAGCGATAGCGTCGAAATCGAGGGTTTAGAACTTCAGGTTATAAGGTGTGTAACTAACCCACTGTTTCCGGGTTTTATGTGTTATATGTTTTACTAACAAGTGCAGTAATAAGTGTGCTATATATACCCCTAAAAGGTATAGCGATGACCAGGTTAGTATCGGACCTGTTGCAATGTGATTATTTGTTTATGAGTATGTTCATGGATATTAATAAGCATGTGAATGCATTATCACGATTATATTTTATGTGGCATGTGCATGGGTGGGTTATGAAAAGAAGGTACGGGTGTACTTCGAGTACGTGGTTGATGTCAGCTTTGTGCTACATCGTGGATTGGCACTGACTGAGGTCGTGTTGTGGATCTTTGCGATTTAGTTCGCGTGGTTACCTTGATTGATATCGGCTTTATGCCATATCGTGGCTTGATGGGTTGCTATGTGCTCCATCGTGGATGGCATTGGTTGCCTTTTTGGAGGGAAAAGGAGAGGGTGACTCGATAGTCCCCTGGTGTGTGGTAGGCTGGATAAGGGGGTGTGTAGCGGATGGACCCTAGGTTTGGGTTGGGAATCATGTTGCATTATTTTTGTAATAATATGGAAATGGGCCAAGCCCAATATGACTTGTGGATAGGTATGTTTTGGGAACAAACGTGGAAATGGGCCAAGCCCAGTTGATATGTGGTTTATTGAGGAATGGGCCTAGCCCAGTATTTGAGTATGATTTGAATGGGGGCCAAGCCCAGATTGTGGTAATTGTTAAAATAAATATATATTACTTGTTGCATTTGATAATTGGGATATTATGTGGCTAGCATGTGGGTGGATTTCAGTGGTTAACTTACACACTGAGTCATTATGACTCACCCAATTATTTTCAAACATCGCAGGTGACATGTTGATCGGACCGGGTTGGAGAGGATGCAAGGTGGCCCATGCAGAAGGAGATTGATTTAATTGTTTTTAAGCAATTTTTAATACTACGTGTTTTGTTTAATATTGGTTGTAATAAGGGCCACTTTTTATTTAAAGTATTTTATTTACGATTATTGAACTTTATATTATACTTAGATATATTTTCTTCAAATGGTTTATAATATAATAAATTATAATAAAGTTTTAATTCACATACTTTATATCGAGCTTATAATAGTAAATAATTTTTAATGGATACATTTTCCAAAAGTCTAATAAAATTTTCAAGTTTTACTCTTAAGTCAAAGATTTTTCAAACGGTTTCCGCAGTGACATAACCAGATCTGGTCAGGACTTGTGGGCCGGGTTTGGGGGTGTTACAGTTTGGTATCAGAGCCAGGTTCAAAACTCGGCTTTGAGGGTTTTGGGCCCAAAAACATTTTCAAAATGGGCTTTTCAAAATATGGGCTTTTATTTCAGGTTTATTCTGGCATGGCACCTGTACCTCCGGCCCGAGTCCACCAGGTAAGTACTTCAGACTTGTGAAGTAATTTGATATATGAACTGTTATGGGCTTAGTTGGGCTCGTAGATTAGTGAACTAGGATCTGTTGAACCCTAGGACTAGTCTACTCAAACATATACATAAGACTTAAAAATTACTAAACAAACCTACGACTAAGTCGCCGAGTTAGGGTGTGGTAACCCCTGTGCGCATGTCAAGGATTGGATCCGGAAGAGCTTGGTACTTAAGCAGTCCTCGTGACTCACCTCCTCTTCGCGGGATTCCTACCTGGTGCGTAGCTTCGGTTCACCCTAACCAAGAGGACTCAGTCATAGGCTAAGCAATAAATAAAACCCGAAAGGGATTGGCCTTGCTGTTTTAAAACCCTTAATTTTTTTTTTAAAATTTTCAAACTTACCCTTTTATTTGTAAACCCTAAATCTGATTTTGAAAAACGTTTTCTCAATTTACCAAAATTACCAAAATGCCCTAGCTGCAAAATTACAAAAATACCCCTGTGTCGTAAAATTACCACACTACCCTCAACTTTTGTTAAAATAATTTTTACTTTGTAAAATACCAAAATATTTAGTTTTCAAAATATCGAGATACTCCGATTTGCGAAAATTTACAAAAATACCCCTATGTTGAAAATTACTAAAATGCCCCTGACTTTTAAAATTTCTGGTCTAACCCCAAACTTAATAAAATTTTCTTACATTGCAAAAGTATCCAATTTTCTGTATTTCAAAATAATACCATGACTTTGGAAATTCACAAAATTACCCTGATTGACAAAATTACCAAAATACCCCTGGTTACCAAAATCCTGTTATACCTTCAATTTGCGGAATTTTCGAAAATACTCTTCAGTTTTGGGAATTTTAAAAAGATCCTGATTTAGTAAAGTTTTCGAAATCGCTTTGATTTATTCACAAAAATACCCGGTAGAAAAATGACGGAAATACCCCTGGGGTATAAACGGGCAGAAAGATCTGAATAGTGAATGTGGGTGGTAGATACCACTGAATGTGCCTCTACTGAGGAAGAAATGTGTTTTTGTGGATGAATGAATGTGTGTGTAAATGTGATTCTTTGAATTAGGGTAGCAAACTTGAACTGAACTTTTGCGTGATCGAAAGAACTACTTCTAAATATCTTGCTTTTCATAAAATTCGCTCGTGGTTAAAAAGTGGAACAAAATTTCTAATGCATAAAATTTCTTAAATCAGATTAAATCGCGACGATAGAGATGAGTTCTAGGGGACGCGGTAGAGGTAGAATGACAGCTTCGGAACCGATAGGGTCTGGCCATGGGTCAGAAAGTGAAGTGCCGCCAGCTGTGGACGTAGAGGAGCAAGATCAGACAGGAGAAGATGACTCAGTGTCACAAGCTATGTTACGCGTGCTACAGCAAGTGGCAAGAGCTGGTATGGGAAACGGAGCTCGGAAGTCAATGTCCGAGAGGCTCAGGTCGAACGGGGCTGAAGTTTTTAGAGGAGTATCAGGAATGGCTCCGAATGTAGCAGAATATTGGCTAGAGGGAGTCGAAAGAATCATGGACGACTTGGATTGTACCCCAGAGGAAAAGCTGAAAGGTGCTGTTTCGCTACTTCGCGACGAGGCTTATCGATGGTGGCTCACTGTCAAACAAGGTGTACCGGCAGATCGATTGGATTGGGAGTACTTTAAGGAAAAGTTTGAAGGAAAGTACGTTGGAGCAAGCTACTTAGATGCGCAGAGGAAAGCGTTTCTAAATCTAGTACAAGGGAATAAATCGGTAGCGGAGTATGAAGCGGAATTTGTGCGACTTAGTCAGTACGCCAAGGGGATCGTGGCTACTAATTATGAAAGGAGTGTTCGATTCGAAGATGGGCTTCGGGATGAGTTGCGGGAGTTAATCGCTCCGCAAAGAGAAAGGGACTTCGCCATTCTGGTAGAGAAAGCTCGGATCGCAGAAGAGGTTAAAAAGACTATAAGAGAAAATTGAGAAAAGAAAAGGAACGAGAATAAGAGAAATGTTGGACCATCAGCATCGTTTGGTAATGTCCAGAAAAGACCAAGGATCGAGAATCCTGTGCATGCACTTGTACCAGTGGATCGGAATCGTCTCTGTGCTCGATGTGGAAGGCCTCACACAGGAGAGTGTTGGGGAAATAGTAAAGAATGTTTTCGGTGTGGATCTAAGGCACATCTGGTTAAGAATTGTCCTCGAGCAACGAGGGGTCGTGGTTCAAGCCATGGAAGGAATGGTTCTAGTCAAAGTCAACCAAGGATGTGATATCGGGTAAGCTCCTTTGTTTTGGAATACTCTTTAATTGTTCTCCTTGTTTGTAAGTTAATTCTTTCCTGTATGATTTGGATCTTGAGTGAGAACTTAGAGACTACGTTTGGGAAGTATGATGAATTGAAATCAGAGTGCGCAGCGGAGGCGTAGAGTAGGGAGTTAGGATTGCATGGTAGTAAGTAATTTCGAGGACGAAATTATTTTAAGGAGGGTAGAATTGTAACACCCTGGTTTAGGGGTTAGGTAATTCGGGTATAATTCAAGTGTTGGAAGGGTTTTGGGTGTTTTTGGATGTGTTTTAGAGGTTTAAGAATGCTTGGATGAAAAAGGAAGGGCTTTGGAAAATTTTAGATTTTTGGGGTAAAAAAGGGAAGTGGGGCAGGAAGGCCTTAAAATAATTTAGGGGAGTTTATGACACAAGAAAGACTTTGGCAAAGTGGCGTTGAGGCGCTGCTTGGGGGCTTTGGAAGGTGGCGCCTAAGTGAGCAAGGGTTCGAGCTGCTGGGGCAGCAATTTGGTTTTAATTTTGCGTCAAGGGGCTGGGCCAGGTAAGCTTTAAAAATAAATGGACAAGTTGGTGGACATGGAAGTCCAGTTGGCAAAGTGGCACTCATGCGCCACTTAGGCGCTGGAAGGGATAGAGGGCGCTGGTTCGAGTGGGGGCAACAGCATTTTGGCGTTTTGTTTTGTTATGCGGTTATGGGCTGAGATAAGAAGGGTTTAAGAATAAATGTGGGGGCTTTTTAGCATAAAAATCAAAGTGGCCGAATGGCCTGAGGCGTTGAAGGGGAGGCGTGCAGCAGTTAGTCCCAGGTTCGAGCCAAGAGGATTGCATGGGGAGTTTAATTTTTATTTTAGTTCTTTTTGGTAGCAGATTTGGAGGTGGACGGCACATTAGATAGGGATTAAACTATGTTGTTTAATCACTTTTGAAATCGGCTGAAGGAGTGATAAGGGAGGGTTTTATTTATTGTTTAGTTATTTTAGATAATGGTAGGATAATGGTAGGAGTAGTGTATTTAGTTTAAAATTCGTAAATAGAGATAATGGCTGGTGGTTTAATTTATTAATAGGATTAGGTGATGGCTTTTGTTATTTTATTATTTTAGATAATTATAGGATTATCTTAGTTAGTTTTAAATTAGAAATAGGAGATAAAGGGCTGCTATTAGATTGTTTTTTTTTTATTAGATTGAGGTGATAAAATAGGAGTTTAAGATAGGAAGGGGATTGGGTTTAGAATTAAAAAAAAAAAAGAAGTGGTGGCCGGCCAAGGGGTGATCTTTTGGTATTTTCATTATTATTTTATTTATTTATCTACTTAGTAATCTTTTAGGATTATTATTATAAATTAGAGATAATGGTTAGTTTTTTTTATTTAATTAAGTGATAAAATATGGATAGATAGTGGGGGAGTTGGCCAATTCAAATTAAATTGAATTAGTGGCCTGGAGCATTTGAAGTGGAAGCCGAAATTGGGAGTCTTCAAGAGGGGAAGCATGTGCCGAAAATTGCTATTTAATGGGCAGCCTTCCTCTTGATTTTCTTTTGACCATTTGACGAATTCTTTTAGTCAACAATTGGTGTATTTTGGTCAGCCATAGTCTTGTGTACCTAGCCGAAGGTTCAAGTGGAGTTTCTTATTTTTTTTTTCTACCTTGAAACCGAAATCCTCCCAACTACATAAACCCTTGCCAATTTCTTCTATGGCCTTTTAGTCAAATATTTCTTTTATTTTCTTTTAAATTCCTTGACAGCCGAAACCTCTAGCCCTCCATTCCTCTACGATTTTACTAAGTTTGAAGCCGGATTCTCCCTTGTATTCGAGCGTGGTTGGCCGATTCTTAAGCAAGTGTGGTAAGCATGTTCTGTCTTTAGCAGTCGGTTTTGGTTCCCTATTTTAGTGGCTAAACCGAAGGGTTGGCCTTAGTTTTGGTATTAGTCGATTCTAATATTGTGTAACAGGGATTTTTGGCAACTTCAGGAGATCAGTGGTGTTTCGGGATCCGAGTAAGAGGGTAAGTGATTCTTTGATATTCGGCCTTAGGCCATTGGTTGTGGTTATGGGTTGACCAAATGGTGGCTATGGTTTATAGGGCATACCAACAAGAGTAAAGGAAGGCCTTCGGGATCTCAATTTATTTCGGTAAGGATGGTTAGTAAGTGACTTAGATTCGTTAATAGTAGATTATGACTTTGTTGTTTAATCGTGTGGTTCTGATTAAGTATCGTCGATGGATGCGAGTGCCAGTCAAGAGGGGAAAGGGAAAGCCCCTATCCCGAAGTTTAAGAAAAGAGCCGTCTCGGCAGTTCGTGATTGGCCACCGGGGTGTGGACGTGCAACAGAAAACGATAGGCAGATAACGGTAGTCTTGCTAAGCGATAGCGTCAAAATCGAGGGTTTAGAACTTCAGGTTATAAGGTGTGTAACTAACCCACTGTTTCCGGGTTTTATGTGTTATATGTTTTACTAACAAGTGCAGTAATAAGTGTGCTATATATACCCCTAAAAGGTATAGCGATGACAAGGTTAGTATCGGACCTGTTGCAATGTGATTATTTGTTTATGAGTATGTTCATGGATATTAATAAGCATGTGAATGCATTATCACGATTATATTTTATGTGGCATGTGCATGGGTGGGTTATGAAAAGAAGGTACGGGTGTACTTCGAGTACGTGGTTGATGTCAGCTTTGTGCTACATCGTGGATTGGCGCTGACTGAGGTCGCGTTGTGGATCTTTGCGATTTAGTTCGCGTGGTTACCTTGATTGATATCGGCTTTATGCCATATCGTGGCTTGATGGGTTGCTATGTGCTCCATCGTGGATGGCATTGGTTGCCTTTTTGGAGGGAAAAGGAGAGGGTGACTTGATAGTCCCCTGGTGTGTGGTAGGCTGGATAAGGGGGTGTGTAGCGGATGGACCCTAGGTTTGGGTTGGGAATCATGTTGCATTGTTTTTGTAATAATATGGAAATGGGCCAAGCCCAATATGACTTGTGGATAGGTATGTTTTGGGAACAAACGTGGAAATGGGCCAAGCCCAGTTGATATGTGGTTTATTGAGGAATGGGCCTAGCCCAGTATTTGAGTATGATTTGAATGGGGGCCAAGCCCAGATTGTGGTAATTGTTAAAATAAATATATATTACTTGTTGCATTTGATAATTGGGATATTATGTGGCTAGCATGTGGGTGGATTTCAGTGGTTAACTTACACACTGAGTCATTATGACTCACCCAATTATTTTCAAACATCGCAGGTGACATGTTGATCGGACCGGGTTGGAGAGGATGCAAGGTGGCCCATGCAGAAGGAGATTGATTTAATTGTTTTTAAGCAATTTTTAATACTACGTGTTTTGTTTAATATTGGTTGTAATAAGGGCCACTTTTTATTTAAAGTATTTTATTTACGATTATTGAACTTTATATTATACTTAGATATATTTTCTTCAAATGGTTTATAATATAATAAATTATAATAAAGTTTTAATTAACATACTTTATATCGAGCTTATAATAGTAAATAATTTTTAATGGATACACTTTCCAAAAGTCTAATAAAATTTTCAAGTTTTACTCTTAAGTCAAAGATTTTTCAAACGGTTTCCGCAGTGACATAACCAGATCCGGTCAGGACTTGTGGGCCGGGTTTGGGGGTGTTACACTTTTCTTCTGAGATTTTTTCTTTTATTATTATGAACTAAACCCTTCAGATACCTGAAGGGGATGAAACATAGATAGATCTTGTTATTGTTTTCTGAACTATATGATAAATACTTGATTTGTTCTTAATTATGTGTGCTTAATTTTGTGTTAATATTTCTGGGATATTGATTCAAGTTGGATGTGCTTAGGTGGTGGAGCAAAAGTCCCTGCTTAAGAGTAGTTCTAGCATAATTAAGCGGAGTTGATCGCGCGCCTAGAGATAGGGTGACGAGATTTTACTGGATTAGGGTGAAACCTAATATGAGAGTCCATAGATCAAGTTAATGCGATTCTTGGGGTTTTAATTACAAAAATATTTCAATTAATCAACCTAGGGTTAGGCATTATTTGCCTCGAGAGAGGGTTTAATATAAATTAGGGAATCTTACGAATCAAATCATGTGAATAAATCGTCTGGTTCAGTGTTAGATAACAAGTGAAGTTTAGGTGGATTCTTCCTAGGGTATCATCTTAATCAACTGAGTTTTCCTAACAGTATTTCCCCAATTCATTCTTTTTGTCTTTGTGTCTTTAGCTTAGCAGTTAGTTAGATTTAGAATAAACAACAACTTCACTTATTTTAGGCTCGATAATAAAAAGAAAGTTAGTATTAGTACTTTTAGTTCCTTTGGGTTCGATAATCCGGTCTTGCCTAAGCTATACTACTGTTCGATAGGTGCACTTGCCTTAAATCATGGTTAGAGTTAGTTTCCAGGTCTGATCATTCTCTTTATAAATTTTAAAACTCGACAAAACAACGATCAAGTTTTTGACGCCATTGTCGGGGAACTAAAATATTAAGAAGGCTCTATTTTTATTACTTTAGCCATTATTTTTATTTTTTCCGCAATTTACTTTTATTTTTAGGTTAAATTTTGATTTTGCTAAATTTTCTTTCTTTCTTCTCCTAGCAGGTACCTCTAGTTTATGACCAGAAAAAACCCGAGAGGACCTCTAGTATACGATAGTGATATTGAAGCTACCGCTCGGAAAAATCACAGAGAAATTAGGCGAGCCCTAAATTACATAGAAGAAGAGCGAGAAGACAGATCCAATCCTACTGAAGGGATGGACGAGAATAATCCACCACCACAAGATGTGGGAGAAAATAATGCTCCTCGTACTATGTACGATTATGCTAAACCTCATTTAACAGGAGCAGAATCAAGTATTGTTAGGCCCGTTATAGCTGCTAATAATTTTGAATTAAAGCCTAACACTATACAAATGATTCAAAAATTTGTTCAATTTGATGGTTTGCAGGACGAAGACCCAAACACTCGTATAGCTAATTTTTTAGATTTCTAAGATACCTTCAAAATAAATGGCGTTTCTGATGATGCCATACGTCTTCGATTATTTCCTTTTTCATTAAGAAATAAAGCCAAACAGTGGTTAAACTCTTTACCTCGAGGGTCAATCACTACAAGGGATCAAATGACCGAAAATTTTTTATTAAAGTATTTCCCATAGGTCAAAACGGCCAAATTACGGAATGATATCTCTTCGTTTGTGCAGATGGATTTAGAGACATTATACGACGCATGAGAGAGATACAAGGATCTCTTGAGAAGGTGTCTGCACCATGGTTTACCCTTGTGGCTCCAAGTTCAAACTTCCTATAATGGTGTAAACCCCTCAACGAGGCAACTTATTGATTCAGCCACCGGTGGAACCCTGAACAACAGAACTTCTGAAGCAGCCTATGAGTTCATTGAAGAGATGTCACTGAATAACTATTAGTGGCAGGTTACAAGGACCAAACCAACAAAATTAGTCAGAGTTTTTAACCTCGATGCAGTAACCATGCTATCAACACAGGTAAGGATGATGAATAAAAATCTTGACACTTTGTGTTCTTCGCAGGTACACCCAGTAATGCAGTGCGACACAAGTGGAACTGTGGCAAATCCTGAGTACCCACCCTACCAATCGGGCACAGAGAGCGAACAGATGAACTATATAGGTAATAATTTCAGATCTAATAATAACCCTTACAGTAATACTTATAATCTAGGTTGGAGGAACCACCCAAATTTTTCATGGGAGGTCAAGGAAATCAAGGAAATTAAAGACAACAAACTCCTCAAAATTTCCAAAATCAGTCCTATCCACAGGAAAAGAGGCCAAACCTCGAAGAGATGCTGACAAAATTTATGGCAGCCACAGAAAAACGTTTCCAAGACACTGAAACAAACCAAAGAACATCAATTGAAGAGATCAAGAGCCAAGTTGGGGAACTTAATAAGTCAGTTGGACAACTTACAAAGTTAATGTCCGAACGACAACAAGGACATCTACCAAGCAACACTGAGATTAACCCAAAGGAGCAAATCCAAGCCATCACAGCCCATGAGAGTATAGGGTTAGATGAACCCAATTTAATACAAGAAAACAAGGTAGAAGAAGGTAAAGTAGAGGTAACACAAGAAAAGCCAAAATCGGTAATCAAAGAGTACCAACCTCGCATACCTTATCCCGAAGAGATGACGAGAGATGATACAGAGGAACAGTTCAGTAAGTTTCTTAAACTTTTAAAGAAATTACATATCAACTTACCTCTTCTTGAAGCTCTTTTTTAGATGCCAGATTCGAGGAAATTTTTAAAACAACTCTTGATGAACAAGCGCAAATTAGACGAAGAGCCACATGTGGAACTAAATGCAATGTGCTCAGCAATCCTACAAAATAGACTACCACGAAAGTTAAAAGATCCAGGGAGTTTTACAATTCCATGTGTAATTGGTAGTTTAACTGTTGACAATGCTTTAGCTGATTTAAGGGCAAGTATAAATGTCATGCCTTATAAAATGTTTAAACAACTAGGTCTAGGGAAACCTAAACAAACTAGGATGAGCATTCAATTAGCTGATAAAACTGTTAGAATTCCTAGAGGTATTGTCAAAGATGGTCTTGTCAAAATTGATAAATTCGTTTTCCCAGTAGATTTTGTTGTCTTAGACATGGACGAGGAT
Source organism: Gossypium australe (assembly GCA_005393395.2). NCBI lineage: Eukaryota > Viridiplantae > Streptophyta > Magnoliopsida > Malvales > Malvaceae > Gossypium > Gossypium australe. Next base: position 141,486,538 of record CM016623.1, read on the forward strand.
AATTCGATTCCCTTAATTTTAGGAAATCCTTTTTTAGCAACTGCTAGGACAAAAATTGATGCTGGTACAGGAGAACTCATTCTTCGTGTAGGTGATGAATCAATCAGTCTACAAGCTCTTGACTCGGCCAGGACATCAAGTGATGAAGGTAGAAAGTAAATTCAGTTAATAACCAAATTGTTCAACCTTCACCACAGGAAACACAACAAAGTTACAAACCTGAGCCAAATCATGGACCCAATGCCAACGAAGAAGAAACATATGAGGGGAAAAGCCTTAGGGTTGACAAACTAGAAGAGTGGAAGACACACTTTAAAGAAGAACCGGAACAACATGAAGTAAATTGAAGGAGCATCCAGAAGAGCTCGTAGGAACATCAAACCATTTTAAAATAGGAGATCAGGTACTGTTGATAAATCAGATCCTCGAATCACCATGCCAGACCTGAAAACAAACGAGGAAATCCCTCTTGAGGAACGCAATATCTTTCCTTATGGAACAATCGAGGTAAGTAATCTGACATTTTGGCAGTTTTAAGGTAAATAATCTCGACTTAAACTTTATCATGAAAATAGAACTGTAAGCATGGGGGAAGATATTCAAACCTTTAAACCTCACTGATTTTTCAAAAACGAGGAAAGTCTAGCTTAAGACTATAAACGAGCGCTTCTCGGGAGGCAACCCGAGTACTAACCCAATTTACTTTCACATTTTTCTTTCAATTTATTTTCTTTCATTCTCTTCTTTCTGAACACCTAGTGTAAACTAACAAAAAGTGCAGATTTCCAGACCACACGGTCTTGCACACAACCGTGGCCATGACTGTGTGGAAATACAGAATCTCCGTACTGACATAAACAGAGGCGGTACGAATCAAATCCCAACTAATTTTTGAAATCACGGACCCAACAACTCCCCCACGGGCACAAAAAAAGTGCCACGGCCGTGCCACTTGGCCGTGGACAACACTGACTTGCCTAACACAGACTGGACACGCTTGTTCTACCCAACCGTGCCAACATACTGACTTATCATCAACGGGCGTGGCTTGCTAAAAACGGGAGGCGGCCGTGTGAAACGACACGCCCTCGGACCACGAGCGTGGGAACGTACCAGAATTGAGCCTCTATTTAAACACCAACCCCCTTCCCCATTCTTCTACTTTCCAACTCTTTTCTTATTCCCTTTGCTCAGATTAACCTCTTCATAACAAGTCTCTATAACCCTTGAGCCACACCAATGCCATGTCGAAGAAGCGTAAGAAGGCAAGCGTAGTCTCCTCAAGAGGGACCCCTATACATAAGTTCATGTCGACTGCTTCATCCAAACAACAAACCAAGGGTCTTTGAGACCATTTAGTTTTTATTTTTCTTTTCGCTTTTGCTTCAATTTCCTCCCCTTTGACTATCTTATGCTTAGTTTAGTTTATTTTAATTTAGTTTCTTAGTGCCAGGTTTGTCAGGCTGCTAGGGCATCACACCAACCACGATCATAGCCACGCCACTTTCGCCACTGCCAGCACCTCCGCAGCCTTAGAGGTCACACCCAATTCGCGAACCATCCAACAATAAGGACTCTTCGGTCCATTTTGCTTTTCCTTTAATTTTATTTTACTTTCTATTTCCTTTCTCTTTAGTTTTCTTGTCCTTAAAAATATAAATAGTTTATTTTAATTGTGTTTTAATAATCCCTGGCTAATTCTTCACGAGCTCCCCAATTTCTTCATCTAGCGCAGAGCTCGTTAGTAACTGCCACACCAAAAAGATGGCACCTTTCACGTATTTTCCACATCCTCCAAGAAAATCATCCATAATTTAGGAAGTGTCACTCTATCCCTCTCTTTTGATTATCTATTAATTGTTATTATCTATATTTGTACATTGAGGGCAATGTACATCTTAAGTGTGGGGGGGTAAACGTGCCTAACTATTTGCATTATTCTTAATCCCTGAGGATAAAAGTGCCTAATTTTTTTCATTATTCTCAAATCCATGAATTATATCTAGTTGATCGCTGCAAATCAGAGCTTTAAATATTTATAAAAAAATGATCAAACCTGGAGACTAACTCTGACAACGATATTAAGGCAAGTGTACCTATCGAACAGTAGTATAGCTTAGGCAAGACCGATTATCGAACCCAAAAGAACTAAAAGTATTAATACTTACTTTCTTTTTATTATTTAGCCTTAGAGTTAGAGTGAAGATTACTTTTTAAACTAAATTGACGACAACTAGACTAAGGACACAAAGATAAGAAGATGAATTAGAAAATAACTTTGAAGAAAAACTCAGTTGATTTTGACGATACCTTCGGGAAGAATCCACCTAGACTTCACTTATTATCTAACCCTTAAATTATATGATTTCTTTTACTTAGCTTGATCCGTGAGACTCCCTGACCTATATTAAACCCTTTCTCGAGGTGAATAACGTCTAACCCTAGGTTAATTAGTGGAACTCTCGTTCACTTATAATAACCCCCTAGGATAGTAGTAAATCGATCAATGGACTCCCATATTAGGTTTCACCCTAATCCGACAAAATCTCGTAACCCTATCTCTAGCCATTTGATCAATTCCACTTAATTATGTTTGATCTTCTCTTAGGCAGGGTCTATTCCTCCTCCACCTAAGCACATTAGATTTGGATTAGGCAACATAATTAAGAACAAACTAAGTAATTCATCATATAACTTAAGAATCAAATAAAAAAATCCATCTAGGTTTGATCCCCTTCAGGTATATGAAGGGTCTAGATCATAATAAATAAACAAACCATCGCAAGAGAAAAGATAAAACAAAACATGAGAAAATCCTAAAACCCCTTGAAGGAATTGAAGGAGAATTTTGCCGTCTTGAGTATAAGACATGAAAAGAAAGGATTAAGAGCACCTTTTTACATAAATTGAGGGATAAATCATCCAAAATCATATTAAATGTGGGTCTAAAATATGTTATAATTACGGTTTATCAAATACCCCCACACTTAAGCTTTTGCTTGTCCTCAAGCAAAATTCTCAACGTTTAAGGTTCAGAAAAAGGATCGCTCATAAGTCGAACCTGAAAAGTTAATCCCATAGGCTTGCCTAAAAATCAAATCTCCACCACTGTAATATGAGATGACAAATAGATCAAAAGGTATTTGTTAGGGTTGTAACGGGGCTAGGGTTAAAGGTGTGGATAAAGGCTGAATTAGAAGGTTAGAATCGAGATTGACTTGATAAATTACCTAACCAGAAAAAAAATTGAACTTAATTTTACATTAATTAAAAACTAATAATGCGAGCTTTTCCTTGAGAATTGGAATTTGAACATGCAAGCTCACTTAATCATAGAACTAATAATGAATATACTTTTTTTAAGAACAAACTAACATAATAAACTGAAATATAAAACATAGTTAGGAAACTTGTTTAAAATCAAATCTCGAGAAAAAGGGTAGTTAAAAGAATTGGTGATAGCAAATACAAAGGGTTTTTTTTTTGTTAAAATTAGTAGGTGAGTAAATAAAAAGGGTTGTTAGGCTCAACAAGGTTCACTAGGGGTTAATTGTGAAGGTGGGCTATTTAGTGGAATAAGTGGGTTAAAACCTAAGTGCCTTTATCATCTCGGTATATCAAATCATAACTGTGGTCTTGACATGTATAATCAAGGCAAGTTCTAGAATAACTATTCATAGTTGACACACTCATAATCAAAAAATGAGCATGAAAAAGAATGTATGCTCTACAGGGTTCAAATACTCACAAAAATTATGGGTGTTTTGACATCATCCTTATGAATTTTAAATTTCAAGGTAGTATTTAAATTTAGGTCAACAGCCTAGCAAAAATTTTAATTTCTGAAAAACAGACTTATCATGCTTGATTCTCTAGTATTCTTTAAATTAAACATCAATGTACAATTGACTATGGCTTATTCTAAAACATGTCAATAATCATCACAAATCATTAGAAATTTCATCTTAATTAGTAATATGACAACTTTGCATAAAAACAAGACTAAATTAGGGATTTGAGAATCATGAAAAAAAGTTTGGTACCTTTATTCCACTTTTACCTTTAGGGATTTGAGAATAGTGCAAAAAGTTAGGTCTTTTTACCCCCCACACTTAAGATATACATTGCCCTCAATGTACAAAGATGGATAATGACAATTAGTGATTAATTAAAAGAAAGGAGGGAAAAGTGTTACTTCCTGGGTTTTCTGACAAGATCCTTAAGGATGTGGATAGTGTGTGGCATCAGGTGACTTTTTACATTTTGCCTAATTGTGTTTTTGTGTGTATGGAATAAATGATTTATTCTGCAAAGTCACTTGTTAGTGATCTTTTTGATGAAGAGATATGATGTTAGGGATGCTTGAATGATTGAATAGCCAATGATAAAAATTTGTAATAATAATAAAAGTTCAAATTTAAGCGACATAAAATAAAGTCTTAAAAAGAAATGAAGAAAATAAAACAAATTAAAAGGACTCAGAGGTCCTCATCTATGGTTGGGTCCGGTGGTGGTGCCGATGATGAAATGTGGAGGTGTTGGCATATTTGTTGGAGCGTCGCCTCCAATCCGTCAAAGCACCGAGCGACATGTGTCTCGAATTGGTCAAGTCGAGTAGAGATGTCTGCTAATGATGTTGTTGCTCAATATGGATGCTGGCTTGGATTCGTGGCCTCCTCTGACGGTGGTGGGACATCATCAGGAATGCCCTCGTCCCCTTCCTCGTTGATTGGTGTCTTTAGTTTGTACTGTGTAGGATCGATCCCCCGTCGTTGTGTTATCATCCTCATATGTAGCATGGTTTGGATGCCTTGAGGAGCCATGTTGCCCATCAGTGTGAAGGAGGTGATCTGCTCGTCGATGTTGAGGAGGTTGAAATGCCGAGCTAGCCTTGTAATGTAGGGCCCCATTGACAAAATCCCCTTCCTATGTTGCTCCGTCTGATGTTGAATCGCGCACGCCATAAAATATGCTAGGTCGAAAACATGTCCTTCAGACATGCACGATAGGAAGTAGACATTGTTCTTGTTTACGACAGCGGTGCTCTCTCTGCATCCTATGATGGTGTGCGCGAGAATGGCGTGTAAATACCTTAGCGCTGGGGGAAGTGCCGTCGCCTTAGAGCGGCTGGGGTCGTATTGTCATGTAGTGGGGCGTAGACTTTGCCAACATTTGAGCGGAGTGCGGTGGAGCTTTCTGTTTAATTCGGCAAGAGGGTTTTCTTGTATAAATTCCGGTGTGTAAAGTCTGAGAGCCGTACCGAATTGGGGTACGCTTAATCGATGCACCGAACCTCCTAGACGGAATTGGATGGCACCTGGGTCGTCGAACTGGGTCATCACTGCTTGCAGGATGAATGTGGTGCAGAACTCTAACGTAAGTTCCATATATGTGGGTTCGTTGATGTGAAGAAGTTCTCCCATGGTTCGGTTGAGAGAAGTGCATTATTGTCAGTTTCGAGCCCAACTTGTCACACTGCATTCCAGTCGATGCATCGACCGGTGCCCATGGGTCTTCCCCGAATTGCTTTGTACTTTTCATCTTGTGTTGCTTGGGGAAACCTGAGAAATGGGTGTCGGGTTTCGGTGGAGGCACTTGCAGACGATGATCCGGGTCCCTTTCTTTTCTTGCTTGGGACAGATCATTTGACTCATTACAATGACATGGTACCTGAAAACAAAATCATCAGAGAATAATAGCAACAATGAGGAATTTATCTCGTATCAATTTCATTTGATATCAAGAAAATTGGTAGATTTTATGTCTAAGAATGGATTCAATTAGCAACCAAAAGCAATTTAGTCATGGATGTTGTGAGCATATTTACTAACTAAAAATCAGGTCTAATTCTAAACACAATGAAAAATAAGGTTGCAAAGATTATAGGGATAAAAATAAGTCATGCTTGTTAAAACTAGATTCTAACAAAATAAATACAAATTCCAACAAAGATTTTTGTTAAGAAAATGAAACCAGGGGTGGAAGAGATGATTGGCACGGGCGGCACACGGTGGTGGCTTGGAGGTCTGTAGCGCGAACACAGCTGTGGCATGGGCATGGGGCTTGGAAACACGACGGTGGTGTGGTCATGCGGACGGTTTTGGGTTGTTTTTGGGAGGAGGGGTGGGGAGAGGTGGTTTTAATGGAAGGGGTGAGTGTTTGACCAGTTTTTGGGAAGAGGGGGTTTTAAATCTGATTTAGGGTTTGATTTTGAGGAAGATGACGGTTAGGTTCTATTTATAGGGGGCACGGTCTGTTGACACGACCGTGTCGATTTGAAATTGCTCGTGTTTTTCACGTTTTTCAGGTTTGGGCGCGCTCAGATTCCGTGGCACGCCCGTGTGTCTATTTAGCACGCATGTGCTTGATAAAGTAAAAATTTGGCACGGTGAGGTTACAGAGGCGTGTTTTACCCGTGTTCGACAGGTCAGTAGCTTCGCACGGTTTGAAGGCACGGGCGTGGCTTATCCGTGTTCGACAAGTCAGTAGCTTCACACGGTTGTAGGGCACGGACGTGTTCTGGTATCACAGCCCGTGTTGTCTATAGAAATTTTTCTCTGCTTGGGCACGGCTCTTGGCACGCCCGTGTATCACCCCCTGTTTTTGACACGGCCATTGACACGCCAGTGTTCCAGGCCATGTTAAAAAATTCTGCATTTTCCCTGTTAGACTATTTTAGTGCCGTGTTAGAAAATAAAAAAAACTATATTAGTATGGTAGTGCTCGGGTTGCCTCCCGAGAAGCGCTCGTTTATAGTCTTAAGCTAGACTCTCCCTATTTTTGGTTCTAAAGGATGGCTCATAGAGCATAAGCTCTTCTCTCATACCTCCAAAATCTGTACCATTATAAATTTTAAGTCGGTGACCATTTACCTTGAATGTGCCCTTAGTGGGATGGGTTACCTCGATGGTGCCATATGGAAATATTGTTTTGATCATGAATGGTCTTGACCATCTTGATTTCAACTTTCCCAGGAATAGTTTAAGCCTTGAGTTGTACAGTAGGACTAAGTCTCCTACTTCGAATTGCCTTGATCTCTTGAGACGAGCATCGTGGCATCGCTTTGTTGCTTCCTTGTACAATTTTGAGTTCTCATAGGCTTCTGTTCTCCACTCGTCCAGCTCGTTCATCTGCATCATTCTCCTCTTACCTGCAACTTTGAGGTCAGTATTTAAAAATTTTGTTGCCCAAAAAGCTTTGTGTTCTAATTCGAACGGTAAATGATAGCTTTTCCCGTATACAAGTTTGTATGGGGATGTTTCAAAAGGCATTTTAAATGCTGTTCTATAGGCCCATAGCGCATCATCTACTTTTAATGCCTAGCCTTTTCTATTTGATTCAATGATTTTTTCTAGAATGACTTAAGTTCTCGATTTGCCACCTCTACTTGCCCACTGGTTTGAGAATGGTATGGGGTTGCTGTTCTATGATACACTCCATATTTCTTCAGAACTTTTTCAAATTGGGTATTGTAGAAGTGTGTACCCCTATCGCTAACGATGGCTCTTGGTGTGCCAAATCGAGAAAAGAGTTTCTTGAGAAACTTGACTACTACCCTAGCATCATTGGTAGGTAAAGCTTCCACTTCTACCCATTTTGACATGTAATCAACTGCTACTAGGATGTACTTGTTCCCAAACGAATTAGGGAATGGTCCCATAAAGTCAATACCCCATATGTTAAATATTTCACATGATAACATATATATTTGAGGCATTTCATCTCGTTTAGAAATATTACCTCCTCGTTGGCATCGATCACACGAGGTAACATACCTGTTGGCATCTTTAAATAGAGTGGGCCAATAAAACCTGATTCGAGTATCTTGTGTGCTGTCTTTATGCCACTGTATTATCCTCCTGATGGTCCTGAATGGCAATGCTCCAAGATCTTGTTTGCTTCTGTCTTTGTAACACATCTTCGAATTACCTGATCTGCACAAATACGGAAAAGAAAAGGATCTTCCCAAAAATAATTCTTCACATCAGCAAAGAATCGCTTCTTTTGGTGGTGTGTTAATTTTTTTGTAAGATGTTAGCTGCTAATAATTTGCAATATTTGCAAACCATGGTACCTCAAAATGTGTTATAGAAAAGAGTTGTTCTTTGGGAAACGAATCATTTATTCCGCTTTCATCGAGCTCTTTGATGTATGGATTTTCTAGTCTAGAAATGTGATCCGCTGCAAGATTCTCAGCTCCCTTCTCATCTTGTATTTCCAGGTCGAATTCCTATAAAAGTAAAATCCATCGTATGAGCCTGGGTTTAGCATCAGGTTTGTTTAAAAGATAACGAAGAGCTGAATGGTCAGTGTAAACGACAACTTTGGACAATATTAGATATTGTCTAAATTTATCAAAAGTAAAAATTACAGCTAGCAATTCTTTCTCTGTGGTGGTGTAGTTTTCTTGTGTGGGTGTTAATGTTCTGCTAGTGTAGTAAATTGGCTAAAAATGCTTGTCTCTTTGTTGTCCCAAAACTGCACCTACTGCAAAATCACTTGCATTACACATTAGTTCAAAGGGTAAGTTTCAATCAGATGCAATTATAATCGGGGCATTTATTAATTTATCCTTGAGGATATTAAATGCATCTAAACATTCATGATTGAAATCAAAGTGAACATCTTTTTCTAGTAATTTTGCCAAAGGCTTAGCTATTTTAGAAAAATCTTTAATAAATCTTCTATAGAACCCTACATGTCCTAAAAAGCTTCTGATAGCCTTAACAAAACTAGGGGGTAGTTTTTCTATGGCTTCAACTTTTGCTTTATCTACCTCGATCCCTTTATTAGAAATCTTATGCCCTAACATAATCCCTTCTCTTACCATAAAGTGACATTTTTCCCAGTTTAAAACAAGGTTTGTTTCCTCACATCTCATTAGAACTCGTTTTAAATTTTTAAGGCAAAGATGGAAAGATTTACCGAATACCGAAAAATCATCCATAAATACCTCCATGATGTCTTCCACGAGTTCATCAAAGATTGCCAACATGCAACGCTGAAAAGTAGCAGGTGCATTACATAATCCAAAAGGCATTCTACGATAAGAAAACGTACCGTATGGGCATGTGAATGTCGTCTTTTCTTGATCTTCAGGAGCTATGGGGATTTAGAAGTAACCGAAGAGTCCATCCAAAAAATAGTAGTACATATGCCCGGATAATCTTTCTAACATTTGATCTATGAAGGGTAGCGGGAAGTGATCTTTTCTGGTGGCATCATTCAACTTTCTATAGTCTATATAGACTCTCCAACCTATGACTGTTCTTGTGGGAATCAACTTATTCTTTTCATTGGGCACTACCGTCATCCCTCCTTTCTTTGGAACTACCTGCACAGGACTTACCCAAGTGCTGTCAGAGATAGGATAAATTATTCCTGCATCTAGGAGTTTAATGACCTCAGCTTTGACTACTTCTTTCATGTTGGGATTTAACCGTCTCTGGGGTTGCACACACGGCTTGTATTCTTCTTCCATTAAAATTGTGTGGGTGCAAAACGCGGGGCTTATTCCCTTGATGTCAGAAATTTTCCAAGCTATGGCTTTTTTGTGTTCTTTTAGTACCTTTATCAGCTCCTCTTTTTCCTTTGGTTCTAGTTCTGCAGAGATGATTACAGGTAATGTAGAAATTATCTCCGAGAAATGCATATTCTAAGTGTTTTGGTAACTGTTTCAATTCCAATTTGGGTGGCTCTTCGATGGAGGGTTTCTATTTTATTTCGTTATTATTTACAATGCTTTCTTCTTTCATTTGTTTGGATGACCATGTATTTAGATTCAACTCTTCATCTTCATCTTCTTCCCCCTCTTCTTGAGTCAGACACAGTTCCATCGTGTCGTCATATATGATTTCCTGTAATGAATTTTGAATGATATGATCAGTAGTATCAACAAAACAACATGAATCATCTTGCTCTTTAGAATATCGCATGACATCATAAATTTGAAAAATGATTTCTTCCTCTCCTATCCTCAGTGCGAGTTTACCATCTCCTACATCTATAACAGCTCTAGCAGTGGCTAAAAAAGGACGCCCTAAGATTAAGGGGACATTAATGTCTTCATCCATGTCTAATATAACAAAATCAACAGGGAAAATAAATTTATCAATTTTTACCAAAACATCTTCAATGACTCCTCTAGGATATTTAATAGATCTGTCTGCTAACTGAATACTCATCCTAGTGGGTGTTGGATGCCCAAGATCTAATTGTTTAAACATTTTATAAGGCATTAAATTTATACTAGCGCCGAGATCAGCTAATGCTTTCTTAATATTCAAGCTACCAATTAAACAAGGGATAGTAAAACTTCCTGGGTCTTTTAACTTGGTTGGTAGCTTATTTTGGAGGATGGCTGAGCACTCTTCATTAAGTTCCACCGTTGACACCTCTTCAAGTTTTCGTTTATTCGTCAGTAGTTCCTTTAAGAATTTTGTGTACTTCGACATCTGTGAAATAGCTTCAACAAAAGGTAAGTTGATATGTATTTGTTTAAAAAGTTCAAGAAACTTACCGTATTGTGCATCAATTTGCTTTTTCTTTAACTTTGCTGGATATGGGATTGGTGGTTTGTTCTTATTGCGTAATGGAGTTACATCCTCAATTCTCTTATCATTTTCTTTATTTTCGGTCGGGGTTTGTTTCTTCATGTCACCTAATTCCTTTCCACTTCTTAGTGTGACTGCTTTTACCTGTTCTGTTTTTTTAGGAAAATTTTCTACTCGTATTTCAAAGATCATCTTAGAAAGCATTCTAAGTGTCTTAGCATTCTAAGTGTCTTAGTGAGTTCCTCAAATGACTCAGTAATTTTTTCAATTGATGCTTGTTTATCTTTAAGGGTTCTCTCGATATCTTGCAGGCGTTTTTCTGTGTTTGCCGATTCCTTCTGAGGTATTAGTTTCTTCTCTTGTGGATAGGGCTGGTTTTGGAAGTTTTGAGGAGGTTGTTGCCTTTGATTTGCTTGGTTTCCTTGTCCCCCCAAGAAAAATTTGGGTGGTTCCTCCAACCTAGATTGTAAGTATTACTATAAAGATTATTATTAGATCGAAAACTATTACCTATATAGTTCATCTGCTCATCTTCTGCTCCTGGTTGGTAGGGTGGGTACTCAGGATTCGCCACAGTTCCACTTGCATCGCACTGCATGACTGGATGTACCTGTGATGAACACAAATTATCAAGCTTTTTATTCATCATCTCTAGCTGTGTTGATAGCATGGTCATGGCACCGATGTTGAAAACTCCTGCCGATTTTGTTAGTTTGGTCCTTGGAGCTTGCCACTGATAATTGTTCAATGACATCTCCTCAATGAATTCGTAGCCTACTTCTGGAGTTTTGTTGTTCAGCATTCCACCGGCGGCTGAATCTATCAGTTGTCTCATTGAGGGGTTTACACCATTATAAAAGGTTTGGACTTGTAGCCACAAGGATAGACCATGGTGTGGGCACCTTCTCAAGAGATCTTTGAACCTCTCTCATGCGTCGTATAGCGTCTCTAAATCCATCTGCACAAAAGAAAAGATATCATTCCGTAATTTGGCCATTTTTGCCAGTGGAAAATATTTCATCAAAAACTTTTCGGTCATCTGATCCCGTGTAGTGATTGGCCCTCGTTGTAACGAGTTTAACCATTGTTTGGCTTTATTTCTTAATGAAAAAGGGAATAACCGAAGACGTATGGCATCATCAGAAACGCCATTTATTTTGAAGGTATCGCAGAACTCTAAAAAGTTAGCTATATGCGTGTTTGGATCTTCGTCCTGTAAACCATCAAATTGAACAAACTGTTGAATCATTTGTATTGTGTTAGGCTTTAATTCAAAATTGTTAGCAGATATAGCAGGCCTAACAATACTAAATTCTGCTCCTATTAAATGCGGTTTCGCATAATCAAACATTGTGCGTGGAGCGTTGTTGTCCCCCATATCGCATGGTGGTGGGTTGTTTTCGTGCATCCCTTCAGTAGAATTGGATCTATCTTCTTGCTCTCTCTCTATGTGTAATCTAGGGCTCGCCTGGTTTCCCGACGATTCCTACGAGCGGTAGCTTCGATTTCGTTGTCGAATACCAAAGGTCCACTCGGGTTCCTTCTAGTCATAAACCAGAGTTACTTGCTGGAAAAGAAAGAAAGAAAATTTCAGCAAACAAAAACGAAAAGAAAAATAAATTGTGAAAAATAAAAATTAGGGCTAAAGTAATAATAATAGAGTTTTCTTAATATTTTATTTCCCTGGCAACGGCGCCAAAAACTTGATCGCTGCAAATCAGAGCTTTAAATATTTATAAAAAAATGATCAACATGGAGATTAACTCTGACAACGATATTAAGGCAGGTGTACCTATCGAGCAGTAGTATAGCTTAGGCAAGACCGGTTATCGAACCCAAAGGAACTAAAAGTATTAATACTTACTTTCTTTTTATTATTTAGCCTTAGAGTTAGAGTGAAGATTACTTTTTAAACTAAATTGACGACAACTAGACTAAGGACACAAAGACAAGAAGATGAATTAGAAAATAACTTTGAAGAAAAACTCAGTTGATTTTGACGATACCTTCGGGAAGAATCCACCTAGACTTCACTCATTATCTAACCCTTAAATTATATGATTTCTTCTACTTATCTTGATCCGTGAGACTCCCTAACCTATATTAAACCCTCTCTCGAGGCGAATAACGTCTAACCCTAGGTTAATTAGTGGAACTCTCATTCGCTTATAATAACCCCCTAGAATAGCAGTAAATCGATCAATGGACTCCTATATTAAGTTTCACCCTAATCCGGCAAAATCTCGTAACCCTATCTCTAGGCGTTCAATCAACTTCGCTTAATTATGTTAGATCTTTTCTTAGGCAGGGTCTATTCCTCCTCCACCTAAGCACATTAGATTTGGATTAAGCAACATAATTAAGAACAAACTAAGTAATTCATCATATAACTTAAGAACCAAATAACAAAATCCATCTAGGTTTCATCCCCTTCAGGTATCTGAAGGGTCTAGTTCATAATAAATAAACAAACCATCGCAAGAGAAAAGATAAAACAAAACATGAGAAAATCCTAAAACCCCCTGAAGGAATTGAAGGAGAATTTCACCGTCTTGAGTATAATTTGGCTTCTTGGGATGGATTAGCTGGCTATCCTCGCGTTATTCCCTAACTCTGACCTTCTCGGCTTGGCTCCTTGGCCTCGCTTTCGCCCTCTTTCAAAGGTGGTACTTGGGGTTTATTTATAGGCTCTTGGAATGCAATTCTTTCTCCCTAAGTATCCTTTTCTGACTGAAATTGCTATTTCCAGCGACAGAGGCACGGCCATGGCACACACCCATGTGGATCGAGACCTGACAGTGTTCATATTTCACTTGAGGCACGACCATGTGTGACGGAGTTGAGGCCATGCTCTAGGTGTTTGTCGAGGCACAGTTGTGTGTGCTTTGGGCCAGGCCGTGTCAATTTCGTGCTAAGGCCCATTTGCTCCATTTTAGGCCCATTTTGTGTTCTTTTTATCCTCGGGTGCTTACCTGGGTATAAGACATGAAAAGAAAGGATTAAGAGCACCTTTTTACATAAATTGAGGGATAAATCATCCAAAAGCATATTAAATGTGGGTCTAAAATATGTTATGATTACGATTTATCATTAGTTATTAAGCAATTTCCTCATATTACTAATTAGGACAAAATTTCTGATGATTTATGGCTCTTATTGATATGTTTTTGAGTAAGTATTTGATAATTGTGCATTGATGATTAAATTTGAAGGATACTAGAGAATCAAGCATGATAAGTCTATTTTTTAGAATTAAATTTTTTTAGGTTGTCTACCTGAATCTGAATGTTGCCTTGAAGTTTGAAATTAACGAGGTTGATGTCAAAAACCCATAATTTTTGTGAGATTTTGAGCCTTATAGAGCATATATCCTTTTTCATGCTCACTTTTGATTATGAGTGTGTCAACTTTGAACTGTTATTCTAGAACTTGCCTCGATTATACATGTTGAGACCACATCTATGATTTGATACACCGAGATGATAAAGGCACCTATGATTTAACTCACTTACTCCACTAAACAGCATACCTCCATAAATTAACCCTAGTGAACCCTGTTGATCCTAACAAACCTTTTTATTGACTTACCAGCTAATATTAACCCAAAACCCCTTTGTATTTGTTATCACCATTCTTTTTAACCACCCTTATATCGAGATTTGATTTGATTAGTTACCTAATTATATTATTTTAGTAGTTGAATTCATCCTTTATTATTATTGATTTGTTCTTAAAAAATATTGAAGTATATTCAGTATTAGTATTATGAAAAGTGAGCTTATACTGTTAAAAGCCTATTTGTCAAAAAAGAAAAAAGCTCGTATTATTAAGGTTATTACTCTTTAATTGATATAATTATCTCGGTATTTCTAGATAGGTAACTTGTCAATTCAATCTCGATTCTAACCTTTTAATTCAGCCTTTATCCATACCTTAACCTCAACCCCGTTACAACAATGTTAAAGACCTTTTGATCTGTTTATCATCTCATTTTATAGTGGTGGAGATTTGATTTTTAGGCAAGCATATGGGATTAACTTTTCAGGTTTGACTTTTGAGTGCTTAATTTTGAACCTTAAACACTTTGAGTGATTTGAGTGAATCTTTACTGAGGATGTCAATCCTTGTCGATTTTGAATTAAAGGTAATCATTTAGATAATGGGAGACACCTATATTTTCGTGATACAAATGTATGGCTTATACTGTTTGAACCTTTAAGTTAAATTATCCATGTATGAATTATCTATGAATTACGATGAGACATTGTTGATAGGAATTATGAATTATGGAAAGTCCGTTTTAATTGTAAGTTGAGAATTTTACTTGAGGACAAGCAAAAGCTTAAGTGTGGGGGTATGTGATAAACCGTAAAAGTAACATATTTTCATTCCACATTCAGCATATTTTCGGATGATTTATCCCTTGATTCATGTAAAAAGGTGCTCTTAATCCTTTCTTTTCATATTTTATACTCAGGAAAGCACCCGAGGATGAAAAGAAAGAGAAACGGGCCTAAAAGGGACCTAATTGGGCCAAAGAGGAAATCGACACGGCTTGGACTTAAGCCCACACGGCCCTGCCTCCCTGATCAACTAGAACATGGCCTAACCCCGAGTCACACGGCTGTGCCTCATTAGAGAAATCTGAACACGGCTTAAAGACCTTTCACACGAGCGTGTGACATGGCCGTGTCCCTGTCGTGGCAAAGAATAATTTCAATCGGAAAAGGATACTTAGGGACAAAGAAACGCATTCCAAGAGCCTATATAAACAACCCAAGTGTTACCAGAAAGGGCGGCGAGCTAGGCCAAGGAGCCAAGCCGAAAAGGGTCAGATTTGTGGGAATCACTCGAAGATAGCCAGTTAATCCATCTCAACAAGCCGGAATTATACTCAAGACGGCGGATCTCTCCCTTAATTCCTTCAGGGTGTTTTAGGGATTTCTTATGTTTTGTTTTATCTTTTCTTCTGAGATGTTTTCTTTTATTATTATGAACTAAACCCTTCAGATACCTGAAGAGGATTAAACCTATATAGATCTTGTTATTGTTTTCTGAACTATATGATAAATACTTGATTTGTTCTTAATTATGTGTCCTTAATTCTTGTGTTAATATTTCCGAGATATTGATTCAAGTTGGATGTGCTTAGGTGGTGGAGCAAAAGTCCCTGCTTAAGAGTAGATCTAGCATAATTAAGCAGAGTTGATCGCGTGCCTAGAGATAGGGTGACGAGATTTTGCCAGATTAGGGTGAAACCTAATATGGGAGTCTATAGATCAAGTTAATGCGATTCTAGGGGTTTTAATTAGAAAAATATTTCAATTAATCAACCTAGGGTTAGACATTATTCGCCTCGAGAGAGGGTCTAATATAAATTAGGGAATCTTACGGATCAAGTTAAGTGAATAAATCGTCTGGTTCAGTGTTAGATAACAAGTGAAGTCTAGGTGGATTCTTCCTAGGGTATCGTCTTAATCAACTGAGTTTTCCCAACAGTATTTCCCCAATTCGTTCTTTTTGTCTTTGTGTCTTTAGCTTAGTAGTTAGTTAGATTTAAATTAAACAACAACTTCACTTATTTTAGGCTAGATAATAAAAAGAAAGTTAGTATTAGTACTGTTAGTTCCTTTGGGTTCGACAATCCGGTCTTGCCTAAGCTATACTACTGTTTGATAGGTGCACTTGCCTTAAATCATTGTCAGAGTTAGTTTCCAGGTTCGATAATTCTCTCTATAAATTTTAAAACTCGACAAAACAACGATCATCCACGTAGAATTAAAATGGGTCACGGCAGGGACACGCTCGTGTGAATCTAGCCCAGGCCATGTTCGAGTCTGGTAAAGTGGCACGACCGTGTGGTGAACTCCAGGCCGTGTTGATTTCTCACTTTGGCCTAATTTCTCCATTTTTGGCCCGTTTCTTGTTCTTTTCATCCTCCTATGCTCACCTAAGTATAAAACATGAAATTAAAGGATTAGGAGCATCAAATTCCACGATTCAAGGGATAAATCATCCAAAAGTATGCCAAATGTGGGATTAAAATATGTATATATTACGATTTATCAGGAAGACCTAAGGGATACTCGAAGGAAGCTATCGGAATCATCTCAGAAGTGGATTCACTCCAAGATTGAAGATCTCCACCAAGTTATTTAGAAGTTTTTGGGTTATTTATGTCTTGTTGTTTTCTTAATTCTAAGATGCTTTCCTCATACGTTATGGACTAAACTCCCTAAATACCTAGGGAGGATGAAACCTAGATGAATCTTATTGTTTAATAAATCTAAATTACATGATAAATACTTGTTCTTGTTCTTAATTATGAGTTCTTAACCCTTGCTTTAATATTTTCAGGATATTAATTCAAGTTTAATGTGCTTATTCAGTGGAGCAAAAGTCCCTGTTTAAGAGAAGATCTACCATAATTAAGCGGAGTTGATTGCAACCTTAGAAATAGGATGACATAAATCTTTCAGATTAGAGTCAAATCTAATAAGGGAATCCATAGATTGAGTTAATGCGACGATAGGGGTTTTAATTAGAAAGAGATTTTAATTAGTCAACCTAAAGTCAGTTGCTACAGATCAAGGCAAGTGATTAAATCATTTAATTCAAAGTCAGAATAATCAGTGAAGTCTAGGTGGATTCTTCCTTGGGTATTGTCTTTATCATTGGTTTATTCGATTATTTCTTTCACTCTCAGTCGCTTTCATAGTTAATTAGTTAGTTAAATTTTAGATTAAAATAAATCTCCTTAAATATTAGGCTAAATAATAGAAAGATAGTTATTACTAGTAATTTTAGTCCTTAAGGATACGATATTTCAGACTCACCACAACTATACTATTGTTCGATAGGTGCGCTTGCCTTTGTCAAAATATTAGTTTGTTTTGAGCCCATTAAGTTTTTGGCGTCTTTGCTGGGGACTAAGATATTAGGAACGCTAAATTCTTATTACTTTAGCCATTTTTTATTTTATTGCAATTTACTTTTATTTTATTGTTACTTTTCTAATTTTTCTCTTTCGTTGCTTCTGGCAGGTGTCTCTAGTTTATGACTAGAAGGCATCGTCGAAATCAACTGAGGTTTTCTTCAAAGCTATTCTTTAATTCGTCTTCTTGTCTTTGTGTCCTTAGTCTAGTTGTCGTCAATTTAGTTTAAAAGTAATCTTCACTCTAAATTAAGGCTAAATAATAAAAAGAAAGTAAGTAGTAATACTTTTAGTTCCTTTGGGTTCGATAATCGGTCTTGCCTAAGCTATACTACTGTTCGATAGGTACACTTGCCTTAATATCGTTGTTAGAGTTAGTCTCCAGGTTTGATCATTCTTTTATAAATATTTAAAGCTCTGATTTGCAGCGATCACCAAATTTTAGGGTTTCTGAGCCTTCTAAAGTCTATAAATACGAGCCAAGAGAAGACCTAAGGGGGGACGCTGAGCACGCAGAGTAGAATGAAGAAATTACTCGAAGGAAGCCGTCGAAATCATCTCGGAAGCGGATTCACTCTAAGATTGAATATCTCCACCAAGTTCTTTAGAAGTTTCTGGGTTCTTTATGTCTTGTTGTTTTCTTAATTCTAATATGTTTTCCTCATACGCTATGAACAAAAGTCCCTAAATACCTAGGGAGGATGAAATCTAGATGAATCTTATTGTTTAATAAATCTGAATTACATGATAACTACTTGTTCTTGTTCTTAATTATGTGTTCTTAACCCTTGCTTTAATTTTTTTCAGGATATTAATTCAAGTTTAATGTACTTATTCAGTGGAGCAAAAGTCCCTATTTAAGAGAAGATCTACCATAATTAAGCGGAGTTGATTGCAACCCTAGAAATAGGATGACATAAATCTGCCGGATTAGAGTCGAACCTAATAAGGGAATCCATAGATCGAGTTAATGAGACGATAGAGGTTTTAATTAGAAAGAGATTTTAATTAATCAACCTAGAGTCAGTTGCTTTTGGTCTTGAAAGAGATATTAACATAATTTATGGATTTCTACGGATCAAGGCAAGTGATTAAATCGTTTAATTCAAAGTCAGAATAATAAGTGAAGTCTAGGTGGATTCTTCCTTGGGTATTGTCTTTATCATTGGTTTATTCAATTATTTCTTTCACTCTCAGTCGTGTTCATAGTTAATTAGTTAGTTAAGTTTTAGATTAAAATAAATCCCCTTAAATATTAGGCTAAATAATAGAAAAATAGTTATTACTAGTAATTTTAGTCCTTGGGGATGCGATATTCTGGACTCACCACAACTATACTACTGTTCGATAGGTGCTTTTGCCTTTGTTGAAATATTAGTTGGTTTCGAGCCCATCAGTGTTGCAACCAGCCAGCTAAAAATCGAAAAGGACGATTAGGAGCAATTATATCTTCATGACAAAAATTAAGGAATGGACGATGATCAGACTTAATTCTAGGCAAATGGGTCATTGAACAATTAAGAAAAGATTCCAACCAGATTTCACTACCCACATCCCTATCAAGTCTTTCCAAAAAGTTACCACGATGTTATGTAAAAGGAGGTCCCTGAAAGCCCAGATCATGCAATTGAGTTTTGTCCATAAAATCACCAAAAGACTAACATCTGCGACCTTTGATATGACTGCCTTTTTTATCATCCGAAGAGAGAATGGCGTTAAAATCTCCAATGGCCATCCAAGGGTCATATCCAAGCGGAATTAAGCGACTAAGATCATTCCACAGAACCTTCCTTTTCATTTTATCCAGGCTCCCATACATAAAAGCAACAAGGATTGGCCTAGGGATCAAATCAAAATAGATATGAGTCAAAATGAATTAAGGATGGTTATCAACCACCTTTAGGTCAATCAAATATTTCCATCCGATCTAGATACCTCCCGAGAAATCAACTGCTTCTTCACGATGAGACTTATCCCAACCCAACTTTGCGATACTTAAGTCAGCTTTGTTCCCGCTAATTCTCGACTTAAGGAGGCTAACAATATCAAGCTTACGCTAATTATTGTACTCACAAAAAGCTCGCATGAATTTATTAGATGCACATCCCTGTACATTCCAAGATAGAATAGACAAATTCATAAATTAAAAAATTTAAAAAGGTAAGAAAAATTATCTTACTAATGATCAGAAGAAGAAAACTCCGCTTTCTCTCCTAGATGCCTCGACAAATCCCTAGCAGATTTTCCATCAATTTCAAATGCAATAAGTTTTGCTGTCCTCTTCATAGAATCAACAAATGAAACTCGGGTATTTTTAAATTTTTTGAATCAGTTTCCTGGACCTTTTAAGGTTTTATTAAGTTTCTACCTTCTTTAGAACCAGTCCCTTTAGCGTTCTGACTTTTAAAACCCTCCTTAGTCAAATAACTACCAGCCGATTGACAATCTCCTGATTCCTTAACCACGGACTCCAGAGGCATTTTATTATTAAACACTACTGCCAAATGATTTTTAGCTTCCAAAACTCCTTCTTTCACCTCCATATTCGCAAAAGAATTTTCTTTAAAAGTAGGATTAAAATGCACCACGTGGTCTGCTTGTTTATGAAAAGAAAATTTGGGCTCCATTTATTTTTGACCTGGAACAGCACCAATTTGTGAATTTAAATTTAAAGGAAAAATCGAGCTAGAATTACTTAAAATTAAGAGCCTAGAATTTTCCTGAACAATCGGCAGGGAGGTGTGTGTGGCACTTGGGCTTTAGAAGGGTCTGCTACATGATTATCAGAAATTTGGGCCTCTTGTTGTGACCCACCGTTTGTATCACGATAGACCTATTTTTTATTAACCAAAGGAGACAAACTATTAACATCCCAAACCACCGGTGTATCCAGGCCCGTCGTAGTCCCACCCGTAGAATGGTCTTAGAGGCGCGGGCCTGGCCCTTGTGAGACTTTCCTACCGACAAGCCCAAATTGGATTTTTTAAATCCATTATTTATGGCTTTCCTGCCCTTTGAAAAATTAACTTGAGAATCAATTAAGGGTTCTTTCCCTTTTTTCTTCAGCTCAGACTGGGATTACTTTTTTTGCTCCCTCCATGGTGCCACGCCTGGTCGTCCAGTCCACCATCATCCAAGGTTCGTACTCTCCTTATTCAACCGCCGTAGTAGTTGTAGATACCTTCCTGACGACTCACCTTTCTCAACTACCCCAGAAAATTGTGTAACCAACGAACAGGTCTCTTTAGTATGGCCATAACAACCACACTTAAAACACACTACAAGTAAGTTTTCATACGCAATTCTTTGAGTACTGCTGTTGATAAGAATTTTAGATATCAATGACCTCCCCAAATTAACAAATACTGCCATACAAGCGTACCGTCCCCTTGCCCTGCTATTTATGTTAAAATCCAACTTTGTAACTTTACCTATTGTAACACCCTAAACCTGGCCTAGAAGTTAAGCCCAAATATGGCGTGTCACATTGAAGAGTTTTTTGAAAACCATGCTTTCATTAGAAACCCTTCTTAAAGAATTTAAAACTTTCTGCCATGTAAAACCTCAAATTTCATTTGCTTATCTTCAAAACGTAGTTTATTAAAAGTCATTTTCTTGCAAAATCATTATTACTTTCAAAATCTTGATTGTCGCGGAAGTTTGATTCAAACATTTGCAAATATGTGATATTTTGAAAACAGTGGTTATAGTTTTAAAAACCCGTGTCTAACAAACCAACAGTTTGTAATATAAAGAAATACCAAATAATAGTTAAAAAGAAAAACCCAATGGCCTTATTACAAAAATGATTAACCCAATAATTTAAAATAACTAAATTAAACTAAAAGCGCTAAATTTAGACTTTAAACCATATCCGACGTGTGGCCATATCCGAGTCCTCCGCAGCTCTAAATCCTCTGTGGCTGAGGATTACCTGTACAGTTAAAAATAGGGTGAGTTTACGAAAACTAAGTGTGTAATCCCCTATTACAGTCACAGTCTGGGCCTGAGCCTATACGGTATCAGTCTGGGCCTAAGCCCTCTTTGGTAACAGTCTGTGCCTAATCCCTATTCAATATCAGTCTGGGCCTAAGCCCTATTCGGTAACAATCTGGGCCTAAGCCCCAAAATCATATCAATGCAATGAACATGTACCCAACCCATTCCAACCAAACTCTCCACCCGTACCAACTAGTCTCTCTATGTGGGGACCATGCCAACCCACCTAGCCAACACACCAAGCTTAGCACCAGTTGTGGCACTAAGTCAACAGAACGGCTCGACACCGTAGATAGAATGGCTAAAAGCCATAAATATCGCAGCATCACTACTAGTTAACAGAATGGATAAAAGTCGTAAACAGAAAGGTTATAAACCATAATTAGGATGGCACAGAGCAATAATCAGGATGGCACAAAGCTATCGATGACTGTAATAAGTTTGGCACATAGCCATCAACGACGGTAATATAATCGTCACATAGCCACGGGTAATTATAATCGACATAGAGTCATCAATATATATGTTAGGCACATAGCCATGAGTAAATACGGTTGGCACAAAGCCATAATCAAGATGGCGCGGAGCCATATTTATCACAGAAAGGTTGAAAGCCTTGTACAGAACGGCAATGGGTCATACACTTCCTCCGTAACTTTGTCCCAACCCCATGCAATACGTCATGTATGTCATGCTCAATCATCACAGGTGTATGTAGAATGACCATACTCAGTAACAGTCATTTAAAACATATATTACAAGCATATCAGCCACACGACCATAGTCAAGTTAGTTAAAACACAGTCATACGGTCACAGTCAAGTCATGGCACAAAATTAGTCTTTTACCCTCAGGGAAAAATAGTCATTTTACCTTATAAGGGTATTTCGTTAATCCTACCCTGCAGGGGTAATTTGGTAATTCCACTCATAACTAATCCATGTATGTAGTGCATCTCAAACATAATCAATCATACAATTAACACATACAACACTAGTACTACCACGAGGGTACAATGGTCATTTAATCGGTTAGGGGTAAAATGATCATTTTGCCTCATAAGGGCATCTCGATAATTTTACCTGTCGAGGGTATTTCGATAACTTTACCTATAGGCGAATAAAACCCTGAGAGTTAGTAAGTAGGCTTTAATAATAAAATGTGGAGAAAAATGACACAAAAGGAGTTGTGGTCAAGTGGCAAATGACGCCACATAGGAGACAAGGAAGAAACGCCATAGAGGAAGCAAGGGGTCCAAGGTTCAAGTCTTGGCGCTTGCAATTTATTTTGATTTCTTTTTAAATGAACTTAGACTTTGGCCCATAGGCCTATATTTAGTTGCCCATGTTCTAAGTCACAAAAGAAGCTTGTGTTGTGGTGGCATGTAGCGTCTGGAGCATCAGATAGGGCAAAGGTTCGAATCTCATGTCAAGCAAGGGAACGTTTATTTTGTGGATTGGACGGCCAGAATTTGTGTTGGAATTAAACTCTGCTGAATGAGGGATCCCACATCGGGAAGCTAGCATGAGAGTAGGCAAGAAGCTGGCTTTAGATAGAGCTTGTGTGTGGGAGCTTCGACAAGATAGTTGGGGCCATCATAAATGTTCATGTAGGTTAGGCTGTTTTGGGCCAAGTGGGCCCAATGGGCCTGTGGGCCCATATGAATAAATTGTATGATTGTGTAGTAGATATTGGACTGGTCTATGTGAATCTCATATCTGTGGCTAGATTTGGGCTAAATGGGCCACATGAGCGTGTGGGCCCATTTGGGCCGAGAATGGGCCCTAGGCCCATTCACATTGTTATCTCTGTTTAGAATACCTTGGTTTGTAAAATTATCGAAATACCCTCAGATTGCAAAATTATCGAAATACCCTTGGATTGTAAAATTACCGAAATACCCTCAGATTGTAAAACTACCAAAATACCCCTGATTTGTGAAATTACCAAAAATACCTCTTTTTTTTAACTGTGCAGGTAATCCCCAGCCTTAGAGGATTTGAAGCTGTGAGGGACTCAGAGGTGGCCACACGTTCTATCTATTTTAAAGTTAAACTTAGCAACTTTATTTTATTTTATTTTATTTATAGGGTTAATAGTTTTTTGTAACAAGGCTATTGGGATTTTCTTTTTAACTTTTATTTGGTATTTCTTTTAATTACAAATTCCTAGTCTATTAAACACGGGTTTTTTTTCTTCCCAAAATAACTATTGTTTTTCAAAATATCACGTTTCCGTAATTGTTTTAAATTAAGCTTCTGCAACAAACAAGGTTTTAAAGATATTAATGTTTTACAAGAGAATGACTTTTAACAAACTACGTTTTGAATATAAGAAAACGAAATCTGAGGTTTTACATGGCAGAAAGTTTTAAATTCTTTAAGAAGGGTTTCTAATGAAAGCGTGGTTTTCGGAAAACTCTTCAATGTGGCACGCCATATCCTTTCGCTCCCCTATGCTCTGCTAAGTATAGAAATACAAATTCAAAGGATTAGGAGCATCAAATTCACCAAATTATATAAATAATCATCCAAAAACACACTAAGCGTAGGATTAAAATATGTTACTTTTATGATTTATCATCTGACGATGCCATTCGCCTTCGGTTATTTCCTTTTTCATTGAGAAATAAAGCTAAACAGAGGTTGAACTCGTTACCACTAGGTTCCATCACTACTTGGGAACAAATGACCGAAAAGTTTCTATTAAAGTATTTTCTGCCGGCTAAAATGACAAAGTTGAGGAATGATATCTCTTCTTTTGTGCAAATGGATTTAGAAACTCTTTACGATGCATGGGAGAGGTATAAGGACTTATTGAGAAGGTGCCCTCACCATGGGTTACCTCTATGGTTACAGTTTCAAACTTTTTACAACGATTTGAACCCCTCAATCAGGCAACTGATTGATGTAGCCACCGGAGGGACTCTGAATAACAAAACACCTGAAGTGACTTATGAGTTTATAGAGGAGATTTCACTGAATAATTATCAGTGGCAAGTCATGAGAACAAAGCCGACAAAAGCTGCTGGTGTTTTCAACCTCGACGCGGTCACCATGTTATCAAACCAGGTAGAACTCTTGAATAAAAAGATTGATGGTTTATATGGTTCTACACAGGTACATCCGGAGATGCAATGAAAAGCAAATGGAGGAGGGAACCATCCAGAAAATCAATTCTACAACCTTAACACAGAAGACGAACAAGTTAACTATATGGGTAATAATTCTAGACCTCAGAATAATCCTTATAGTAATACTTATAATGTAGGTTGGAGGAACCACCCCAATTTCTCTTGGGGTGGCCAAGGAAACCAGAGACTACAACCCCCTCTAGGCTTCCAACAACAACCCTAACAACAAGAGAAGAAGCCAAACCTTGAAGAGATGCTGACGAAATTTATTTCGGTGTCAGAAACCCATTTTCAAAACACTGAAACCGCACTTAAGAATCAACAAGCATCGTTTCAAGGACTCGAAAACTAGATAGGGCAGCTTGCTAAAATGATTTCAGAAAGACCACAAGGTAGCTTGCCTAACAACACCGAAACTAACCCAAGAGAGAAGCTTCATGCAATTATAGTTCGAGATGAAGAAGGTTTAGTTGAACCTAGACCAGAATTAAGGCAAGAAACTGTGGTAAGCAATGGTAAGGTTGAGGTAAGCCAAAATCAGAAAGATTTGGTCAGTAAGGAATATAAATCTCGTGTGCCATATCCAAAAGAAACAAGGAAGGACCACACAGACGAAAAATTCGGTAAATTACTTAAACTATTGAAAAATTTGCATATTAACTTACCGTTTATTGAAGCTCTTTCGCAGATGCCCAGTTCAATCAAATTTTTAAAAGAGCTTTTAACAAACATGCAGAAATTAGATGAGTCGTCACACGTGGAGCTAAATGTAGTTTACTCAGCTATCTTACAGAATAAACTACCAAACAAATTGAAAGACCCAGGGAGTTTTACTATTCCTTGTTTAATTGGTAGTTTAAATGTTAATAATGCTTTGGCTGATTTAGGGGAAAGTATTAATGTCATGCCCTATAAAATGTTTAAGAAACTAGGTCTTGGGAAACCCAAACAAACTAGGATGAGTATCCAATTAGCTGATAGAACCATTAGATTTCCTAGGGGTATTATTGAAGACATTCTTTTCAAAATCGATAAATTTATATTCCCAGTTGACTTTGTTGTTCCAGACATGGATGAGGATAGTGACGTACCTTTAATTTTAGGACGGCCTTTTTTTAGCCGCTGCTAGAATTATCATTGACGTTGGTACAGTTGAATTGATACTTCGCATAGGTGATGACATGATTAGACTCTAAGCTCGTGATCTTGTTAGGATATTTAGTGATCGAGATGATTTTACGAATTCTTCTAATGTGAGTAACCTTGTGGCTCAACATTCTTTTTAAGAAATTCCTCAAAAAAAGGTGATAGAGCCACAGCTAGCTCAAGTAACAAAAATAGAATAACTCATGAAGAAGGACGGCTTCAGATCGATGAACTAGACGAATGGCAGACACATGTCAAGGAGAAACCAAAAATACATGATGCAGAATGAAAACAAAGCCATGATGAACATAAGGATGGAGTGAGTCAATTTAAGATTGGGGACCAGGTATTATTAGATGGAAAGGACCCTCGAATTGCCACTTCAGAGTTTATTCCAAATGGAGCAACTCCTCTTACAGTACTGAATGTTTTCCCATATGGTGCAGTCGAGGTAAATCACTCTAAATTTGGCACTTTTAAGGTAAATACTACTCGACTCAACCCATATGTTGATAATAGAATTGATAGCGAGAAAGAGGAGTCTCGATTCCGCGAACCACCGTAACCGAGAGAAAACAAAGTAAGTCAAGCTTAGACTCTAAACAAGCACTTCTCGGAAGGCAACCGGAGCACTAACATGCCTAATTTACTAATTATATTTTATGATATTTTCCAAATAAAAAAAGTGATTTTAAAACCCACAAGGCCTAGACACACAGGCGTGTCCTTGGCTGTGTGGATCCTGAGACTTACTTTTTAAATTTTAAATGAGATTGATAGAGAGTTCCACGGCCTGGAGACATAGTCGTCTCACCCACACGGCCTGGACGCACTGGCGTGTCCTTGGCCGTGTGGATCCTGGAGCTTAAAATCCCAAACATCGACAGAGACACGACCGAAATATAGTCCACACGGGCATGCGACACGGCCGTTATAAAGAATTCAAAGCAAATAAATTTATCTTTAATGTTAAAGCTTGAAATGGACCTAATGACTGCCAGATTGTGACAACTAATATTTACCACCTTTTTCGATCTTGAAGCAACGCATTTACTCCACACTGTGATTTAGAAAAGAAAAACAAAGAGCATTCTATATGGGATTTTGATAAACCATAAAAGTAACATATTTTAATCCCACATTTATGTATGCTTTTGGATGATTTATCCCTTGATCCATGTAAAAAGGTGCTCTTAATCCTTCCTTTTCATGTCTTATACTTAGGAAAGCACCCGAGGATGAAAAGAACGAGAAATGGGCCTAGAAAGGACCAAATTGGGCCAAAGAGGAAATTGGCACGGCCTGGACTTAAGCCCACACGACCGTGTCACGTCCATCTACTAGAACACGGCCTGATCTCGGTTTACATGGTCGTACCTCATTAAAGAAGTCCGAGCATGGCCTGGCCACGATTCACACGGGCGTGTGCCATGGCCGTGTCATTGTCGCTGGAAAGAGCAATTTCATTCGGATTTGGATACTTGGAGGCAAAGAAACACATTCCAAATCCTATTCAAACACCCTAGTAGGAATTCCACTCAGATTTGGATACTTAGAGACCAAGTAAGGCATCTCAAAGCCTATATAAACAACCAAGGGGGAAACTTGCAAGGGGAGTTCGGCAGAAGCCTTCTGTCAGGGCGTCGAGCTAGGCCAAGGAGCCAAGCCGGAAAGGTCAGAGTTGTGGGAATCGCTCGAAGTTATCCAGTTGATCCATCCCAAGAAGCCGAAATTCTACTCAAGACGACAGATTTCTCCTTCAATTCCTTCAGGGAGTTTTAGGGATTGCTTATGTTTTGTTTTATCTTTTCTCCTGAGATGTTTTCTTTATTTGTTATGAACTAAACCCCTCAGATACCTGAAAAGGATGAAACCAAGATGAATCTTGTTATTGTTTTCTGAATTATATGATAAATACATAGTTTGTTCTTAATTATGTGTGCTTAATCCAAATTTGATGTGCTTAGGTGGAGAAAGAATAGACCCTGCTTAAGAGTAGATCTAGTATAATTAAGCGGAGTTGATCGCACGCCTAGAGATAGGGTGACGAGATTTTGCCGAATTAGGGTGAATCCTAATATGGGAGTCCATAGATCGATTTACTGCTATTCCAGGGGGTTATTATTCGAGAAAGAGATTTCCGTTAATTAACCTAAGGCTAGATGTTATTCGCCTCAAGAGAGGGTTTAATATACATTAGGGAGTCCTATGAATCAAACTAAGTGAATAAATCGTATGATTCAGTGTTAGATAACAAGTGAAGTCTAGGTGGATTCTTCCTGAGGGTATCGTCGTGATCAACTGAGTTTTTCTTCAAGTTATTTCACAATTCGTTCTTTTTGTCTTTGCGTCTTTAGTTTAGTAGTCGTTAATTTAGATTAAAGCAACTTCACTTTATTTTAGGCTAAATAATAAAAAGAAAGTTAGTATTAGTACTTTTAGTTCCTTTGGGTTCGACAATCCGATCTTGCCTAAGCTATACTACTGTTCGATAGGTGCACTTGCCTTTAATCGTTGTCAGAGTTAGTTTCCAGGTTCGATCTCATTCATTATAAATTTTAAAGCTCTGATTTTGGCAATCAAGTTTTTGGCGCCGTTGCCGGGGAACTAAAATATTAAAAAGCTTAATATTTATTACTTTAGCCATTTTTTATTACAATTTATTTTTTTATTATTATTACTATTTTTTTTTACTTTGCTAATTTTTCTTTTATTTTCTTTGATAGGTAATTTTAGTCTATAGAGGAGATGGCACTAAATAACTATCAGTGGCAAGTTATGAGGATAGCGCCAACAAAAGCCGCCAGTGTTTTCAACCTCGACGTGGTCACCAGGTTATCTAACCAGGTTATCTAACCTCAAAATAATTTTTATGACAACACTTATAATGCAGGTTGGAATTACCATCTCAATTTCTCGTGGGATGATCAAAGTAGCCAAAGACAAGAACTTCCTCCAAATTTTCAACAACCACCTCACCAACAGGAAGAGGAGGCGAGTCTTGAGGAGATGCTAACAAAATTCATGGCAGCCACAAAAAACCGTCCCTAAAAAATTGAGACAATGTTCGATAATCAACAAGCATCGATCAAGGAGATCAAGAACCAAGTTCAGGAAATTACTAAGTCAGTTAGACAACTTGCAAAGTTGATGTTCGAACAATCGCAAGGGAGTCTACCAAGCAATACTAAAACTAACCCGAGAGAGCAAAATCAAGCCATTTACGATAATGAAGGGTTAGCCAAACCAAACCCAAGGGAAGAACTCGTGGTAAGTGAAGGTAAGGTTGAGGTGTGCCATGATATACCAAAACCGGCAATTATAGAGTACCAACCTTGTGTGCCATATCTCGAAGCAATAAAGAAAGACCACACAGAGGAAGAATTCGATGAACTCGCACTTTGTGTAGACGATGAAACAATCACTCTTCAAGCTCTTGACTCAGCTAAGACATCGAGTAATAAAGATACGAACGTTAATTCTATTGATAACTATTTGGTTGAACCTTCTTTATAGGAAGCATCACGAAATCACATAGTTGAGCTAGATCTTAGACCTCGTGCCAACAAAGAAGAATTATATGAGGAACGAAGCCTTAGGGTCGACAAACTAGAAGAGTGGACAGCACAATTTTAAAAAGAACCGGAACCACACGAAGTGAAACTAAAGGAAACCCCAGACGAGCTGATAGGAACAACAAATCACATCAAAATAGCGGATCAGGTATTGTTGAATAAGGAAGACCCTCGAATCACCAATTTAGACCTCAAGCAAACGAAGAAATCACTTTTGAGGTACTTAATGTCTTCCTATACGGCACAGTCGAGGTAAGCAATCCGAAATTCAACACTTTTGAGGTAAACACTACTCGACTTAAACTTTATATCCATAACTAAGTTGATCACATGAGAAAGGATTTCCACCTCCTCAAACCACTATGATTGTGCGTACAATAGGAAAGTCTAGCTCAAGACTTTAAACGAGCGCTTCTCGGCAGGCAACCCGAGCACTAACCCCAAATTTTTTATTTACTTTTATTTTTTTTTCTTTTTAGCACCTAACTATAAACTAACCAAAGTGCAGATTTCCATACCACACGGCCGTGGCCGTGGCTGTGTGGCCACCATAGGAAGGTACAAGGGTGGGGGCAACCACCAGATCCATAATTTCCATTTAACCCCCTTCTTCCTTTTTCTTTTCCAATTGTCTTTCTTCTTTCATTTTCCATTAGTTACTTTTATTTTTACTTTCATTTTTATTTTTATTTTTATTTTTATTTCTACTTTTATTTTTTATTTTCTTTATTGTTAATTTTTTTTCTTATTCTTCATGCCATTTAGATTTAGCTTGGGATTCAATAAAATCATACCGGCTACTTCGAGGATTCAATTTCAAACGCTTCAAGACGCTACCCCACATTCGCCTCCAACGTATTTTCCACCTCCTCCAATGATCTCATCCATAATTCAGGAAGTTTCACCTCTCTCCCTATCTTATGATTTTATGATTATTTTGCTATTATCTATCTTTGTACATTGAGGGCAATGTACAACTTAAGTGTGGGAGGTTAACTATAGTATTAATTGAAAATCCCTGAATTATGCCTTGTCCGAAAGTAAAGTGTTTTATATTGTGATTAGAATGAAATTTTCCTGATTTATGGTTTTTATTGATATGGTTTAGATTAAGTCATTGATAATTGTGCATTGATGATTAAATTTGAAGTATACTAGAGAATCAAGCATGATAAGTCTATTTTTCAGAATAAATTTTTTTTAGGTTGTCTACTTGAATCTGAATATTACTTTGAAGTTTGAAATTTACGAGGTTGACATCAAAATACCCATAATTTTTGTGAGATTTTTGAGCCTTTTAGAGCATACATCCTTTCATGCTCACTTTTTATTATGAGTGTGTCAACATTGATTTGTTATTCTAGAACTTGCATCGATTATACATATCGAGACCACACCTTTGATTTGATATACAGAGATGATAAAGGCACCTAGGATTTAACCCACTCACTCCACTAAAAAGCCTACCTTCATAATTAACCCCTAATAAACCCCGTTGATCCTAACAATTTTTTTATTGACTCACCTACTAATATTAACCCAAAACCCTTTGTATTTGTTATCACCAATCTTCTTAACTACCCTTTTTGTTGAGATTTGATTTTGAGCAGTTCACCTAACTATGTTCTATATTTCAATTGTTAAAGTTAGTTATTATTTGTGATTTGTTCTTAAAAAAATAAAAAAAATCGAAGTATATTCAGTATTAGTTATGTGATTAAATGAGCTTATACGTTTGAATTCTCATTATCAAAAAAGAAGCTCGTATTAGAGTATTATTAATAGCAGTATTATTAGTTTTCATTCGATGTAAATATTCATTATTAGTTCATTGTTTCTAGTTAGGTAATTTGTCAAGTCGGTCTCGATTCTAACCTTTTAATTCAACCTTTATCCACACCTTTAACCCAAGCCCCGTTACAACCTTGTTAAAGACCTTTTGATTTGTGTATCATCTCATATAATAGTGGTGGAGATGTGATTTTCATGCAAGCCTATGGGATTAACTTTTCATGATCGACTTTTGAGTGCTTAATTTTGAACCTTAAACACTTTGAGTGATTTGAGTGAAACTTTAGTGAGGATGTCAACTCTTGTTAATTTCGAATTAGAGGTAATTATTCAGGTAAGAGGAAACACCTATGTTTTGTGCTACAAATGTATGACTTCGATTATTTGAATCTTTAGGACCCTTTGAATTGAATTATCCATGTATAAATTATCTCTGAATTATGATGAAACATTATTGATGAATGTTATGAATCGAGGAAGTTTGTTTTAATTGTAAATTGAGAATTTTGCTTGAGGACAAGGAAAGCTTAAGTGTGGGGGTATTTGATAAACCATAAAAGTAACATATTTTAATCCCATATTTAAGTATGCTTTTGGAAGATTTATCCCTTGATTCATGTAAAAAGGTGCTCTTAATCCTTCTTTTTCATGTCTTATACTCAAGAAAGCACCCAAGGATGAAAAGAACGGGAAATGGGCCTAGAAAGGACCAAATTGGGCCAAAGAGGAAATCGACACGGCCTGAACTTAAGCCCACACGGCCGTACCACGTCCATCTACTAGAACACGGCCTGATCCCAATTTACAGGGTCGTGCCTCATTAAAGAAGTCCGAGCATGGCCTGGCCACGATTCACACGGGCGTGTACTATGGCCGTGTCCCTGTCACTGGAAAGAGCAATTTCATTCAGATTTGGATACTTGGAGGCAAAGAAACACATTCCAAAGCCTATTCAAACACCCTAGTAGGAATTCCACTCAGATTTGGATACTTAAAGACCAAGTAAGGCATCTCAAAGCCTATATAAACAACCAAGGGGGCAACTTGCAAGGGGAGTTCGGCAGAAGCCTTTTGCCAGGGCTTTTGTTAGGGCGTCGAGCTAGGCCAAGGAGCCAAGCCGGAAAGGTCAAAGTTGTGGGAATCTCTCAAAGTTAGCCAGTTGATCCATCCCAAGAAGCTGGAATTGTACTCAAGACGGCGGATTTCTCATTCAATTCCTTCAGGAAGTTTTAGGGATTTCTTATATTTTGTTTTATCTTTTATCTTGAGATGTTTTTCTTTATTTGTTATGAACTAAACCCCTCAGATACCTGAAGGGGATGAAACCTAGATGAATCTTGTTATTGTTTTCTGAATTGTATGATTGTAACATCCTGAATTTTTGGGCTTATGCGTTTAATGAGTGAATATGTGTATTGTGTTAATTTAAGTGTTATGGGTCCAAATTGGGCTCAGGCTTAGGTAGAAGCCTTGATTAAAATTATTTGTTTGGGCATTATAGGGTTTAAAAGGTAGTATCTATGTTTAAAATTCCAAAGTTGGCTTGTGGCCCAATCTTAGGAGGTGACGCCACACAAAGGAGTAAGGGGCCCAAATTTAAGTTTCATGGATCCCAATTCTTTTAATTTAAGCTAGCTAATTTTAAGCATTAGGGTTAGGTGGAGTGGATGGCAACAAGGCTATTATTTAGGGGATTTTTAATGTTTAAAATATGTGGATATTATGCTGATAAAGGAGGGAGGAGTTGGAGCTAATTAAGTCTCTTTTAGATGAGTTAGTAGATTAAGATAAAGAAGAAAAGAGAGGATTTATCTGCAAGGTTAGGTAAGTGCCGAAATTTCTATAAATAGGAAGGGTTCTCTTCTTTATTTTTCGTCATTTAGGGTTTCCATCTTTTCTTTCTCTTCTTTCTTCTTAAAGCCAAACAACTCCATTATTCCTTTCTTTCTTCTAAAAAGCCGAAAACTCCATTATTCTCTTCTTTCTTCTAAAAGCCAAAAACTCCATTATTCTCTTCTCTTCTTTCTTCTAAAAGCCGAAAGCCGAAAACTCTATTATTCCTTTCTCTTCTTTCTTCTAAAAGCCGAAAACTCCATTATTCACTTCTTTCTTCTAAAAGCCGAAAACTCCATTATTCTCTTCTCTTCTTTCTTCTAAAAATCCAAAAGCCGAAAACTCCATTATTCTTTTCTCTTCTTTCTTCAAAAAGCCTAATCTCTATAGATTTATTCGAATCATCTTCTCTTCCTGATTTTTGCAAAAAGTTGGAATCCTCTGGGAGTAGCCGAATCTTCTCTACTAAGGTGAGTGTCGACTCTTGTTATTCCTTAAGATCTCTTTCAGTTTTTGGAAGACAAAGCTGAAAAGCTAATGGTTTAATGATTTTATGTATTCTCTTGTTGGGCGACATTCGGGAATTGAAGTAAATCTCTTAGATCTAAAAGCTGGAAACCCTAGTCTTTGAATCTCATATCACTTTTTGGGATTTCAAGGTAAGGATTTCAATTCTCCTTAAGATGATCAACCGTTTTCTTTTCGTTAGTTGTGCCTTAACCTAATGTTTGTTACCAGCCTCTGAACAACACATAGGGCAGATAGCAGCTGTGTTGGCTACGGATAGCGTTGACTTAGAAAGTCTCGTTCCAACGGTAATCAAGTGTATAGATCCTTATCACATACGTTTTATTTTGTATTATACCTGTTAGGGGCTGAAAAGTCGGGAAAATGAGGCTGTATGAATAGTCGTGTGTAGATCCTTATCACATAAGTTTTATTTTGTATTATACCTGTTAAGGGCTGAAAGCCGGGAAAATGAGGCTGTATGAACAGTCGTGTGCAGATCTCTAACACACTACTAATAAACCTGTATGTATGACTATTTATATATGTTATGGGCTAAAAAGCCAGAATGAGGCTATATGAACGGTCGTGTGTAGATCCTTATCACATAAGTTTTATTTTGTATTTTACCTGTTAGGGGTTGAAAAGCCGAAAAATGAGGCTGTATGAACAGTCGTGTGTAGATCTCTAACACACTAATAATCTGTATGTATATATATATATATATATGTGTGATGGCTAAAAGCCAGAAAATAGGCTGTATGAACAGTCAGGTTACCCAGAAAGGGTAGGCAAAGGATGCCAGGTATGCAACCCTAGAAACTTCTCTACGTGTATCGGTGTATGTGAAAGACTGTAATCTCTTAGGTAGTATATTGTTTGATTTTGCATGAATGCATGGGATGGGTTTGATATGGAAAGGGGAAGAGCATGATTGGTCACATGGTGATCGGTGGTAGAAAACCCACGTAATGAAATGTTAGGTCACATGATGATCGGTGGTAGAAAACCCACAAAATGAAATGTTAGGTCACTTGGTGATCGGTGGCTATGCCACGTTTGATGAGTCCTGAATAACAGGAATAGGCAGTACGGCTGTCGTTATGGTGTGTAGCGGATAGAGGGTTAATTGTAGAAATCCCCAAGGTGTGATGGTTGGTACGGGTTGGTGTGTAGAGGATGGAATTCTAGGATGGGTTGGGCTATTCATCATTTATTATTTATCATGTAATTCTGATTGTTGCCTTTATGTTTGGGCCAGGGCTCATAATGTGTTTGTGAGCTCAAACCTTTGATGTGTTTTCGGGATTTACACACTGAGTCTTGGTGACTCACCCTATTATTTTTCCCTAACTTTGCAGATGAGCAGTAGATCGTGGACATGGGAGCCGAGACAGACTCGAGGGGCCATCAAGTTTTATTTCTATAGTTTATTTTTGGTTTTTCCTTTAAGTTTTTATTTTGGGAACATTTATGTAATAAGTCCCCATGGTTTATATTCATTTAAGTAGTTTTATTATTTGCAACTTATAAAATTATGTCAAAGGTCTAATTATTCAAAATAATAATAATACAAGGTTTTTTTTTTCAAAAGGTCACCTATTTATTCAAATATTGTCTAACTGACTTACGATTTCCGAAACCAACAAAGCAAAAGTTTTCAATGTACAACCCGTAGCATACCGATCTGGTCGAAATGTATGGGCCGGGTTTAGGGTGTTATAATTTGGTATTAGAGTCCAGTTCAAAACTCGGGCTGTGAAATGGGTCTAGAAGTGTTTTAGAAAAAAATTGAATTTAAGAAAAAGATTTTGGTTTGAAGACATGGTCTTCGAGTCTACCGGCACCCAATCCACCCAGGTAAGTATTCTGAACTCCTGACTGTGATATAAATGTGGGCTTAATAGGCTTTATGGGACGTAAACTATCTAGATTAGAACTTGATGGACTCTAGGCTTAGAAAAACAACTCTTCAATTCCATAAGACATAATTTCACTAAACAAAACCTGTAAGCGAGTCGCAAGACTAAGGTGTGGCAACAGGCATATGCATGTCTAGGAGTAGATTCGGAAGAGCTTGGTATTTAAGCAGTCCAAGTGACTCACCTCTTCTTCGCTGGAATCTTACCTGATGCATAGTGACTGTTCACTTTAGCCGTGACAGGGTGTGGCAATAGGCATACGCATGTCTAGGAGTGGATCCAGGGAGAGCTTGGTATTTAAGCAGTCCTAGTGACTCACCTCCTCTTCGCTGGAATCCTACCTGGTGCGTAGTGAATGTTCACCTTAGCTATGAGGATTTGTTGACGGGCCAAAATCTATAATTAAAACCCGAAAGGGACCAGCCACCCTATTTCACAATCAAAATACCCTCAAGTTTTGTAAAATTTCCAAAATACACCCGATTTGTGAAAATTTCCAGAATACCCCAGAATTGTAAAACTACCAAAATTTTTGAAATTACCGAAACATTTTGGTTGGCAAAATTTCCAAAATACCCTTGGTTTGTGAAAATTTTCTAAACAACCGTGATTTTATAAAATACCCATGTTTTGTAAATTTACCCGAAAACCCCCAGATCTACAAAAGTAACCCGGTTTAAAAAATTAAAATTTCCAAAATACCCCTGCTTTACAAAAAAAAAAACCAAGATATCCCATTTTGAAGAAATTACAAAATACCCTGTAGGATAAAACTACAGAAATACCCCTAGGTAGTGACATGACGAAAATACCCTTATGTGATGAATGTGAGTTCATGGATGCTACTTGTATGTTGATGTATGATGGTTGAATGTATGTGGTTCCTGGAACTAGGAGACAAACTTGAGATGTAATCTCGAATTTGAAAGAACTACTCTTAAACTACTGTTCATAAGATTGTTCGTGGGTAATCAGTGAAAGAAATTAATAATTCATAAAATTTCTAATCAGTTAAACGCGAATCGGTAGAATGAGTACAAGGGGACGAGGACGCTCTAGATGCGAATACCGGTGCGTACTCTACCATAGTATTCTAAGTGTTTCTTTTGGCTTTAGAATTAGAGTGCGCAGCGAAAGCATAGTGGTGAGACTTGGGTAGTACGATTAATAGTTAGTTGGAAATTTCGAGGATGAAATTTCTTTAAGGGGGTAGAACTGTAACATCCTGAATTTTTGGGCTTATGCGTTTAATGGATGAATATGTGTAATGTGTTAATTTAAGTGTTAGGGGTCCAAATTGGGCTCAAGCTTAGGTAGAAGCCTTGATTAAAATTATTTGTGTGGGCATTATAGGGTTTAAAAGGTAGTATCTATGTTTAAATACCAAAGTGGGCTTGTGGCCCAATCTTAGGAGGTGACGCCACACAAGGGAGTAAGGGGCCCAAATTTAAGTTTCATGGAGCCCAATTCTTTTAATTTAAGCTAGCTAATTTTAAGCATTAGGGTTAGGTGGAGTGGATGGCAACAAGGCCATTATTTAGGGGATTTTTAATGTTTAAAATATGTGGATATTATGCTGATAAAGGAGGGAGGAGTTGGAGCTAATTAAGTCTCTTTTAGATGAGTTAGTAGATTAAGATAAAGGAGAAAAGATAGGATTTATCTGCAAGGTTAGGTAAGTGCCAAAATTTCTATAAATAGGGAGGGTTCTCTTCTTTATTTTTCGTCATTTAGGGTTTCCATCTTTTCTTTCTCTTCTTTTTTCTAAAAGCCAAAAAACTCCATTATTCTCTTCTTTCTTCTAAAAAGCCGAAAACTCCATTATTCTCTTCTTTCTTCTAAAAGCCAAAAACTCCATTATTCTCTTCTCTTCTTTCTTCTAAAAGCCGAAAGCCAAAAACTCCATTATTCCTTTCTCTTCTTTTCTCTAAAAGCTGAAAACTCCATTATTCTCTTCTTTCTTCTAAAAGCCATTATTCTCTTCTCTTCTTTTTTCTAAAAAGCCGAAAGCCGAAAACTCCATTATTCTTTTCTCTTCTTTCTTCTAAAAGCCGAATCTCTATAGATTTCTTCGAATCATCTTCTCTTCCTGATTTTTGCAAAAAGCCGGAATCCTCTAGGAGTAGCCGAATCTTCTCTAGTAAGGTAAGTGTCGACTCTTGTTATTCCTTAAGATCTCTTTCGATTTTTGGAAGACAAAGCTGGAAACCCTAGTCCTTGAATCTCATATCACTTTTTGGGATTTCAAGGTAAGGATTTCAATTCTCCTTAAGATGATCAACCGTTTTCTTTTCGTTAGTTGTGCCTTAACCTAATGTTCGTTACCAGCCTCTGAACAACACATAGGGCAGATAGCAGCTGTGTTGGCTACAGATAGCGTTGACTTAGAAAGTTTCGTTCTAACGGTAATCAGGTGTGTAGATCCTTATCACATAAGTTTTATTTTGTATTATACCTGTTAGGGGCTGAAAAGCCGAGAAAATGAGGCTGTATGAACAGTCGTGTGTAGATCCTTATCACATAAGTTTTATTTTGTATTATACCTGTTAGGGGCTAAAAAGCTGGGAAAATGAGGCTGTATGAACAGTCGTGTGTAGATCTCTAACACACTACTAATAAACCTGTATGTATGACTATTTATATATGTTATGGGCTAAAAAGCCGGAATGAGGCTGTATGAACAGTCGTGTGTAGATCATTATCACATAAGTTTTATTTTGTATTATACCTGTTAGGGGCTGAAAAGCCAGAAAATAAGGCTGTATGAACAGCTGTGTGTAGATCTCTAACACACTAATAATCTATATGTATATGTATATGTGATGGCTAAAAGCCGAAAAATAGGCTGTATGAACAGTCAGGTTACCCAGAAAGGGTAGGCAAAGGATGCCAGGTATGTAACCATAGAAACTTCTCTATGTGTATCGATGTATGTGAAAGACTGTAATCTTTTAGGTAGTATATTGTTTGATTTTGCATGAATGCATGGGATGGGTGTGATATGGAAAGGGGAAGAGCATGATTGGTCACATGGTGATCGGTGGTAGAAAACCCATGTAATGAAATGTTAGGTCACATGGTGATCGGTGGTAGAAAACCCACGTAATGAAATGTTAGGTCACATGGTGATCGGTGGTAGAAAACCCACGAAATGAAATGTTAGGTCACTTGGTGATCGGTGGCTATGCCATGTTTAATGATTCCCGAATAACAGGAATAGGCAGTACGACTGTCGTTATGGTGTGTAGCGGATGGAGGGTGTATTATAGAAATCCCCAATGTGTGATGGTTGGTACGGGTTGGTGTGTAGAGGATGGAATTCTAGGATGGGTTGAGCTATTCATCATTTATTATTTATCATGTAATTTTGATTGTTGCCTTTATGTTTGGGCCAGGGCTCATAATGTGTTTGTGAGCCCAAACCTTTGATGTGTTTTCGGGATTTACACACTGAGTCTTGGTGACTCACCTTATTATTTTTCCCTAACTTTGCAGATGAGTAGTAGATCGTGGACATGGGAGCCGAGACGGACTCGAGGGGCCATCAAGTTTTATTTCTATAGTTTATTTTCAGTTTTTCCTTTAAGTTTTTATTTTGGGAACATTTATGTAATAAGTCCCCATGGTTTATATTCATTTAAGTAGTTTTATTATTTGCAACTTATAAAAATTATGTCAAAAGTCTAATTATTCAAAATAATAATAATACAAGGTTTTTTTTTCAAAAGGTCACCTATTTATTCAAATATTGTCTAACTGGCTTACGATTTCCAAAACCAACAAAGCAAAAGTTTTCAATCTACCACCCGTAGCATACCAGATCCGGTCGAAACGTATGGGCTGGGTTTGGGGTGTTACAATGATAAATACTTAGTTTGTTCTTAATTATGCATGCTTAATCCAAATTTGATGTGCTTAGGTGGAGGAGGAATAGACCCTGCTTAAGAGTAGATCTAGCATAATTAAGCGGAGTTGATCGCACGCCTAGAGATAGGGTGACGAGATTTTGCCAGATTAGGGTGAAACCTAATATGGGAGTCCATAGATCGATTTACTGCTATTCTAGGGGGTTATTATTCGAGAAAGAGATTTCAATTAATTAACCTAGGTTAGACGTTATTCGCCTCGAGAGAGGGTTAATATACGTGAGGGAGTCCTATGGATCAAAGTAAGTGAATAAATCGTACGGTTCTGTGTTAGGTAACAAGTGAAGTCTAGGTGGATTCTTCCTGAGGGTATCGTCGTGATCAACTGAGTTTTTCTTCAAGTTATTTCCCAATTCGTTCTTTTTGTCTTTGCGTCTTTAGTTTAGTAGTCGTTAATTTAGATTAAAGCAACTTCACTTTATTTTAGGCTAAATAATAAAAAGAAAGTTAGTATTAGTACTTTAGTTCCTTTGGGTTCGACAATCTGGTATTGCCTAAGCTATACTACTGTTCGATAGGTACACTTGCCTTTAATCTTTGTCAGAGTTAGCTTCCAGGTTCGATCTCATTCATTATAAATTTTAAAGCTCTGATTTCGACAATCAGATTTGCTTTAACTATATCTCAGGTTCTTTTCCACTATACTCCCTCATTTTGCCATCTATTTGAAACAGTAACTTGATAGTTTCAACTTGTATAAATTAACCAGTACCCCAAAAATCCTTGATAGATACAAGCTATTATTAACTCATTTTGCCATTTTTTTTATAATAAAAAAAACACTTCTTAATCTCTTTTTGCAGTCTGGAAAATGGAGGCACAAAGTGGAAGATCAAATGAAAACGTTGTCATTGATGTTGGATCATTGTGTTCTCTGAAGCTTGAGCTAAGCGATGCTTGTTTATCCATGTCCCAAAGCTACTGCATCTTCAAAACCCCGACCATACTCTTCAGGCACAAAGAGACCTCTTTTCTCCCCAATTATTTCTCCATTGGGCCAATACACCATGGAAAAGAAAACTTGTTAGACGCTGAGAAAATCAAAGTCAAGTACTTGAAGGCTCTCCTTTCCAGGGTGATCAGAAGTCGCTATGAAACGATGTCCGAACAATCCAAAGAGATTGAAGAACAGAATGTTTTATCTGATTGGTTTGATTCTGTTCGGATGATTAAGGAAGAGGCCAGTTCTTGCTATGCAGGCTGTGATTTTGCAGCAAAATTGGGTGATAAGTTCGTTAAAACAATGCTGCTAGATGGTGTCTTCGTTATCGAGCTGTTTCGTAAATATGCGAACGTGGTGATGCCAGAGCCGGACGACCTGATTTTCTCCATGTCATGTATGCTGCAATATCTATATCATGACTTGATTTTGTTAGAGAATCAAATTCCCTGGTTAGTGCTTCATCGCTTGTATGAAAAAACTAGGCTCCCTTGTGAAACCGAGTCCTTGATTGAACTCGCCCTCATGTTCTTTGCTTATACCTTCACTTCTCATCCCCCTCCTATAAATACAAGCCGTTTCAAAGACGCAGATATCAAGCATATTCTTGATTTGTTAAGATCATCCTTGGTGTTACCATTCCAAGAAACAGAAAAAAAAAACATATCCAACTGGCGGCAGATTCGTTCCATCACTAGGCTCAAAGAAGCAGGTGTAAAATTCATGAAAGCTAAACCAGACCCAGACACCGTCTTGGACATAAGGTTTAGCGATGGTTGTCTCACAATCCCATCGTTGCTGATCCAAGAGACGACTGACACGATCTTCCGGAACCTGATCGCGTACGAGCAGTGTTTGCCTCAATGTCAACCTATATTCACTTGCTATGCCAAGCTCCTCGATAACCTCATTGACACCACCAACGACATGGAGATACTGTGCAAGAAGGAGATCTTCGAAAACTGGTTGAGTCCCGACGATGCAACCCAGTTTTTCAATAATCTTTATAATGATACTTTAGTCAAGGAATTCTATTATTCCGAACTTTGTAATAAACTCGATTGTCAGTGTAAACGGATGTGGCCTCGATGGCGAGCATCCTATGTGCAAAACTATTTCAGCAAGCCTTGGGCTATCGCTGCTCAAATTTATGCTGTTGTCATGTTGGTTCTCACAGTGTGGCAAACATGCATAAAAAAGAATTGAACTATGCTGCCTTCTTTTCTTGATTTTTCTTAATTTACAGGACTACGTGAACGTTCAAAATGGCTGAAAATAGAAAATAATAGTAGAAATTTGGATCTTTTAACGGATAATTCTCATACTGGTAAATGATGTCCTTACTAGAGGTTTGAAAGAGCTTTCGCAGATCAATGTATGATTACCTTTGGGAGATTCATCGACCCATCTCCATAACTTGTCCTAGGCATTTGGTCTCAAAGAAGGGTCTTCTTCGGCGCAAGCTCTTGGGAGCTTTGCCAATGTAACAACTACATCAAAAGAGTAATTCTCTCCCAATGCACTATCCATCCATCCCCATAGTTTATCAGCATTTTTTGACTGCAATATGACCTTGATTTTCTCCGAAAGCCAAACATTCGCTTCTTCCTTCATATCAGGTCTGCTTATTGATTTTTTTTAATTATAAAAAATTTAAAATTTCTAAAAAATAATAGAATTGTAAAATATTATTAAAATTTAAAAAAAAGTAAATTCATAATATTAAATCTGACCAACTATATGTCAATGATTTTTTAAAATTATTAAAAATTTGATAACTTTTAGATTATTCACTATCAGGCTATATCTAAGACCATTTTTTAAAATTTAATAATATTAAAATTCTTCCAAATTGTTTGTTTTCAAGTAAATAAAAAAATGAATTAATATACTTAGTTGAAATATTCATACAATTAGTTTATTTATTTTAATAAATTTTAATAATTATTACTTATGGTGAACTATACAAAGTACTACACATGTAATAAAATAATCTCAATATATTCATACTTTTTAAAAATTTTATGAGCAGAATTAATAAACTAAAAAATAATATATTTAAGAAAATAGCTCTTCAAAACTTCTGATGCAGAGAAATACTTCTCCACTATTAGAAACAAGGTAAGACAAATTTAGAAGATTATTTTGTAGAAGAAAGAAAATGAAAGAACTCTAGCTCTTTAAGAAAAATACTCTCTGTTATTTCTTGAATCTGACTTCTACCTCTCTCTGCTTTGATAATTGCTTTTATAGACTTAACTAGTCTTCTATTATGAACAACTGCTTTTTTAACAGATTTGCTAACTTCTTAACAAACTTATAATTTAACTATCCTTAACATTCACCCAGCTTCTCGGCGGGCAAGACCCTCAAAAGAGTACGAAAACGAGTAAAACATGTTGCTGAAAGCGGCTTGGTAAGAATATCAGCGACTTGATCACAAGCTGGAACCTCTCCTACTATAACAAACTTGTCTGCAACTTTTCTCGAACAAAAAATAGGTCCAGCTCAACGTGCTTGAACTTAGAATGTAAAACAGGGTTAGCTGCGACAGCTACTGCACCAGAGCTATCGCACCAAGCAGTAGGAGTATCATCTGACTTGACCTGCAGTTCCTAAAGCAACGAAAGGAGCCAAGTGACTTCACTAGTAGCTACAGCAAGACTTCGCTATTCTGCTTCAGCCGTAGATCGAGCGACCACTTGTTGTTTCTTAAATCCCCAAGAAATCGGGGTTGGCCCAAAATAAACACAGAACCTGGAAATTGACCGTCAATCATCAAAATCAAGCCCCCAATTGGCGTCAGCATATGCACTCAGGGACAAACGAGCTGAGGGTCGAATAACAACTCCAAAATCAATAGTACCACACAGGTACCGTAAAATGCATTTTAGAGCAGCCATGTGGACATTGGTAGGACTATGCATAAACTGACATATTCTGTTCATAGCGTAAGCAATGTCAGGACGAGTAAGCACCACGTACTGAAGTGCTCTTGCAAGGCTTCTATACTCAATTGGATCAGCCAAACTTTCACCATCGTTTTTGGATATCGTAGAAGAGCTAACCATAGGTGTGTGGACACTTTTTGCAATCAGCATCGACGCTCGGTAAAGCATATCTCGTATGTATTTTGTTTGACACAACTGGAGGCACCCTGAAGTGTTCTGATGGACCTCAATCCCAAGAAAATAGTGTAGACCACCCATGTCCTTGAGCGAGAACTCATCATTGAGTAACCGAACAAATTGATCAATTTTTGTAGCCATACTCCCAGTAACTATAATGTCATCAACATATACTAAGACATATCGTGTAGAGGCAGACTGGATTCGAACAAACAACGACGCATTAGACTTTGAACCGACGAATCCAATAGATACAAGAAACTACTTTAGTTTTTCAAACCAGCCACGAGGTGCTTGACGAAGTCCATACAATGCTTTCTTCAGACGACATACAAGCGGCTTTCCAGATGAATCAGACTGAACATAACCCGAAGGTTGTTGCATGAACACTTCAGTGTCCAACTCCCCATTTAAAAAGGCATTATTCACATCGAAGAAGAGACCATCCTCTTGGCATATCAATAACAGAATAACACGAATAGTGGAAGACTTGACAACAGGACTAAAAGTTTCTTTAAAATCACAGCCCGGTACCTGAGAACATCCTTTGGCAGCCAATCTAGCTTTCCGTCGAGCAATAATACCATCAGGATTTCTTTTAATCTTGAACAACCACTTGCACCCGATGACCTTGCGATTTGACGGAAGAGGAACAAGCTCCCAAGTAGAGTTACGAATAAGGGCATCATACTTGGCTTGGGCTGCAGCAGTCCGCTCAGCAGACAACAATGCTTGTTTTATTGTAGACGGTTCTATAGCTTCAACGGTCATGGCTTTGGGCTTGAAAATTCCAGCCTTAGCTCGAGTCACCATCGGCTGAGTGTTATTTTCCAGAAGTCTGGGTCTGGGTAAGACATCAGTACCACCAGCAGGAGGAGGTGTGAACAACGGATGTGTGTCGACATTTCCCATAAGTCGAGGTAACTCAACTTCATCACTACCAGTTTGAAATTAGACTCATGCATATCAACAGGACCAGTCGAGATTGAGTCAAACGAAGATGAAACATTTCCAGC
Organism: Gossypium australe; assembly: GCA_005393395.2. Classification (NCBI taxonomy): domain Eukaryota; kingdom Viridiplantae; phylum Streptophyta; class Magnoliopsida; order Malvales; family Malvaceae; genus Gossypium; species Gossypium australe. The sequence goes on from CM016623.1 coordinate 141,530,941, forward strand.
TGACGACAAGCTGGTCAAATTTAATGACTCTGTTGAGGGTTCCACTAGACAGGTGGGGATCATTCGAATGAGAGGAATCATCGTTGAAACCGTCTCCCCAGAATCCAAAACTAGGATTTTAGATTTATCTTTAGACGATAAGAACTTACTTTCATCAAAAACAACATCTCTTGACACAACAACCTTACCATCCGAAAGAAGACATTGATATCCTTTGTGTTGAGTATTGTAGCCCAAAAATGTGAAAGGTTGTGATCTAACATCTAGCTTGTGTGTTGTATAGGGACGTAAGTAAGGATAGTAACAGCAGCCAAACATTCGTAAATGCTCATAGGTGGGATCACGACCATATAAGACAAAAAAAATGGAGACTTTCCTTGTAGGACAGTAGTAGGAAGACGATTGATGAGATGCACCGCACAACAAAACGCGTATCCCCAATATTTTATGGATAGATTTGCTTGAGCCAAGAGAGTGATGCCCATTTCTACAATGTGCCAATGCTTGCGTTCAGCAATTCCATTTTGTTCAGAAGTATAAGGGCAAGTCAATCGGTGAAAAATTCTATTTGACGCTAAAACAGGCGCAAACGCCCGATACTCTCCACCCCAGTCACTCTGAAACTGTTTGATGGGCTTGCTAAATTGCATTTTAACCAACTTCATGAAACAAACAAAACATTCTAAAGCTTGAGACTTTTGGATTAGAAGATAGATCCAAGTAAACTAGTGCATGCATTAACAAACGATACATAATACCACTTGTTTTCACTGGCTATAGCCCCGAAACCCTAAAGATCTGACACAATTAATTCAAATGGTTGATATTCAGTAGTAGACATGGAAAACGACAACTTATGAGACCTTCCTTGTTGACATGCAGTATAGATATGACCAGCACAACTTTTATTAAAATTGATATTACATTTTTCGACCACTTTTTTAACAATAGAAATAGAAGGTGACTAAGACGATTATGCCACAGATCAAACACAGAATAATCCATGACCTTATTTTAAACATTTTTGTGAGTAGTGAACGAAGCTTCAGTAGGCACCGAAAAGTGATACAACCCATCACGTATGTGGCCCGTTAGTAGGATTGCCCCCGTCTTTAGGCCCTCGATAACACAATATGCAAGATGAAACTCATAAAAATACTTGATTTTCATTAGCAAATTGCGATACTGACATGAGATTCTTTCTTATACTTGGCACACACAACACATTAGATAATCAAAGCAATCTAGTTGGAATGGGTAAAATACCATTGCCAATCGACGAAATCTGAGCAGGGGTGCCATTACCCATTAAAAAAGAAGACATACCTGAGTATGGTGTAGTGTCACGAAGTGCCATCGGTCCCAGCAGACATGATGACTTGCTCTCGAATCAGGATACCATAACGTGGAACCGATAGGCATAGGAATATAGGAATTATTACCACCATCATTAGAACCGACTTGAGCAGTGTGGATAAGAGACCCAGACGTGTCTGAATAATCAGAAGCATGTAAACCACCGAGCCGAAGAAGCCCAATACACGGTCAGATTCGATATACACCCTGGCATGTGGTTTCGTGTGCCAAGGAACCGAGTCACTATTATCACACGGTTTTTACCCATAAAGAATTCCATGTCCTTGCCCAAAATCACGCCTAAATTGGCCATTTGAAGGCCCAAATTCTTGCCCAAAACCACGCCTAGCGTGAGCAAAATTAGGCCCAAAATTAGATGGCCCATGTGTCCTAGGTACATTGCTTAAGCATGCATGTGGCCACATGCCATTTGATGAAAACCACTAGCAGCCACTTCATAATTTTGACCCAATGGAAAATAATTCTAACAAGTATAATTCTGAGCCAAATGAACACAATTTTGACCAGTATTAAATTGATTTTGACCAGTGGTATTGGAGTAATAACTCACCCTTGGGAATTTGAAACCCCATTCGATGCCTTCTCTCTTTCCAGGCGAACGATCTCTGTCGCACATATACACTGGTCCATACGAGGCAATCAGACCACCATGGTTCTCCACTGGAAGCATCGACGGTGAGGAGTCAGCCTCTTAGTGATAACGATAATAACATTGTTGGGCGAGGTGTCCAAAATGGTTATAGATCTAACACTGTACTAGTGACCAAAATGACCTCCCACGGCCACGAGACGATGAGCGCCCACCGTGGAATGACCCTTCCACCACAGGAGACGACGCGGGCCCAACAAGATTCACATGAAGTGAGAGTTCTTGAACCGCACAACTCTGTCGATTTTCACACTCTACAAGAGCATTCACAAGGCGGTTGAACAAGAAAAGACCAGGTGTCAAGGAGGCCGAAGAGACGACAGCTTCAAACTCCGGCGGTAGGTCGGTAAGTAGTATTTCTATTTTCTCTTTGTTTGAGAACTGAGAACCTGAGGTCTCCAACAAAACACAAAGGTTCTTAGTTCTAGTAACGTAAGCTTTAACAGTCAAGTTACCTTTCTTCAGCGAATGGAGTTCATGTCGCAGACGGGACTATTTGTCCCACGTATCAACCGCAAAGAGATTCATTGTTATAATTCACACGTCACACGCTGACTTAGTATCAGTAAACGACGGCAGTAGAGGTGTGCTTATGATCATGTCTTTAACTAACTATGACCACAATAAAGGCAAGCACACCTATCGTTTAATAGTATAGGTATGGCAAGACCGAAAATATCGTATCCACAAGGACCAAGAGTACTAGTAATTATTATCTTTTTATTATCTAGCCTAAGAATTAGAGTGATTTATTTTAAACTAAAATAATAGAAAGCACGACAAAGAATGAATTGGGAAAAACACTTTTAGACAACTTTATGATATAGGCAATACCCAAGGAAGAATCTACCTAGACTTCACTAATTACTTTTGATTCATATGATTTATTCACTTGTCTTATTCTGTAGAAATCCCTGATTTATGTTAATATCTTTTTCAAGACTACAAACAACTGACTCTAGGTTGATTAATTAAAATCCCTTTCTAATTAAAACCCTTATTAACGCATTAACTCGATATATGGATTCCCTTATTAGATTTGACTCTAATCCGACATATTTTTGTCGCCCTATTTCTAGGGTTGCAATCAACTCCGCTTAATTGTGTTGATCTACTCTTAAATAGGGACTTTTGCTTCTCTGAGTAAGCACATTCGACTTGAATTAATAACCTGAATTATCAAAATAGGAATAAGAACTCACAATTAAAAATAAGAACAAGTATTTATCTTATAAATCAAATAATAATAAGATCCGTCTTATGTTTCATCCCCTTAGGTATTTAAGGGATTTAGTTCATACTGATAAAGGAAAACATCCTAAAATAAGGAATGTAACACCTTGGATTTGGGCCTAGTAGTATTGGGCCTATTAGGCCTTGGGCATAGGAGCGTTTAAAATTTTTAAGAACAATAGAACGGCACTAATACAAGTTGGACCTATTAGGTGAGTGATTTTAGAATGTTAGGGGGCTTCCATGAAGTCTCGGGTTCAAACTTTGGCTTTAGGAAAAATTTTGGTTTTAGGTGAATAAAACCTTTGGAGTAAGTAAGTATGCTTTAAGAATAAAATGTGGAAAAAAAATGACACAATGAAGTGAGTGGTCTAGTGGCAAGGCGTCATTAAGGTTGCAAGAGAGCATGGGTTCAAGTCTTGGCGCTTGCAATTCATTTTGATTTCCTTTTAAATGAACTTAGACTTTGGCCCATAGGTTTATATTTAGTTGTGCTTGTTTTGTTACACAAGGAGCTAGTTGGTAAGGTAGCTAGCGGCGTGGATTAAGTTACAAGGGAGCCTGAGTTCGAAACCCCTTGCATGCGAAATGTGACTATTTTACTAATTTGGGACGGTTTTGGAGGTCTAATGGAGAGATCCCACATCGGGACTTAGTGGTGTTGCGTCACTGGAATAACAAGGAGGAGCGGGTTTGAATCCCATGAATAACAAATGGGGACTTTTATTTTATGTCTTGGGGATGGAAGAAGTAGAGTTTAGATCAAACTCTGCAAGGGAGATTGAGGACTTGGTCAAAAATTTCAAACGGTTTGAAGGAGTTGGAGGGGAGATGAGTGTTGGCCGGATTTGGAAAGTTGGATAGGAAGAGAATTTCGGCTAGGGGGTTTCAATTAGGCAATACTGCTGAGGGGTGTCATTTTGAGCATTTCGGGTTTTGGTTCTTTTTGCCATTTCGTTTTTCTTTTCTCCCTAGTGTCAGTTGCACAAGTGACCTTTTGGTGTTTTTCAGGATTGAAGTAGAATGAGTTCTTAGTGTCGAATTCTCTGTAGAAATCTTCTTTCTTCTTCTCATTTGCTTCTCTGCCGATTTGGCTTGTGTGCAAGTTTGTTCTTTCTTTTTTCGGCAACATCTTAGCCAAACTCGATCTTCTCTTTTCCTCTCGTTCTTCTTTTCTGTTCTCTTCAAGATAGCCGAACCTATCTTCCCCCTTGTTCTCAACACTTCATCTCTTGTTCTTTAAGTTGAGTAAACTGAAGTTAACCTCTTCTTTTCTTTTAGTATATTTCTATCTCTGGGGCTGTACGTGTCTATTCCTCTTTACTCAAAGGAACTTGTCCTTGCCAAATTTGAGAGTAAGTAGTACTGACTTTCTCCTAGTTATTTTGTTGTTGGTACTATTCTTTTCTCTCTACTGCTGAATCTTCCCTTTATTCTCTAGTTTGATGTTGATTGGTATTTAGGTTCTCTAGAAGTGTGAAAAAGGCAAGTGACTGGAAGCAATAGATACGTTACTCGGAGCCTTTGATCAAGTAAGTATTCTCGCTTTGTGTTTGGTTTGGGGATTGATTTTTCCTGAGGGTGTTGTAGTTGTCAAGAATAAATGTGAACCATGTTTATACAATCTCTATTAATAAGGGTGTATTTTAACGCAGAATCCATTCAGAGGTCTTAATCTTCACTTATATTTGGAGAAAACTTAGCAAAACTCGATCAATCAAGGTATGTATAACTGTGGTTTCGGTTTATGTGAGAAGAAAGTGTAACGCCTCAAAAATTAGGGGTTTGTAATTTTGCTTAATTTCATGTTGTACTTGAACGGCTAGCTATTTGAGTGTATTTGGAGGTTTTAGGGAGGCCTAGGTTCGAATATGATCTTTGGAAAAATTTTAGTTTTTGGCCCTTAAGAGGAGAGGGCTGGTTGCAATAAGACCTAAGTATAATTGTGTGCATTTAAGTGTCACAAGTAAGCTGGTTTTGTGGTGGCAAGTGGTGTGTTGGGCATGCTTGAGGGAGGAGGTTTGAATCCTATGAATAGCAAAAGGGGGACTTTTATTTTATGTCTTGAGGGAGCAAGAGGTAGAGTTTGGATCAAATCTGTTAAGTCTCTACCTCCTTCACCTTTTCTTCATCTTTTCTTCCTTCTTCATTTTTTTTGCTGATTGCCGAATTGTTAAGTCTCTACCTTAACTTCTTTTCTTCCTTCTTCTTATTATTCTTCTTACCTTTCATTATCATCTCGCGGTTACTGCTCATTTGTGGCTAAATCCCTTTTCTCCTTTCAATTTTCCTTGGCCAAACACAACCTCTCTGTCCCTCTTATTGTTCACCTCTTCACTTTGAAAAGCTAGCCAATTTGTGTAGGCTGAATCTATTTCCTTTCTTTGTTTCTAATCTTTCTGATTTCCATCGACTTTGTGGTAAGTGGATACTCTAGCCAAATCTTGGTCGACTTCTTTTCCATGCTCGGTTCTACATCTATGAGCCGAAAGGCTGTTTTGTTTTCAATTGTGGACGTGGTTATTGCGTAGCTAACACCTCTTTTTTGTTCAAACATTGCTAGGGACTTGTTTTTCTTAACCAAGGAGCCGGCTGATTACCCTTCCCTTACAGGAGATCTCTTGATTGGTGGTAAGTAGCATTAATTGATTAAACGGGTTTATTTTATAGAGATGTTTTATCAAGGGTTGGAACTAATTGATTAGAACTGTTGGTTTCATATGTGTGTAATCTTGGGAGCTTAAACCTACAACACAAAATAGGTGTGCAATCTTACACCCCTTTTTTGTTCTGTCAATGCGATGAGTGAATGGGTGTACTCACACCCTGATGATCTGTGAATCGGCTAAAAGCTGAAATACCGAAAAGACAGAATATCGACATCTGAGATCACTCGAGCGTGCGAGTGCTCGTAGAGATAAATTGAGCCACAAACATTGGCGATAGATCGTTAGAAGTGCCACGAACTTTCTCGTGGGCTTAGGCCGTAGTGGGCCTTGTTAGGCTGAAGTGGGCCAAATGGGCCCAATGGGCTAATGGGCCCACAGGGGCAAAATTCGTGGTAAGTGCCAAATAATAGATGTGGCTGCTAGGTTCATAGAATCGTGATCGAAAATGGGCTGAATGGACCACACAGCGCGTGGGCTCGCTTGGGCCAAAAATTGAGCTTTAGGCCCAACTGCACCGTTTTGGCCAGAAAGGGTATTTGTGTCGCTCAAGGAAAAAGTAGGCCTCTAGAAAGGCCGTTAGATGTTTGAAATTACTGAATTACCCTTGATGGGTAAAATTATCGTTTTACCCCCAACCATCCACATGTCTGATATACCCTTAGTAGTATGATAAATGATGTAGGGGTGTTTGTATGATTGATTATGTTTGCGATATACTGCATACATGGGTTATATATGATATGACATGCTGCATTGGGATGGGTTTTGTATTTTGGAGGAAGTCCTGTACTGGTGGCTATGCCACGATTTACTGAGTTAGCGGCTCTGCCACGTATTCTGATTTTGGTGGTTCAGCCATGTTTACTGTTACTGGCAGCTTTGCTGCATTATTATTAGCAGCTAGACTGCGTTAGTGGTGTGCTGGCTGGGTGGGTTGACTTGCTCCCCACAAGGTGTGTTGGTTGGTACGGGTGGTGTGTTGGCTGGACTGAGTTGGGTTACATTTTTGTGTTGCATTGATATGTATAGAGCTTAGGCCCAGACTGTTACTGTATAGGGCTTAGGCCTAGACTGCTACTGAATAGGGCTTAGGCCCAGACTGTTACCGTAATGTGGGATTACACACTAAGTTCTCGTAACTCACCCCCTTTTCCTTAATTGTGCAGGTAATCCCCAGTCTTAGACGATTTTGAGCCGCGAGGGACTCGGAGGTGGCCACACGCTCGACATGTTTTACTCGTAAAATTAGTTAGTTTATTTAAATAAGCTTTAATATATTAGGGTTAATGGTTCTATAATAAGGCCATTTGGGATTTTTAACTTTAAATTGGTATTTTCATTACAATACTATCTACTAGACTAGAAAATGCGAGTTTTATAACGACAATGGTTTTTAAAGGATATTACGATTTTCAAACCTTAAAAGGAAAATATACAACTAAATTAAACTTCCGCGATATTTAATTCTGTTTAATAACTGTTTTGTTTAATAAGGAAATGAGGTGTTACAAAATTACTATAAAAAAGAATAAATGTTTTGTACTGAGTTTTCTGAACTTGTCGGTTTACAAACGTCACTTTGATGTGACACATCAGATCCAGTCATAACGTCTAGGCCGGGTTTGGGGTGTTACAAAAAGAGGATAATTCTTTTGATCGGATGACTAACTGATAGTCTTATGTTAACGTAGGATCAGTGCTAGGGGATTCGTGGCATATTTCGTAATCAAGGTGTGTAATCGTACACCCACTATCGTATCGTTCAAACACTAGAGATCGACGTCGCACACTCTTGTACTATTGTGGATCAGAAATAGCCGAAAAGCAACACTTCCGGCAACTGAGAGCCCTCGAGTGCGCGAATGCTCGTAGGGATAAATTGAGCCACAATCGTGGCGTTAGACCGTAGAAGCCGCCACGAGTATTTCCATGGGTTTAGGTCATAATGGGCCTCGATGGTCAGCCCCCACATGGGTAAAGTCCTCTGTAAAAGGATAACAATGAAATGGGCTGTGAAGTTCGCAAAGCTGAAACCGATAGGCCGAAGAATGGGCTTTTAGCCCAATTGTACCGATTTGACCAGAAAGGGTATCTATGTCACTCGAGGTGACTGCAGGCCTCCAGAAAGGTCATTATATGATTGAATTTACTGAATTACCCTCAATAGGAGAAATTACCAAAATACCCTCGAAGGGTGATTTACCGTTTTACCCCTAACCGTCCAAATGACTGTATGATTGATTATGATTGTGACATACTGCATACCTGGGTTCTTTATGACACGACATGCTGCATTGGGTTGGGCTTTGTATTTTGAAGGAAGTACTGTACTAGTGGCTCTGGCACGTGTTACTCATATAGTGGCTTCGCCACCATACTGATTTTAGTGGCTCAGCCACGTATACTGAATTAAGTGGCTCAGCCACGTATACTCTTATTAGCAGTTTTGCTGCATTGTTATTAGCAGCTAGGTTGCGTTATTGGTGTGCTGGTTGGGTGGGTCGACTTGGTCCCCACGAGGTGTGTTGGTTGGTACGGGAGGTATGTTGGCTGGACTAGGTTGGGTTACATGTCTGTTTTGCATTAATATGATTTTGGACTTAGACCCACTCTGATACTGAAGAGGGTTTAGGCCCAGACTGTTACTGTAATAGGGGATTACACACTGAGTTCTCATAACTCACCCTTTTCTTTAACTGTGCAGGTAATCCCCAGCCTTAGAGGAGTTGGAGCTGCGAGGGACTCGGAGATGGCCACACGTCCGATATGTTTTAAATTTGCACTTAGTTATTTTATTTTATTTAATTTTTTGGGCTAATAATTTTGTAATAAGGCCATTTGGGATTTTTAACTTTTATTTGGTGTTTTTCGTTATTTCAACCCGCTAGTCTAGGAAACACTGGTTTTTTTAAAGCCATAACCATTTTTGAAAACTATGTTTTCACGGTTTTATTCTAAATTGAAAAGCTTATAACAATGGATATAACCTAAAACTGGACAACAAGGTTTTACAACACTGATGATTTCAAAACAATTATGAAACGGGGTATAAAATTTTAGTGCCGAACTTTCATCGTCAAACTCAATTTTCAAAGCGACACTTCGATGTAACACGTCAGATCCGGTCGTAACATCTAAACTGGGTTTGGGTGTTACAACAAGCCCGTGGTGGATTCCTTCGGTCGTGCTCGATTCTGCTTGTCACACACAGCCGTGTGGTCTGCCCATGTACGTTGATCCAGGCCGTGTTATTTTTCGAAGTAGGCTTATTTATCCAAAATCTAATAAAAATTTATCCAAAATAAGCTAAGCATGGGGTTAAAAATGTATAAATTAAGGTTTATCAGCTTATCGTGGAAAGGAGCCAAGAGGTAAGGAAACGATCTTGCTATTTGAAGATTTGAGCCAAGGGATTTGGAACTAATGTACCATCAACATTTGTTACAAAACAACCCAGAGGAGGTAAGGTTCCGTCAAGTAATCCAAGAAGGTCATAACCGTCGAGTATGAGTTTCACTTGTTGCTGCCATTGCATATAGGTTTCATCTGTGAGCTTGAAAACCTCGTGTCATAGGAAGGATGTTACCATACAATCACCATTAAACAGAGCAAAACTCGGCTCAACAGAGACAAAATTGGTAGAAATTACGGTGGCCATAGCTTTCAAAATTAGCCAGCTACTGATACCATATTGGAAACTAGGTAAGACAAATTTAGAAGATGATTTTGTAGAAGAAAGAAAATGAAAGAACTCTAGCTCTTTAAGAAAAACACTCTCTGTTTTTTTTTGAATCTGATTTCTACCTTTCTCGGCTTTGATAATTGCTTTTATAGACTTGACTAGTCTTCTGTTATAAAGAACTGCTTCTTTAACATATTTGCTAACTTCTTAACTAACTAACAATTTAACTATCTTTAACATCCACTAATACATAAAATATTCTACTAATACTTGCTGATCTGTTTGTGGAATCTTGATAAATCATAAAAGTAACACATTTTAATCCCATGCTTACTGTGTTTTTGGATATTTATTCATATAATTTTTTGAATTTGACGCTTCTAATCCTTTAAATTTGTATTTCTATACTTAGGTGAGCATAGGGAAGCGAAAAGAGTGGAAAACGGGCCAAAACTGGACAAAACATGCAATCTTAAACATCCACACGGCCAAGCCAGAACCATACGGGTAGGGCACATGCCCGTGTCACTCACACGGGCTAGACACACCCCCGTGTACCAGCCCGTGTCGATCGCGATTCACTCAAATTCCCACATGGCCTGTACACTATCATACGGGCTGAGTACACGCACGTGTTCTCATCGCACCCTGCTTTGTTTTCACATGGAAAAAGCTAAATTTTAGGGTTTCTGAGCCTTCTAAAGTCTATAAATACAAGCCAGGAGAAGACTTAAGGGAGGATGCTGAGCATGCAGAGTAGAACGAAGAAATTACTCGAAGGAAGCCGTCGGAATCATCTCGAAAGCAGATTCACTCTAAGATTGAATATCTCCACCAAGTTCTTTAGAAGTTTCTGGGTTCTTTATGTCTTGTTGTTTTCTTAATTCTAAGATGTTTTCCTCATACGCTATGAACAAAACTCGCTAAATACCTAGGGAAGATGAAACCTAGATGAATATTATTGTTTAATAAATCTAAATTACATGATAAATACTTGTTCTTGTTCTTAATTATGTGTTCTTAACCCTTGCTTTAATATTTTCAGGATATTAATTCAAGTTTAATGTGCTTATTCAGTGGAGCAAAAGTCCCTGTTTAAGAAAATATCTACCATAATTAAGCAGAGCTGATTGCAACCCTAGAAATAGGATGACATAAATCTGTCGGATTAGAGTCAAATCTAATAAGGGAATCCATAGATCGAGTTAATGAGACGATAGAGGTTTTAATTAGAAAGAGATTTTAATTAATCAACCTAGAGTCAGTTGTTTTTAGTCTTGAAAAAGATATTAACATAATTTATGGATTTCTATGGATCAAGGAAAGTGAATAAATCGTTTAATTCAGAGTCAGAATAATAAGTGAAGTCTAGGTGAATTCTTCCTTGGGTATTGTCTTTATCATTGGTTTATTCGATTATTTCTTTCACTCTCAGTCACGTTCATAGTTAATTAGTTACTTAAATTTTAGATTAAAATAAATCCCCTTAATTATTAGGCTAAATAATAATGAGATAGTTAATACTAGTAATTTTAGTCCTTGAGGATACGATATTTCGGACGCACCACAACTATATTACTGTTCGATAGGTTGCCTTTGTCGAAATATTAGTTGGTTTTGAGCACATCAAATCTATTCTGAACCAGTAGGAGATATGGCAGAGGCTATTGTGTCCTTAGCTGTTGAAAGAATTTCTGATTTATTCATCCATGAAGTTGTTTTCCTCGAAGATGTGAACGATAAAGTTGAGAGCCTAAAGGCTGAACTGAAGCGAATGAAGTGTTTCTTGAAGGACGAGGATCGTAAGCTTGAACAAGATGTGCGTGGGTGTCGAAAATCAGAGATCTTGCTTATATGTTGAAATGTCATCAACTCTTTTATTCTTAAAGTAGTACATCAACGAGGTTTTCATGGGATTATCAAGAGATTCACCTCCATTTTCACCAAACCTTCTCATCTGCATAGAATCGGGGTGCAGGTCAAAACAATCGAGACCAAGCTTCAAAACATTTTCAAGAATCTTCCAGCTTATGAGATACCCGATGATGGAGAAGGCTCTAGCTCAATTTTCAAGATGAAGCAACAGTTAAGAAGGGCATACTCACATGTCGAGGAAGAGGACGTTGTTAGCTTGGAATTTAGCACGAAGGATGTCATGACCAAGTTGATAACTGAAGAAGATTGATCATTTGTCAGAGTCTTAAAGTTTATAAAGAGATTGATCGAACCTGGAAACTAACTATGACAATGATTTGAGGCAAGTGCACCTATCGAACAGTAGTATAATTAAGGCAAGACCGGAATGTCGAATCCTAAAGGAACCAAAAGTACTAATACCAACTCTCTTTTTATTATCTAGCCTAAGAATTAAAGGAATTGTTTATCTAATCTAAAATTAACTAATCTACTAACTAAAGACTCTAAGACAATGAGAAATGAAATTGGAAAATAACTTTAGGAAAAACCAATTGATTAAGACGACACCCAAGGAAGAATCCACCTAGACTTCACTTGTTATCTAACTCTGAACCACACGATGTATTCACTTGACTTGATCCTTAAGATTCCCTAACGTATATTAATCCCTCTCTCGAGGCGACTAACGTCTAACCCTAGGTTGATTAATTAAAATCTCTTTCTAATTAAAACCCCTAGAATTGCATTAACTCAATATATGGACTCCCATATTAGATTTCACCCTAATCCGGTAAAATCTCGTCACCCTATCTCTAGGCGCGCGATCAACTCCGCTTAATTATGCTAGATCTACTCTTAGGCAGGGACTTTTGCGCCTCTGCATAAGCACATCACACTTGAATTAATATCCAGAAAATATCAACATAAGAATTAAGAACTCATAATTAACAACAAGTCAAATATTTATCATATAGTTCAGCAAACGATAATAAGATTCATCTTAGGTTTCATCCCCTTCAGGTATATGAGGGTTTAGTTCATAATAAAAAAAAGAATACATCTCAGAAGAAAGGATAAAACAAAACATAAGAAATCCCTAAAACCCCCTGAAGAAATTGAAAGAGAGATCATCCGTCTTGAGTGTGATTCCGGCTTCTTGAGATGGATCAACTGGCTATCTTCAAGTAAATCCCCACAAATCTGCACTCTTTGGCCTAGCAAGACGCCCCCTGACAAAAGTGTTGGGTTCCTCCCCTTCTAAGTTGCTCCCTTGGGTGTTTATATAGGCTTTCAGATGCCTTTCTTGGCCCCTAAGTATCCTCATCCAAGTAGAATTCCTACTAGGGTGTTTAAGTAGTCTTTGAAATGTGTTTCTTTGCCTCCAAGCATCCTTTTCCGAGTAAAACTCCGCTTGGCCGTGGCAGGGACACGGCCATGGCACACGCTCGTGTGAATCGTGGCCAGGCCGTGTTCGAGGTTGTTGATTGAGGCACGATCGTGTGTCTTGGTCCCAAGTAGTGTGAATTTCGTGATATGGCCCATGTACTCTATTTTGGGCCCGTTTTCCTTTCTTTTCATCATCTGGTGCCCTCCTGGGTATAAAACATGAAAAAAAAAGGATTAAGAGCACCAAATTACATAATTCAAAGCTTAAATCATCCAAAAGCATGCTAAATGTGGGCCTAAAATATGTTACTATTAAGATTTATCAAAGATAGACCCCACGTTGTGGTTTCCAAGTCGGCATGGGGAGCCTCGATAAGACTGCTCTTGCCAGAAAAGTATATAATCATGTTGATGTGAGACGCCATTTTGATTTCTTGGCTTGGTTTTCTATCTCTCAACAATGTAAGCCGAGAGAATTTTTTCTTACTATCTTGGCAAAAGTTCATAGAAGAGACTCAAGAGAGCTAATTAACAACCTGGAAGAGAGTGAGCTGGTGAAAAGACTTTTCGATGCTTTGAAAGAAAAGTGGTATCTGATAGTCCTCGATGATATTTGGAGAAAGAGGATTGGGATATTCTTAAACCTGCTTTTCCACGAGGAAGAAAGGGAAGCAAAATATTGTTCACAACACAAAACAGGAATGTGGCTTTACATGCTGATCCTTGCAACACTCCCATGGAGCTCTCACTTTTTACAGAGGATGAAAGTTGGAATATTTTGTGTAGGAAAGCATTCCCACGGAGCAAAATAGGTTCTCAATGCTGCTCAGAAGAATTTGTGAAGCTTGGAAAATAGATGGAGAAAAAATGTGAAGGTCTGCCTTTAGCAATTATTGTGTTGGGATGCTTGCTGGCAACAAAACAGTCATTGACTCAATGGGAGATGGTTCACAAAAACATCCATGGACACTTAAATGAGCTCCCACACCAAGCTCGTCAATATTGTGCAGTGAACCAAATTTTGATTTCGAGCTACAATGCCTTGCCTTATCCTTTAAAACCATGCTTTTTGTATTTTAGTCGTTATCCAAAAGATTGGGAGAAACTGAAAAATAACTTATTCGTTTATGGATCACTAAAGGTTTCATTCCAAAAAATGAAGAATTCTTAATGGAGGATTTAGCCGAAAAATTCCTAGAAGAGCTTATAGATAGGAGCTTAGTTCAAGTTAGCAGGCGAGACTATATAGGAACAAATGTGGAGACATGTCGAGGGCATGATCTCTTGAGGGACTTGTGCACGAAAAAAGCAAGAGAGGAGAAGTTCTTGGAAATTATTCAACAACCACTGTATGAAGTTGAAGTGAAATTGGTAGAATCTATGCTACGAAGAATTTCTATTCATCCTGGTAAATTGAAAGTTTATTTGAAGGGAAAACATCCAAAATTACGTTCTTTGTTGTTTTCTCAGAATGAGGAATGGGTAGAATTATGCATTTCAAAATACAAAAGCTTCAAATTTTTAAGGGTTTTGACTCTTGCAAAAAGGGGCAGCAAAAAAAAGTGGCATGTGTCGACTGAAATTGGTAATCTTCAACATTTGAGATACTTGAAGTTATATTACAATAGCAAAATGATTTTGCCGTGATCTTTTGGCAAGTTGAACAGTTTGTACACTTTAAACATCAAGTCTGGTTGTGAAAGTGCAATTCCAGATGGTGTGTTTAAGTTGGAACGTTTAAGGCATATTGTAATAAAAGTGGATAATATGTCCCACGTATATGGATTTCGTTGGCGGCAAGGGTTCATGATAAACCTTAATTTATACATTTTTTTAACCTCATGCTTGGCTTATTTTTGGATTAATTTTCATTAGATTTGATGAATTTGATGCTCCTAATCCTTTAATTTCATGTTTTACATTCAAGAGAGCTTAGAGAGTTGAAAAGGATGAGAAAAGGGCCTAAAAGAGACAAAATGGGCCTATCTCAGAAAATAACACAGCCTGGATCAACGTACACGGGTAGACCATACGACCGTGTGTGACTAGTAGAATCGAGCACGGCCGAAGGAATCCACTACGGGCGTGTCCCTGCCAATCCCAAGATGAATTCTATTCAGAAAATGCTACTTGTGGGCCAAGAAAGGTGATTCAAAGCCTATATAAACACCCTAGGGGGTGACCTAAAAAGGGACGCAGAGTAGAAGGTAGAAAATACTCGAAGACAGCCATCGGGAGTAGCTCGGAAGAAGGATTTCCATCAAGACTGAAGATCTCCTATCAACTTCTCTTGAAGTTTTTGGGTTTTCTTATATTTTGTTGTTTTCCTTGTTTTAGGATGTTTCCCTTTATCAGTATGAACTAAATCCCTTAAATACCTAAGGGGATGAAACCTAAGATGGATCTTATTATTATTTGATTTATAATATAAATACTTGTTCTTATTCTTAATTGTGAGTTCTTATTCTTGTTTTGATAATTCAGGTTATTAATACAAGTCGAATGTGCTTATTCAGAGGAGCAAAAGTCCCTATTTAAGAGTAGATCAACACAATTAAGTGGAGTTGATTGCAACCCTAGAAATAAGGTGATGAAAATCTGCTAGAATAAAGTCAAATCTAATAAGAGAATCCATAGATCGAGTTAATGCGACAATAGGGGTTTTTAGTCAACCTAGAGTCAGTTGTTTTTAGTCTTGAAAAAGATATTAACATAAATTAGGGATTTCTACGGAATAAGACAAGTGAATAAATCATATGAATCAAAAGTAATAAGTGAAGTCTGGGTGGATTCTTCCTTGGGTATTGCCTATATCATAAAGTTGTCTAAAAGTATTTTTCCCAATTCATTCTTTGTCGTGCTTTCTATTATTTTAGTTTAAAATAAATCACTCCAATTTTTAGGATATATAATAAAAAGATAGTAATTTCTAGTACTCTTGGTCCTTGTGGATACGATATTTCTGGTCTTGCCATAACTATACTATTAAACGATAGGTGCACTTGCCTTTATTGTGGTCATAGTTAGTTAGAGACACGGTCAGTTCACTTCAAAAAATATTGAAACTTTGAATTCCACAGTGGTGAATGAGAAGGCGGTTGAAAATAATGCAGTGTTTAGGTGGACTAATATTCGGAGTTTAGGAATAGTATTTACCATAGCAAAATATGTGAAGCCTACCCTAATCTTGCTAACCAAATTGCAACGCGTTAGGTAAGTGTCCTTAAGATGTTTTGATGGCTCACACCCAAACTTTGAACCCCTTTCTCAATGTTATCACCTCTCCAAACTGAAATTATGGGGGCGGATAGAAGATCAGCCACATCCGAACGGTCATGTTTTGAAATTTCTTCCATCAAATATTGTCAAATTAACTTTCGCTTACTGTGAGCTGAGCCAAGATCCAATGCCCGTATTAGAAAAGCTATGTCATTTGAGGATTCTCGATTTGCAAGGTGCATATATTGGGAGTAAAATGGTGTGCTCTGCAAATGGATTTCCTGAACTTGATTGTCTTCGAATGATTTTCGAAAGTGAGTTGAATGAGTGGGAAATAGAAGAAGGTGCAATGCCATGCCTTCAAAAATTGGAGTTGAACAATGTTATTGTGTTAAGGATGCTTCCAGAAGTATTGATGTATATTACTACTCTCCAATAATTGAATTTAATAGGAATGCTTTCGTCATTGGAAAAAAGGATTAAAGTGATAGATGGAAGAGAAGGAGAGGATTTCTACAAAGTGCGCCACATTCCCTCCATCCACATTAATGGTGGGAGGTATTTATCTCTGTAAAAATAATAATCTTTAAATTCTTTTTCTTTTCTTTTCACCCATAGAGTTAGAGATTGATATAATATTGATAAAATAACATGATAGAAGAATATATCTTTAATTATCATAAAAATTATAATTAAAATATAAAAAAATAAGAATTTCAAATCATTTTTCTAGAAAAACTAAATTTTTAATATCATTTTATTATTTCATATTTTTAATTATTTGCATAAGAGATGATGATATATACATACCATTTTTCCTCTTGATGTAGGTTATCTAATCAGCACTGGAATGCACTTTGCCGAGATATCTAGTTTCATTAAGTGTGTCTATGTTTTTTTTATAAATTAGATTGCTATATTTGAATGAAGTGATTGTTTGCTATGCTCGCTTCAGGCCTCCCATTTGCTTATTTTTCTAAAAATTTATCTTCTTATTAATTGGTTCTTCATTTGCATCTATTTGATTGAAATTAATCTAATTTAAACCGAAAAAAGAAATTTTAAATAACTCATCAGATGTTAAATGGTTAAGTTCATTATTTAAATACTAAAACAACCCATTTAAATTTACAACTCATTATTTCAATTAAAAATTAGATGATACAAAAACATATAACATATATACTTTTATATGGCATAACAAAAATATGTACGATTTCTTATAACAAAATGTATAAAACAAATTTATACTAATATTGACTTATGTGGAATGATGATTAAATTTTTTTATCAGCGTTTGACACAAGTTCAAATTATATGACACCCATTCCCACCAGAATATTTTATAAAGAGTCGACATTAATCATTTTGAAACTTTTAACAGTTTAATCAATTATATTAACTATTCAATAAAGTTTTTTTAATCAAAATCATCATAAAGTATTAAATACTTTTTACTCATTTACTATTTACTAAGAACAAACCGATAATTAAATATCTTTGAGTCTATAATTATTTCAACTTTTACCTTGAACCAAACACGATACTGTAACATATCTAGTAATACACTATAACATATCTAGTAATGCGCTAATTGTCCCGTTAATCAAACATTTGGTCAACTAAACTCCCTTTTAATCTAAATTCACAAAAGTTTGTGTATTTAAGGAAGTTGAGTTTCATATAATTTATTCTTCCTATAAACAACAAGAACAAAGTAGTGACTCAACTTTCTGCTGATTTTCTTTCCGGAGAGACTTAACCTCTTCCATCAGTTCAGCTTGGTTCTGTAATATGGAGCTCATCACACGAGACATCTCTATCTGTTCCAATAATTTCCGCAAATTAGAGCTGAGAATATGTACATGAAAGCCAAAGCAACATAAAGGAAAGGATGATAAGAAAATACCTCCTGCATGTGGAATTGTCTTAAAATTTCAATATGCAAGTTCCTCGTATCTCCATGAATGGATTTCTGAAATGAATCGAGTGTCTTTTCTAGAGTTCGTTGAAATAGCTGAAGAGTAAAGTTGCTTCCTTGTTGGGGATCTTGTTGAGATGCCTTGGGGGGTTGTAATGTTCCTCCCTATTATGGTCACAATCAATGCAGTGTCATGCCCGGAGAAAGAAACTATGAAATATATACAAATTCGTAAAACTCCTTCATCCAGGATGACTTCACTACTCAAATGCATAAAAAGACCAAAGTGATTAGAGAAATTAATGTAGTGAATAATTATTTAACCAAACCAGATATCATACATTCATTGATGGAAGAACTCCTGATGCCGCTGCAGTCAATGAATCAGACCTCGATAACAGGCTATTAAACAGCTCTTCTCTGGTTTCAGCTCCTGTTTCGTTTGTTTTTGGAGAAGCCACCAAATGGGATGTTCCACCACTAAAAGCAGATGTAGACATGTAGTAATAATTCTCTAAGCATATGTCGAAAACCTTCGAGGCGGTGCTAAAGAAGCTAGTTTTGGTGAGTCAAGGCTGCCAGCTCTAGTAATGCCTTTTGAACCAAACGATAAAGCAGACATGGAGCTCGAGGAGAAATGTTCAGGAAATCCCAATGAAGAAGTCTCCTGATTTGAAGAGACATCTTTCGTGTGCAAATTTTCATAGCTCAGGTTAGAACTGGTAGACTGAGCATTGAAGACTGATCTTGTCCAGCATAAATAGAGCTCGTTGTCAGACCACCAGAAGCTGGCATCCCAAAACGAGATGGCAGCTGGCGAAGGTGAGCAAATTTTTCAGATATCTTCTAACCACCCCAAGCTTCTGGAGGAGTGGTCGAGGTCTCTTCACTCTTGGAAGATGGTGTAGGGGTAGATTCCAATGCTGTAAAAGACTTCTTCACAACCTGTAAAGTTAAGTGGTGTATAAACTTCATTATGGGGAAAAAAGACTGAAAAGCCTTATCAATTGCTCTCTAAAAACCAAATTAAGTATCAGAAACAGTTCTATGATATAACAGCCTGTGAATCAAGCTCAGCTAATTCATTTATTAGGAGAAATGAAAATTGCTGGAAATGACATCCCACTGCAGACGATAAGTTGTCTGCAATTGCAAATCAGAGAAATCCTCAAAACATGCAAAGCCATACTAAAATACAGTTGATCTATTGGACTTGTTAATACAAACACGCATAATGCTCCAAATATACAACATAATGCACAAAAAGACCACATTCCTATTCTATGCAAAAATGACAACTTAGGATCAACTCATATACTTGCATGAAACTAGCAGAACATGCCATTTTACATTTTCGATTTTGTATGGCATCCAATGTGGAAATTCAAAACAGGTTATTTTGAAATTTTGTCCCCATCACTTTTTGTCTCCACCTAACGTTCTCTCTTAAAAAAATAAAAATAAAACCGAGTCTTTTTTTATTTTAAAAAATTGTTTTTTTTTTTATTTTTCTTTCCCCAAATTTCCACTAATACATAAAATATTCTACTAATACTTGCCGATTTGTTTGTGGAATCTGTTCTGAACCAGCAGGAGAAATGGCAGAGGCTATTGTGTCCTTAGCTGTTGAAAGAATTTCTGATTTACTCATCCATGAAGCTGTTTTCCTCGAAGGTGTGAAAGATCAAGTTGAGAGCCTAACGGCTGAACTGAAGCGAATGCAGTGTTTCTTGAAGGCCGCGGATCGCAAGCTTGAACAAGATGTGCGTTTCTAGCATCGGGTGTCGGAAATCAGAGATCTTGCTTATGATGCTGAAGATGTCATCGACTCTTTTATTCTTAAAGCAGCACATCAACGAGGTTTTCATGGGATTGTCGAGAGATTCACCTCCATTTTCACCAAACCTTCTCATCTGCACAGAATCGGGGTGTAGGTCAACGCAATCGAGACCAAGCTCCAAAACATTTCCAAGAATCTTCCAGCTTATGGGATACCCGATGATAGAGAAAGCTCTATCTCAATTTTCAAGGTGCAGCAACAGTTAAGAAGGACATACTCAGATGTCGAGGAAGAGGACGTTGTTAGCTTGGAAGTTAGCACTGTTGGGTTGAGAAGTAACACTCAGCTAGTATGAGGCTGAAACTTGATGAACAAGTCTCTAGACTTGCAGCAGAAGAAAGAAGAAAAAATGACAGAATATTGAAGTGAGAACGAGAATCAAGGAAAATGGAGCTTAAAGTTGGATGAATTACATCTAACTTTCATTATATTCATCAAAGATACATTGCCATTACATATAACAGCCATGGTCAATGCAAATCATAGCAAATCATTACCTAAACAAACCTAATCCCACTAAATTACATAGAAACTTGATAACTTTGCTTGCACACTTTATATAGCTGATATAATCAGCTTCAATCACAATCAAATCAACATGAAATATTAACCTAACATGATTCAAAATGAACTAGACTAAGTTACAATTTCATTGGATTACAAAACACAAAATAACAAGCTAGTTCACATAAAATAATGGTCCCTGCATAGCTGGTTTGCTTGAGCTGCTCCTGGACGTTGCATGGGCTGCATGGAGGCCATATTTCAACACTCCTCCTTGGACTCCTTGCTGCATACACCTAATCTCTTTCTCAATTCAATGAATCTTGTTGTTTTGAAGGCCTTGGTGAAGATATTAGCGAGCTGATTTTCTGAATTGCAATGAACCAGTTCAATTTCACGAGCTTGTTCCATCTCCCTTACCACATGGAGCTTTATGCTGAAGTGTTTAGTTCGACCATGAAACACAGGGTTCTTTGCAATTGCAACAGCCGATTTGTTGTCTCATAGGATCTCTGTTGCTCCCTCTTGCTGTAGGTTCAAGTCAGCAAGCAACTTCCTAAGCCATATTGCTTGGTTTACAGCAGCAGCAGTAGCAACATACTCAGCCTCTGCTGTTGATTGGGCTACCAGGTTTTGCTTCTTAGAGCTCCAGCAAAACATTGCTGAACCAAGATTAAATCCATAGCCTGAAGTGCTCTTCAAGTCATCCTTCGATCCTGCCCAATCACTATCTGTGTATCCAACTAGCTTCATGTTTTCAGCTGTGCTAAACTTTAACCCATAGGTCAGTGTCCCTTTAATGTATCTCAGGACCCTTTTTCCTGCTTGAAAATGTTGCATGTTGCTACAATGCATAAATCGTGATAGCATACTCACAGCAAACATTATATCAGGCCTAGTAGCTGTTAGATAGAGAAGGCATCCCACCAAGCTTCTGTAGGTAGACTCCTCGATTGGATCATAGTCACCTTGACTTGTCAATTTTAGCCTAGCAGTCATAGGTGTGCTCATCGGTTTACTATTCTCCATAGAGAATTTGTTTAGAATTTTCTTGGCAAATGCTTGTTGGCTCAAGAAAATTTCTCCTTCATCTTGGTTCACTTCCATTCCAAGGAAGTAAGTCATGTGGCCCAAATCTGACATTTCGAACTCCTCTTCCATTTTAGTTTTGAAATCATTTAAAACTTTGTTGTCTCCTCCTGTGACTAAAAGATCATCAACATAGAGAGACACTATGAGTTGTGTTGCTCCTTTGTTCTTCATCACATATAAAGTTGGTTCACTGGCACTTCTCTCGAATCCTAGATTAAGCAGGTGACTATCAATTCGAGCATACCAAGCTCTAGGGGCTTGTTTCAGGCCATAAAGTGCCTTTTTGAGCTTGTAAACCATGTTCTCCTTGCCAGGAATGATGAAGCCTTGTGGCTGATCTATGTAGATTTCTTCTTCAAGGTGACCATTTAAGAAAGCAGACTTCACATCGAGTTGATGAATTATCCACTTATTTTGTGCTGCCAATGCTACCAGCATTCTTATAGTATCTAGTCTGGCTACTGGAGCAAAATTTTCCAAGTAGTCCAGACCATATTTTTGACTGAAGCCTTTAACAACCAGCCTGGCTTTCAATCTGTTTAAGCTCCCATCTCCATTTTGCTTAGCACGATAAACCCATTTAACACCTATGATCTTCTTGTTTGAAGGCTTGTCAAATAAATCCCAGGTTTGGTTCTTTTCAATCATCTGCATTTCTTCAGTTATTGCAGCCTTCCAGCCCTGGTGTGCTTCAGCCTCTTCGAAACTTGATGGCTCCATGATGGCTACTTCAGCTCTTTCATAAATATCTATCAATGATCTAGTCCCTCTAACTGAGACATCATCAATGTCCATTTCTGGACCAGCTTGTTCAAGTTCTATCTGTCTTACTACAATCTCTTCTGAAGTCTCCATTGGTTGACTCTTTTCCCAGTTCCAGTAGGCTTTCTCATCAAAGACCACATCCCTACTCACTTGAACTTTCTTTGTGGTTGGGTCTATGATCCTATAGCCCTTTTTTGACTGAGCTATATCCTACTAAAACACTAGGAGTTGCTCTCTTTGATAGTTTGTCCCTCTTTACTGATGGAATCTGAACATAGCATAGACAACCAAAGACTTTTAAGTTAGCCAGTGAAGGCTTGAAGCCATACCAGGCTTCAAAAGGTGTCTTTCGAGCCAAGGCCTTTGTTGGAAGCCTGTTCTGTAGGTAAACAGCTGTGTTGACAGCTTTAGCCCACATAAACTTTGGCATATTCTTTTCAAACAACAAGCATTTTGCCATATCCATGATGCTTCTATTCTTCCTTTCACTTACCCCATTTTGTTGGTGTGTATACACATTGGTTAATTGGTGTTTGATGCCTGCATCACTGCAAATTGCTTGGAACTGAGCTGAAATGTACTCAGCTCTATTATCTGACCTAATAGTCTTCAGCTTGCAACCTGTTTCCTTTTCTACTTCAGCTTTGAACTTCATAAAGACTTGTGGAACTTCAGATTTCTGCTTTAGAAAATAGATCCAACAGAATCTTGAATAGTCATCAATAAAGAGTATAAAGTACCTATTTCCACCAACTAATTCTGTCTTCATGGAGCCACAAACATCTGTATGAACAAGTTGAAGCTTTTCTGATGCTCTCCATGCTTGGTTCGAGGGAAAAGGTAGCCTGGCTTGTTTTCCAAAGCTGACACACTTCACAAACTTCATTATTGCATGCTGCATTAGTGAAGTTCTCGACCAGTTCTTCATGGATCATCCTGGCCATTGCTTTAAAGTTTGCATGACTGAGTCTTTTATGCCATATCTTAGAGTCACTTTTTGAGGCAGTGTAGGCTGCATTCGAGCTTTCTGACCAATAAACCTCAAAGGACTTATCAGTCATAGTGACTGTCATGAAGCATGATCCACTTGGATCAGTTATTTGACACTCTTTGTCTTTGAACACAAGTGAGTATCCTTTGTCAAGGAGCTGAGCTATGCTTAGCAAATTTCTGTCAATCTCGGGTACAAGTAGTACATTGGAAATCACCTTGTTGCCTATTGGAGTTGATATCAGAACATCACCTTTGCCTTCAGCTTTGATGAACTGACCATTTGCAACCTTGACCTTGGTTTGAACACTTCTGTCCAAGGTTTTGAAGATAGTTGCATTAGGTGACATGTGATTTGTACATCCACTGTCCAGTAGCCAAGCTTTAGAGCCTCTCTTCTGGTCACTTAAGCATGACACAACAAAAACTTGTTCTTCTTGGTCACTTCCTCCTTCAGCCACTCGAGCCTCAGTCTTTGGTTGCAGTTGAGTGTGCTTTGGTCTGCCTTTATTTTTACAGACCTTTTCAACATGCCCTTTCTTCTTGCAGTGCTGGCATACTGCATCAGGCCTAAACCAACACTTGTCATCTGAATGGCCTGGCTTCTTGCAAAATCTGCAAAGGTGGTCATTAGTCCTTGCAGTATCAAGCTTAGGCCTATTTTTCCAGGTCCTCTTGCCTTTGTAGGCAGTATTGGATGAGGAAGTCCTGGCTTTAGCTTGGAAAGCACCTTCTTGGTGCTCCTCATTCCTGCTTGCCCTCCTTTGCTCTTGTGCATAAAGAGCGTTGATCAACTCAGTTAGGGTGATGCTTGAGAGGTCCCTAGAGTCCTCAAGGGAGGATATTTTTGCTTCATACCTTTCAGGTAAGGTTGATAGCACCTTCTCCACTATCCTTTCTTCACTAAACTGCTCACCAAGGAGCCTTATACTGTTTACAACAGCCATTATCCTGTCTGAGTATTGTTTTATAGTTTCCTCTTCTTTCATCTTTAAATTCTCGAAGTCTCTCCTCAAATTCAGAAGCTGCTACTGCCTGGTTCTTTCTGTACCTTGAAACTCCTCCTTAAGCTTGTCTCAGGCCTGCTTTGGAGTCTCACAGGCCATAATTCTTGTAAAGATGACATCCGAGACACAATTTTAGATGCAAGACAAAGCCTTGTGCTTTTGGGTCTTCTCCTCAGCATGCTGTCTCATCTAAGCCATAGTTGGGTTGGCTCGAAGAGGTTTTGGTTCAACATCAGTTGTCACAACCTCCCATAGATCAAGAGCCTGCAGGTAAGTTTTCATTTTTACCTGCCATATATGAAAGCCTTCTCCATTGAAGACTGGTGGTGCAGCAGGTGAGAAGCTTGATGTAGCCATTCGACTTTGAGTTTAACAGCAACAGGTCCTCCAAGAATGAAGCTCTAGATACCAATTGTTGGGTTGAGAAGTAACACTCAGCTAGTATGAGGCTGAAACTTGATGAACAAGTCTCTAGACTTGCAGCAGAAGAAAGAAGAAAAAATGACAGAATATTGAAGTGAGAACGAGAATCAAGGAAAATGGAGCTTAAAGTTGGATGAATTACATCTAACTTTCATTATATTCATCAAAGATATATTGCCATTACATATAACAGCCATGGCCAATGCAAATCATAGCAAATCATTACCTAAACATACCTAATCCCACTAAATTACATAGAAACTTGATAACTTTGCTTGCACACTTTATATAGCTGATATAATCAGCTTCAATCACAATCAAATCAACATGAAATATTAACCTAACATGATTCAAAATGAACTAGACTAAGTTACATTTTCATTGGATTACAAAACACAAAATAATAAGCTAGTTCACATAAAATAATGGTCCCTGCATAGCTGGTTTGCTTGAGCTGCTCCTGGACGTTGCATGGGCTGCATGGAGGCCATATTTCAACAAGCACGAAGGATGTCATGACCAAGTTGATAACTGAAGAAGATAGACCCCACGCCGTGGTTTCCATAGTCGGCATGGGGGACCTCGGTAAGACTACTCTTGCCAGAAAAGTATATAATCATGTTGATGTGAGACGCCATTTTGATTTCTTGGCTTGGTTTTCTATCTCCAAACAATTTAAGCCGAGAGAAGCTTTGCTTAGTGTCTTGAAGAAAGTTCTCTCTCCTTCTAACGATGAAAGAGAGAAAATTGAGAAAATGGACGAGATTGAGCTGACGAGAACGCTTTTTGATGCTTTGAAAGAAAAGCGGTATTTGGTGGTCCTCGATGATATTTGGAGAAGTGAGGATTGGGATATTCTTAAACCTGCTTTTCCACGAGGAAGAAAGGGAAGCAAAATATTGTTCACAACACAAATAAAAAATGTGGCTTCACGTGCCGATCCTTGGAGCACTCCCATGGAGCTCTCACTTCTTACAGATGATGAAAGTTGGAATATTTTGTGTAAGAAAGCATTTCCAAGGAGCAAAATGGGTTCTCAATGCTGCTCAGAAGAATTTGTGAAGCTTGGAGAAGAGATAGTAAAATAATGTGGAGGTCTGCCTTTAGCAATTGTTCTGTTGGAAGGCTTGCTAGCAACACAACAGTCATTGGCTCAATGGAAGATGGTTCACAAAAACATCCATGGACACTTAAATGAGCTCCCACACAAAGATGGTCAATATGGTGCAGTGAACCGAATTTTGGTTTCAAGCTGCAATGCCTTGCCTTATCCTTTAAAACCATGCTTTTTGTATCTTAGTCATTATCCGGAAGATTGGGAGATACCGAAAAGAGAACTCATTCGTTTATGGATCGCTGAAGGTTTCATTCCGGCAAACGAAGAATTCTTGATGGAGGATTTAGGCGAAAATTTCCTAGAAGAGCTTATAGATAGGAGCTTGGTTCAAGTTAGCAGGCGAGACTATACAGGAACAAATGTGAAGACATGTCGAGTGCATGATCTCTTGAGGGACTTGTGCACGAAGAAAGCAAGAGAGGAGAAGTTCTTGGAAATTATTCAACAACCACCGCATGAACTTGAAGTGACATTGGCAGAATCTATGCTACGAAGAATTTCTATTCATCCTAGTAAATCAGAAGTTTATTTGAAGGGAGAGCATCCAAAATTACGTTCTTTGTTTTCTCCGAATGTGAAATTGGTAGAATTTTGCATTTCAAAATTCAAAAGCTTCAAATTTTTAAGGGTGTTGACTCTTGCAAAAGGGGACAGCGATGAAAAGTGGCATGTGTCGACTGAAATTGGTAATCTCCAACATTTGAGATACTTGAAGTTACACAACCCTAACAAAATGATTTTGCCGCGATCTACTGGCAGTTGAAGAGTTTGTACACTTTATACATCAGGTTTCGTTATGACATTGTAATTCCAGATGGTATGTTTAAGTTGGAACGTTTAAGGCATCTTGTAATAAAAGCGTATAGCAAATATTCTTCCGTACGTGGATTTAGTTGGCGGCAAGGGTTCACTTCAAAAAATATTGAAACTTTGAAGTTCATAGTGGTGGGTGAGAAGCCGGTTGAAAATAATGCGGTGCTTAGGTGGACTAATATTCAGAGTTTAGGAATAGTATTTACTGGAGCAAAATATGTGAAGCCTACCCTAATCTTGCTAACCAAATTGCAACGCCTTGGGTCAGTGTCCTTAAGTATTCCTGATGGCTCACACCTAGACTAAGAACCCCTTTCTTCTCAATATTATCACCCCTCCAAATTGAAATTGTGGGGGCGGAGAAAACATGAGCCACATCTGAACGGTCATTTTTTGAAATTTCTTCCATCAAATATTGTCAAATTAACTTTGGTTGACTGTCAGCTGAGCCAAGATCCAATGACCGTATTAGAAAAGCTATGTCATTTGAGGATTCTCCATTTGAAAGAAGCATAAATTGGGAGTAAAATGGTGTGCTCTGCAAATGGATTTCCTAAACTTGATTATCTTAAAATGTTTCCTTTAAGAAAGTTGGAGAAGTGGGAAATAGAAGAAGGTGCAATGCCATGCCTTCGAAAATTGGAGTTAATCTGGCTAAATAGTTTAAGGATGCTTCCTGAATGATTGAGGTATATTACTACTCTTCAAGAACTGAGATTAGTGGGAATGCCTTCGTCATTGAAAGAAAAGATTAAAGTGATAGATGGAAGAGAAGGAGAGGATTTCTATAAAGTGCGCCACATTCCCTCCATCAAATTATATGATCCCAAATAGAAGCCAACATCACGTGAGGTAATTATTTCTGTAAAATAATAATCTTTACATTCTTTTTCTTTTTTTTTTTTCATCCATAGAGTTAGAGATTAATATAATATTGATAAAATAACAGGATAGAAGAATATATCTTTAATTACCATAAAATGTAATTAAAATATATATAAAAAAGGAATTTCTAATCATATTTCTAGAAAAACTAAAATTTTAATATTATTTTATTATTACATATTTTTAATTATTATACATAAGAGATGATGATATATACATACCATTTTTTTTCTTGATGTAGGTTATCTAATCAGGAATGCACTTTGCCGAGATATCCAATTCCATTGTGTGTGTGTATGTATTTTTTATAAGAATTGGATTGCTATATACTATGAGCTTTGAATTAAGTGATTGTTTGCTATATATCTAATGCTGGCTTCCGACCTCCCAATTTGCTTATTTTTTTATAAAATCTATCTTCTTATTAATTGGTCATTTGCATCTATTTGATTGAAATTAATCAATTTAAACATAAGAAAGAAATTTTAAGTAACTCATTAGATGTTAAATGGTTAAATTCATTATTTAAATAGTAAAATGATCCATTTAAATTTACAACTCACTATTTCAATTAAAAATTAGATGATACAATGTCAATCAAAACATATAACATGTATACTTTTATGACATAACAAAAATATGTACGATTTCTTATAACAAAATGTATAAAACATATTTATATTAATCTTGACTTATGTGGAATGATGATTAAATTTTTTATCAGGTACCCGTTTGACACAAGTTCAAACTATATGACGCCCATCCCCACCCGAATATTTTATAAAAAGAGTCGACATTAATCATTTCGAAACTGTTAACCTTTTAATCAATGATATTAATCATTCCATAAAGTTTTTTTAGTCAAAATCATCATAAAGTATTAAATACTTTTTACTCATTTACTATTTACTAAGAACAGACCAATAATTAAATATCTTTGAGTGTAGAATTATTTCAACTTTATCTTGAACCAAACACGGTACTATAACATATCTAATAATGCGCTAATTGTCGGGTTAATCGAACATTTTGTGAACTAAACTCCCTTTTAATCTAAATTCAAAAAAGTTCGTGTGGTTAAGAAAGTTGAGTTTCACATAATTTATTCTTCCTATAAACAATAAGAACAAAATAGCGACTCAACTTTCTATTCAAGACTTGTTTTAATAAGGTTACACAAATCAAAATGTAGCAAAGTCAGGGAACTCTATGTACTAAGAATTTATATATATGTTTCTGAAAAGTAAAAATCTTAGCCTCACGTTTGTAAGCAGTTTTACCCTGATATGAGACAAGCCTACTGATGAAACAGAAGTTACGGCAAGGTGATCAGAAGAGGCATTCACTAACCTCACACGATAATTAATGTTGTTTAATCAGCACTCAAAGCAATTGACGAAGCTGCTGATTTTCTTTCCGGAGAGACTTAACCTCTTCCATCAGTTCAGCTTGGTTCTGTAATATGGAGCTCATCACACGAGACATCTCCATCTGTTCCAATGATTTCCGCGAATTAGAGCTGAGAATATATACATGAAAGCCAAAGCAACATAAAGGAAAGGATGATAGGAAAATACCTCCTGCATGTGGAATTGTCTTAAAATTTCAATATGCAAGTTCCTCATATCTCCATGAATGGATTTCTGAAATGAATCGAGGGTTTTCTTCTAGAGTTCGTTGAAATAGCTGAAGAGTAAAGTTGCTTCCTTGTTGGAGATCTTGTTGAGATGCCTTGGGGGGTTGTAATGTTCCTTCGAGGCGGTGCTAAGGAAGCTAGTTTTGGTGAGTCAAGGCTGCCAACTCGAGGAGAAATGTTCAGGAAATCCCAATGAAGAAGTCTCCTGATTTGAAGAGACATCTTTCGTGTGCAAATTTTCATAGCTCAGGTTACAACTGGTCTGACTGAGCATTGAAGACCGATCTTGTCCAACATAAATAGAGCTCGTTGTCAGACCACCAGAAGCTAGCATCCCAAAACGAGATGGCAGCTGGCGAAGGTGAGCAAATTTGTGAGATATCTTCTAACCACCCCAAGCTTCTGGAGGAGTGGTGGAGGTCTCTTCACTCTTGGAAGATGGTGTAGGGATAGATTCCAATGCTGTAAAAGACTTCCCAACATCCTGTAAAGATAAGTGGTGTACAAACTTCATTATGGGGAAAAAAGACTGAAAAGCCATATCAATTCCTCTCAAAAAAACCAAATTATCAGAAACAGTTCTATGACTAAAGAACATAGGATATAACAGCCTGTGAATCAAGCTCAGCTAATTCATTTATTAAGAGAAATGAAAGTTGTTGGAAATGACATCCCACTGCAGATGATAATAAGTTGTCTGCAATTGTAAATCAGAGAAATCCTCAAAACATGCAAAGCCATACTAAAACACAGTTGATCTATTGGACTTGTTAATACAAACACTCATAATGCTCCAAGCATACAACATAATGCACAAAAAAACCAAATCCCCATTCTATGCAAAAATGACAACTTAGGATCAACTCATATACTTGCATGAAACTAGCAGAATATTACCATGAAGATTTAAAGTAATATCTTGTACAAAAAAATCAAAATAAATATGCTATGCATTACGGTCATCAATAATAAAAACGCAAAAAGCAAAAAACCTGTTGAGACATTGAACTGGACTTCCAATCAAGTAATGGTGATCACTGGCTCCATCATCAGCAAAAGCAAACCTCCTGCAAGAAGGAAAAAGTAGGGAGGATGGCTTCTTATCATTGGGTAGGTGCACTTTCTTTGCACCATCATGACCATCCCACAGCTTATCCAGCGAGGGTGTAATAGGATGAACATCCACAAGAGGGAAAATACCTCCATATCATCCTTAAAATTGAATGTAGAACGAGGAACATGTAATCTCGTTAGTGTTCCACCTGGCCATAGATGGCTTCTAATTGGTGTTTCGAGAGAAGAAGAGAGATTGAGTGTGCTTGATGTTGATCCACTACTACTAGTAAGAGAAGATACTTCTGCAGGACCTGAACGGCCAGTGATACGAGAACCAGAAACTGCTGTGGATGATGAAAGGCTTGTTGATGTCGCAGATGGAAGTGGGTCTGGCATAAGAACAGAATCCTCCATTGCACCTCCCAAAAGGCAGTCTCAGCAGTGCAAGTACTCTCATTAACAATGGCTGGTTTTGATCTTTGCCAACATAAACTTGAAACAGCCTGATAGATGCTATAAACACTTAGGATTTAAAATGATTAAAGGAATAAGGCTTATTACTTTCCATTTACACAAAACACTTTGAAGTTGGAGCACAAACAAGCAAACAGTGACATCCAATTAATATCATTAGTTCCACTATAGAACATGATCTTTTATACCAATACCATTCAAAATTCCATATCAAGTTACGAGTTCTTGAGGGAAAATAGAAAGCAAGTGCAAACTACAAGAACTTATCAGGGCCTGGGTCTCTTTTTATATTAAAAAGTGATAACAGAGCAAAAAATAACCAACCTCCGAACTACTATAAGCACGAAGAACAGTAAAAGGCTGTAGTTTTCCCCGAATATCATAGAACACCACTCTACCATTACCAGTACCAGCTGCCAGTGTCCAATCATCATCTTTGATTGCCAATGAAGAAAAAGGTGCCTCGTATGAAATGAAAGCTGAGGGTCTTCTAGACCCTGAGTCATAAGTGTATAGCTTCTTATCCAACCCAACACTAGCAATAACCTGTAGAAAAGGAGAAAGAAAATTGAAATGTCAGAATATTTAGGGTATGTGAAGGTAGGGTTTGTTCTACTATGAGTTTTATATTATTTTTTTTAAATTAATTTGATTTTGGAAATGTTTTGAATGGTACAATAATACTCTAAAACTCCATTCCCATAGCTGAAATAGGATATAGGTGTTACAATTATGGTTTTGATTGATTTGATAATTGATGAATTATCTATAAATCCATTTATAAGTTAAATTATTTATTTAAGCTAGAAGGTCCATTTAATATATTTTTTTTTGGATAAAACAATTTCTTTTTTCTATAAGAATTTCCATCGAGGATGCTAAAAGTACAGATCATCCCAAGGTGGAGCGATGGTGGTAGATGAAAGGGTGGATTGCCGGAGGAGAAATTACTAGTTTTTTTTCTAAAAATTAGGATGTAGTCGATCAAGCCCGGCCCTGGGCCAGGGCAGGGTGGGGCCCCTGCCCAGGGCCCAACAGAAACTTTATTAAATTTCATTAAAAAAATTAAAGAAAATCCAACTTTCCTCACGCGGCAGAGGAACATCTTCCAGAGCAACATCTTCCTTCTTTCCTCTTCCTTCTTCAGACTTTCCTCTTTCAATTTTCCACTTTCCAACACCAAAATTAAAACTTTCCTCTTTCCCATAGCAAAATCCAACTAATCTGAGAAACACTTTGCTCTTTCCTCTTCATCTATTCCAATTTTTGGCTCTTCATCTACCCTTCACGCCTGAAATTATGTCACTTAACAATGAAGATAACGGTTATCCCATTCAATTAACAACGGCATGCTTGGGTTGTAGTATAAATTGCTTCATTTGTTATCACCTTTATGTCTCAGTTTCAATTACATTGAATTTTTGGCATTTTCACTCTTCAATTTCTCCTTATAATTTCCTTGAGTTTTGCATATTGAACAATAAAGAAGAGCATTTTCGATTGGGATTAGCTGAGGTAAGTTTCTACAATTTTAGTCTCTAATTTTGTGCTTGGTTTTTCTTAGTTAATTCTGATTTTCGATTTTTTCGTTTGAAGATTTCAATTTTTTGAATGGGAAAAATTGGGAGTTTTTGTTTGAAAATATCTAATTGGGAATTGGGAATTTCCCCTATAAAAATCTCTAGTTGGGAAAGTAGGAATTTTTCCTTATAAAAATCTTGAATTGTTGAATTCAGAATTCATTTTAGTTGATTTATTTCGTTTTTCCTTCCGAAAACTTACTGGATTCAATTGAAAAAAATTCTATTGTGGGTATTTCTTGATTTTTCTTTAATGGGTGTTGGATGATTGTTGCAGATATGAAAGGTAGATATTCAATGGAGTTCTAATTTGATTGTCTTGAAGATGTGCTAGTCAATTACAGGTTAGTCATTATCTAATTATCGGCGCTTTACATTTTTCATTTTTGAGATGATTTGATTTTTTTTCTAAAAATTAACGATTTGATCTAGTTTTCTGTAGTTTGATTGTGATTATTTGTTTTTGGCTTTGTTTAATTAGTCAATTTTATTGGCAGGAACCTTGGCTCATCATTGCAAATTAAGAACGCTAAGGATTAAGCTGATTATTTGTTCAATTCTACAGCTCTACAGGTGCCATTGTTCTAACCTATATTAGTTTTATTAGCTATTAGTCATATTGCTAAATAATGTTGCCTAAATATTTGTCTGGAAGTGAGAAAAGAAAGAAATGAAAACAATGAGATGAGTTAGTAGAATCACAAAGGGGATCTCTTGATAGATTTTTTAAGAAAAAAATAGAAGAGACTTTTGAAGGAGTGGAAGTAGACAATGTGGACCAATCTAATGAAAATTTAAATGATAATTCTATTAATTTGGATGATTTGAATTATGACTATGACCGTGCCAATGTGGTTGAACTTGATCCAAATGAACATAATAATTCTCTAAATAATATCAATGAGGAATTTGCTACTGTGAATGTCGAAACCATTTTAAAAATTAGGTTTTGAAAAATGGGGATCGACTTTAAAAAACAAAAACGGGAGTCGCCACCAATTTTTTTACTTAGGTGTGATTGGATCACCTTGTAAAATGTTTTATTTTAAAACATTTTTGGTCTACGAAAAATGAGAAAACGGGTTCGGGAGTCGGTTACGTATGAGGAAAGGTTAGCACCCTCATAAAGCCCAAAAATTGGTACCTAATTAATAAAATCATGTCCAAATGTTTGAAATTTAAAAAGTTTAAAATAAGATCCCTTATTAGAAGTAAAACCAAGATTTACCTATTTCAAAGAAATGTAAATACCACATCCAATAAGTTAGGATACAGCATTTTATAACTTTGAAGCTAGATGTATCTTTATTTTAGAAAATTCTTACCTCAAGACACAAAACATCACACCTAATAAGTTAGGATACAACGTTTTGGAATTCTCAAGAATAAGTTTTTTATTTAAAAGTTGAGATATCTTTATTCCGAGAGAATATAAACATCACATCCAGCACGCTAGGACACGACATTTTTTAAACCCTCGTAATTAAAGTCATCTCATGATTTACAAAACTTATTAAAAGGATACTTTGTTATTTAGCCAAACGGAAAATCATACCCAACACGTTAGGGCACTATTTCCCGAATTTCTAAATACCAAAACATTGTCTTATTTTAAAAACCTTAAAATAAATTAATTTTGGCAAAAAATGTATTTTTTATTTTTAAACAATAACTATGTGACAATATTACATTTATACATTATCAAATATAAATATTAAAAGCAATTATAGTACATTAACATCTAACATAGACAATATAAAATACAACTAAAATAACTAAAGTAAAAATAATAGTACAATAAGAATATATTAGTAAAATAATAATATAGGTTAATATAAAAATAATAGTAAAATGAAAAAAACAGTGGTAATAATATAAATAATATTAGTAATAAAATAATAAATTATAATAATAATACTAATAATACTAGGGTTAGTTATAAATAAAATAATAGTAGTAGCAATATTAAAAATAATAATATATATTGTATAAAAAACATATTTTTAAAAGAATAAATAACATATAACTTTAAATGAAATTACACATATTTAATAAAAATAAATATATATTAAAAATAAATTTTATACCAAGTAAACATTTAGAAAATAATATAATATAATATATATATATAAAATTAAAATATAATATATTAAATAATTTATTAAACTAATGAAATAATATATAATAATAATAATATATATAAATAATAATAAATATATATGAATTTCTCAATATTAATAAATTAATAAATATAGAAAAATAATATTTAATATGTAAAATAATAGATATTTACAAATTAATATAGATAATTATTATAAAATATTTTATATAATACATAAATTGATATTAAATTTTAAAAATGTAAAAGAGGAGAAAAAAGGATTAAATAGAAATATAAGCAGGCTTACAGGGCTAATTTACAAAATAGATCAATTAATAGGACACAATTAAATTAAATAAAATAACAAAAGGATCAAAAAAGAAATTTCCCCATTTTCAATAAAAACACGCGGACCCTTTGTTCGGATCCGGGTCAGCGCGGGTCAACGTGGTCAAAATGGCGCCGTTCGCCTTCGTCTATAGAGGTCAGCGTTTTAAAAAAAAATCATTAGTTTTAACAGTTTTTGAAAAAAAAAAGTTAGAAAATCCTCTGAGAGAGGGGGGAATGCTGAGTCCTTTCGCCTGCGCTCCGTCCGTCGGGTTCCTGTTCCAAGCGCCACACGCGCCACACGCGCCTCCGTGGTCGGTGGCCGGAGGCTTAAAGTTCCGATTTCCACCATTTTCGAAAGGTAAAGCTCCTTTCCTTTATACTTTCTTTTACAAAATAGTTAAATATGCGCAAAATATATATATATATATAATAAAAGAAATAAATAACAAAATAAAAGAAAAGAAAAACCTTTGCGAATGGTTTCTGTTATTTTATTTCTCTAGATCTTTGAATCGTTTTTGTATTCTTTCTCTGTGTGTAACAGTGTGTACTCCCCCCCTTTGTTTTACAGATTTTGGGGTTTTATAGCCCCGAAATGAAAAAATAAAAAAGGAAATACATCTGCTGCTGCGATTTCTTTCTCTTTTTGCAGGTCAGAATCAGAGATCTCACGACGGAGATAGCGGCGTGACGATCGGGATCTCACTGGGGCGAGATTTGCGGCGCGACGATCTGGCTCCTATTGGGGTGTGCGGCGCCTAGGGTTTCTGGAGAGCCCTAGGTCTGATTTCTGTTAAAGTTTTGGGCCTCTTTGGGCTGAGTCTGAGTCTGGGTCAGTCATTAGGATTCGGGCCAGGGTGTTTTGAGTAGTCTGCTGTTTAGGTATTGGGTCTGGTGTTGGGTTTATCTGGGTCAGGCCTGTTTGGGCTATGGTGTAATTTGGACTGGACATTTATTATTTTTTTTTGTTTTGGTTTTCAAGGGCCCGGGCAGAATTGGGTATTTACAGCTGCCCCTCTTTGCTCATTGCCGTGTAACGAGAATAGAGCAAAGACAATAAAAGGCCCAATTTTGCCCGGTCTTGGCCAAGCCTCGACTTCTTGGTCCTCGTCCTCTTCAAATGGCTCCAACTCCACTGCAACTTCAACGATATTGGAACTTTATCTTCATTTCAGCAAGTTTGATAGCTTCAACTTCATGAATGTTGTATCCACTATCTTTTGATCTGCTCCACTGCAAACTCAGGGAGACCAGATCCGATATTTTCAATCTGATCCCTGCAAACTCAAGGATCATCAGACTGATGTCTTCGATCTGCTTCCAGAAATTGTCAGACCTGCTATTTTCAATCTGCTCCACTGCAAACTCAGGGATGTCAGACTGATGGTTAAATCTGTTCCACTACTGCTTAGGGAGACAAGATTTGTCGTTCGATCTTGGTTCCCTACTGCTTAGGGTGACAAGATCTACAATCTTTGACCTATTCCACTGCTAGTCTGGGAGATAGGGCCGGTGGCTTAAATCTATTCCGCTACTGCTTAGGGAGACAAGACTTGTCGTTCGATCTTGGTTCCCTACTTCTTAGGGTAACAAGACCTACAATTTTTGACCTATTCCACTGCTGGTCAGGGAGATACGGCTGGTGGCTTAAATCTGTTCCACTACTACTTAGGGAGACAAGACTTGCCGTTCGATCTTGGTTCCCTATTGCTTAGGGTGACAAGATCTACAATTTTTGACCTATTCCACTGCTTGTCAGGGAGATAGGGCCGATGTCTTTGATCTACTTCCTGCAAACTCAGGAATTGTTAGATCTGCTATTTTCAATCTGATCCCTGTAGGCTCAGGGATCGCCAGATTGATGTCTTCGATCGGCTTCTTGCAAGCTCAGGAATTGCCAGATCTACTATCTCCAACCTGCTCCACTGCAAACTCAGGGATGCTAGACTGGTGTCTTCAATCTTACTTCATTGTCCTTTAGAGGACATAACCTGTAGAATGAATATATGCTTTTGGTCTAATAATTAGGATACCTTGATCGAAATGCATCAAATGCTCCTAATTAGACATGCTATGATATGTAAAAATGATATGAGTATGGTTCCCACTCAAGGTGTTATCACTCATTTATCCGTCAAGGTTTCATCTTCGTTCCCCTTGAAGTATTATTTTTTTTCTCAATTATTTTGCCCCGTGGTAATTCTGAGTCCACTCCACTCGAACTTTGGGACATGAAGTTTATGCCTCCTACTATAATAACATTTGGCTTCTTCCATCGAATCTATTACCACTCAGAGGTACAGAACTTGTATCACTTTCAATCTGTCACACCATTCCCTAGGTGTAATGACCAGATGTATGTGTCTGAATGGGTGCAGGGTATCCCAACAATGATCCCTTTTTTACACTTGGATTGACCTTGTTCGTCATTTGCCAATGTGGTATCACCAAAGAAATTGTTTTAATCCAATAAGAATCTGAAGAGATAATCATTTTTTAATGTTTCCAGCCCTTAGGCTTAGTGAGTTCTGAAATAGTCATGTTTCAAATTCCTCATTTTATTCAGAAGCTTCCAGAGTAATATACGAAATGCTTTTTATGAAAGTGTTATTAGTCCATAGATCGTTATTTCAATAAATGCTTGAAAAAGAACACAAAAATGGACGAGAAAGAAATTAGGCAAGAGCATAGCTTGGAAAAAATAAGTTAATCAAAGATAATCAAGGCAATAAATGCAAATTGATTGGTGTATCTTAAAAAGAATAAAGTAAGCAAAAATAAGGAATTCAGAAATGGGTAGGATAGAAGCTAGGTGCCCCAGATATCGCAGCATAAGCTTCTTTGTTCCAACTTCTTGAGGACCATTTTAAACTCAATATGTGTTTAGGGGATCCAGAGTACTTTGTCGATGCCCCGAGGCGTAACATACTTCCTCATTGCTAATTTAGACGTAGCAAGACTACTGTATACCCCCACTTTTATTCAAAATTTGAGCCGCCCTTTTCGGGTTTTCAACTCAAAGCCCCTTTGGTCTCAAAGCGCCCTTTGCGGGTTTTCGCCTTGGCCTCTCCTTTTTCTTTTTTCTTTTCTTTTCTTTTCTTTCTTTCTTTCTTTCTTTTTTTTTTGGACTCAATGCGCCTTTTGCGGGTTTTCCTTGACCCTTTTCCCTTTCAGGTAAAATACTTCTTGTTTGAACCTGAATTCGCCGGATTAGGCATGTCTTCGCCATTCATTTTGATCAATATCAATGCTCCTCTACGATAGGCCCTACATAAGTCTTTCCCAGTTTGGCATATGCTTTCCTCTAAAATCGTTTTGTAGAGGAAAAAACTTTTTCAACATGAAGTAAGCTCACATCATCTGACTGTGATGGATAGCTTTTAACCTTTTCTTCAATTAGATTCAATTGGCAAAATTTTTTCTATTCCAATGAGAAATGTATTGCCCCAGCAAAGGTCCTAGCCAACGTTTGATAATCATAAAGAGTAGCGATAGCTTCTTATTCCAATCTTTACAAGTCTTATCCACCTTTCATTTCTTTTTTTTGGCAACTTCTGTTGCACAGTGATATGCCGCCTGATCTTTGGACAAACTGTAGACTTTGACTTTGTACAGTTATTTGAACGCGATCCTTTATGGCATTTGATCTTATTCCATCATTTTTTGTTTTTGTTTTTGTTTTTTTTTTTGATGAATTTGATGACTATCGACTTTGTAACATTGGCATATGAAGCTACTTCCACCCTCTTAGTGAAGTAAACGATGACCACGACAATGAATCGATTTTGGTTAAAATCTTTTTGCGAGACTGGCCCCATTGCATCCATGCCCCACACATAGAAAAGTCTGTGAAGAAAATAGAAGAATCACATAAATCTTGTCTTCTTTAATTCAGTATTTGCAGTATGACTGATGCAATCCCTTTCCATGGTGAATCAACAGTGCCCAATCTTCTTTGTTTAGCCTGCTTCTTATTAGCCAAGGCATGTCCTGATATAACCGTGCGAAAATAACTCAATAATATCTCGCTTTATTTCTGTGGTTAAGCTTCGATCTTCATTCCTTTCCTAGGCTCGTAATATCCATTGACCCTATGTAAGGTAAGGTCTATTTTTCATCTTGTTAAACCATTCTTAACAAGTCAAAAGATATGTCACAATCTCTATCACTTTAAAGTCCTAAGATCCCTAGACTCATATCTCGTTCAAAAAGGGAGTCAGTAACAATGTCGCTCATGACGTTGATATCTGGGTACCTAGGTACGAGGTGAACAAATCCAAAGAATAAATGATTCTAAGGATGATTATTTGGATAATATGGTCACAAATAAATAATGAAAGAATATTGGTAAAAAATGTACAGTATGAAATAAAAATATATGCTCAAACAAATGCATTATATTGAAATAAAATTTTAAACATTAGCCTATTTCACAAAAGAGTTCTTGTTGCCTCTAGGCTCAAGACAACAAGCATGTTTTGAACACTACTCTAGATTAGCCCTAAATACAGGGATCTCTTCCACAGTCTCATTATTCAAAACACTTCCAAGTGCACAAGGGTTTGGAAACTTCGTTCTCTAATTCCCTCTTTGATTTCTTCAAGGAGTAGCAACTTTCTTGTCTCCTCCTTCAATTATCACTGCTCCGTTCGACTCATCGAACTTTACAACCCCTATTTTAATAAGCCTTTCAACCAATTTCTTAAATGCCATGCAGTTATCGATTGAGTGACCTGTTATTCCTGTGTGATACTCACATTAAGCATTCAAATCATACCATTTGGGGTACAGGGGTTGTATTGGTTCCATGTAATGAGGAGCCACCACATGTTCATCAAATAGACTTTGATACAACTCCCTATATGTCATTGGAATTGGTGTAAATTAGAGTTGCTCATTGCTTTGCCTTGTGTCAGATTCTTTCCTTGATGAACCTTGATACCTAGTGGTCACTATTTTTGGCTGTTTAACAGCAATCGACTTTGAGTACGCCATGCTTGTATTATCCACTTCATTTTCTCCCCTTTTTGTGGCCATTCTTTTGTTACTTTCTCCCACCTCGATCTTTCCACTTTTTATGGCATTCTCAATAATTTCTCCCATCATTACAATGTCCGAGAAGTTCTTTGTAGTGCTTCCTATCATATGGGTGATAAAAGGTGCCTTTAAAGTGTTGATAAACAGCATAGTGGTTTCCTTTTCTAAGAGAGGCGGTTGAACTTGCATGGCAACTTCTCTCCATCTTTGTGCGTATTGCTTGAAACTCTCGTTTAATTTCTTTTCTATGTTTTGTAACATGATTCGGTCAGGCGTCATGTCTGTGACATGATTGTACTACCTCATGAAGGCTTGGGCCAAGTCTCTCCAGGAGCTAATGTTAGCACGGCTGAGCTGATTGTACCATCTAGACGCTGCTCCCACCAAACTGTCTTGGAAACAATGAATCAAAAGTTGATCATTATTCACGTAGCCAGTCATCCGTCTACAAAACATAGTGATGTGAGCTTCAGGGCAACTAGTTCCATTATACTTCTCAAACTCGGGCATCTTAAACTTATGAGGAATCACTAAATCTGGAACCAAACTTAAGTCCTTAGCATCAATACCATGATAGTGATCAGCATCTTCGAAAACCTGGAACTTTTCTTTCAACCATCTACAGCGATTCTCCAACTTCCTTGAAGATTCAATTCTTATTCCCTCTTTTTCTACTATGTCCAAATCAGGAATAACGGGGTTAACAGGGTTGTCTCCTGGATTAGATCCTGAGCCCATTTGGAAGTTCATGGGCGGTCTTATATCAGCTTGCCCTTGTTGAGGCCTTATTGTGACAGATGGCCTCTGGGATACTCTTCAGGCTGAGTTTGCACATGTGGTGGAGTGAATCCCCTAGGAAAGTCCTCATTATCTTCAGCATTGACTATGGGACCTTTGGCTTTATCCATTATCCTATTCATCATCTGGTCTATTTGGGCCATCATGTTCTTTTGGGCTTCCAACATCTGGTCCCTCATCTCTTGTTGGAGTTTTGCCAT
The DNA here is from genome assembly GCA_005393395.2 of Gossypium australe. Taxonomy (NCBI): domain Eukaryota; kingdom Viridiplantae; phylum Streptophyta; class Magnoliopsida; order Malvales; family Malvaceae; genus Gossypium; species Gossypium australe. The sequence goes on from CM016623.1 coordinate 141,571,642, forward strand.
CTGCTCTTGCATCTGGTCTTGCATTTCTCTCTGGAATTGTTCCATCCTTTGGTCCATTTTCCTTGACTTTGCTCGTGTACCGTAAGGGTGTTTAGCTTCCAGATTTTCTTTCTCCCTCTCTCTTATAATTTAAACTAATTAGACTCTTTCTATAAATTTGAATGCATATGATATTATGTAATGCAAATGCATAAATACAAAGAGGTATCGATTTTGATCAACTTCATTTTAGAAAACTTTATTAGAAAACAAATTATTTTACATAAAAAAGACTACTATATGCTTTCGCCCTAAATCCTAAAGTTTTGACTTTTCTACGAAGCCAACTCTTGACCACGATCTGACAATAGCTCATACTTCGTGCTTAATGTATCAACCTGTGATGCCAAATTCTGTAGATGATCAGCTAGCTCTCGAATCTGAACTCATATGGTAATCTCGTCTTCCAACTTGGTCATGAGAATGATGAAGCTCTTCTTTCCAACGCTTCTTTCTTGTTTCAAGAAGCTCGATCCAAAGTTCACAATTGTGTAATGCTGATTCTAACTCTTCAATCTTACCATTTATTTCTTCAATTACGGCTTCGATGGTAGTGAAGCGACTGTCCAAGCTTAGCACCGATCTTCAGAAAAGTATTGATCATTCTCCCTAGCTAGCGCCATACTCAGAGAAATTCTTCCGCTTCCATAACTCATAAAGATCAGAATTTTTCCTAGACAAAGAAGGAACTGCGGAGCTTCAGGAAGTTTAAATTATATCTGTTCAAACATTTTTCCAACTTTAACCACAAGTGAAAGGTGTCTATTCCTTTCATTTCTCCGAATCAAATCCCTTGCAACGTTGTTAGGATCACAACGAGGAGCCAAACAACCCATTCTTCAATCCTTGATGGCTCCACCAATTTCAACTCCTATTCCTTGGAAAGAAATCTTCACTATTGCTTACTCTTAACCTTGGTGCTAGCAGAATATGTCCGTCTACTTAGGTGACCATCTTCATTTGAAAGAGAAACGTTGTGCTGACAGAAGTGTCTATTCGTACTCCCCACGCTCACTTTGAAATGATTGGTGAGTATAGTTATCTTTTGCCCTTTAGTTCCGACACCACACCTTGCCATAGGGTGTCGTACAATCTTCTTCGCATCCAATTCTGCTTTGATCAGAACAACATCAGGAAGCATAGGTGACTGAGGAGACAAGGATTCTAGCATTGCCCCTATTCCCCTATTGCTCGAACAAATCCATACCCTGAAATCTTCTTTCTAATTGGTTTTGCTCGAGCGATTGCATTGTCTTCCACTTTATCAAGGAACCCGTTCTCCATAACTAGCTTTCTAACTTAGAAACTGACCGTGAATCGACACCTCTTAATGTATGAAATGATATGCACAAAGAATAAAACACAATCAAGTTAGTGTCATGGAATAGAATATAAAGCAAGTGAAATAAAACACACCTATCAAGGTAACTACTAAAGTCTGGAATAGCTCTACCTAAGGTGGGTTCTTAGGTTCTCTACATGTAGTTTAGCTCTAAAGTTAAGGTACCCGAACCAGCAGATTCCTCGATCCTCACCCATTATAGGCTCATATGGATCGAGTTCAGTTCAGGGGAATACATTTCCCTATAGCCATGCGGAAGTGAAAACTTCACGAAGACATAGGTACAGATGCATCCCGAAAGCATTCCACTAGCCCATACGAAGGTGAAAACCTCACGAAGGCATAGCTTCTCGCTCCCACTTAAGGGTGTGACCACGGCGGTCATGCAGTGCAATGCAGAGCAATATATTTAAAACGACATGCAATAAAAGGATCATATTTTTAAAATCAAATTTTTAAATTCGAATAAAAGGACATGAAATTATCAATTTTATGGCCTAACTCTCTTAGTCCCCAACGGAGTCGCCAAGCTGTCGAAACCATTTTAAAAATCGGGTTTTGAAAAATGGGGATCGACTTTAAAAACAAAAACGGGAGTCGCCACCAATCTTTTTTACTTGGTGTGATTGGATCACCTTGTAAAACGTTTTATTTTAAAACATTTTTGGTCTACGAAAAATGAGAAAACGGGTTCGGGAGTCGGTTACGTATGAGGAAGGGTTAGCACCCTCATAACGCCCAAAAATTGGTACCTAATTAATAAGATCATGTCCAAATGTTTGAAATTTAAAAAGTTTAAAATAAGATCCCTTATTAGAAGTAAAACCAAGATTTACCTATTTCAAAGAAATGTAAATACCACATCCAATAAGTTAGGATACAGCATTTTATAACTTTGAAGCTAGATGTATCTTTATTTTAGAAAATTCTTACCTCAAGACACAAAACATCACACCCAATAAGTTAGGATACAACGTTTTGGAATTCTCAAGAATAAGTTTTTTATTTAAAAGTTGAGATATCTTTATTCCGAGAGAATATAAACATCACATCCAGCACGTTAGGACACGACATTTTTTAAACCCTCGTAATTAAAGTCATCTCATGATTTGCAAAACTTGTTAAAAGGATATTTTGTTATTTAGCCAAACGGAAAATCACACCCAACACGTTAGGGCACTATTTCCCGAATTTCTAAATACCAAAACATTGCCTTATTTTAAAACCCTTAAAAAATATTAATTTTGGCAAAAAAATGTATTTTTTTTTATTTTTAAACAATAACTATGTGACAATATTGCATTTATACATTATCAAATATAAATATTAAAAGCAATTATAGTACATTAACATCTAACATAGACAATATAAATTACAACTAAAATAACTAAAGTAAAAATAATAGTACAATAAGAATATATTAGTAAAATAATAATATAGGTTAATATAAAAATAATAGTAAAATGAAAAAAACAGTGGTAATAATATAAATAATATTAATAATACTAATAATACTAGGGTTAGTTATAAATAAAATAATAGTAGTAGCAATATAAAAAATAATAATATATATTGTATAAAAAACATATTGTTAAAAGAATAAATAACATATAACTTTAAATGAAATTACACATATATTTAATAAAAATAAATATATATTAAAAATAAATTTTATACCAAGTAAAATTTTAGAAAATAATATAATATAATACTATATATATATAAATTAAAAATATAATATATTAAATAATTTATTAAACTAATGAAATAATATATAATAATAAATATATATAATAATAATAAAATATATATGAATTTCTCAATATTAATAAATTAATAAATATAGAAAAATAATATTTAATATGATAAAATAATAGATATTTACAAATTCATATAGATAATTATTATAAAATATTTTATATAATACATAAATTAATATTAAATTTTAAAAATGTAAAAGAGGAGAAAAAAGGATTAAATAGAAATATAAGCAGGCTTACAGGGCTAATTTACAAAATAGATCAATTAATAGGACACAATTAAATTAAATTAAATAACGAAAGGATCAAAAAAGAAATTTCCCCATTTTCAATAAAAACACGCGGACCCTTTGTTCGGACTCGGGTCAGCGCGCAGGTCAACGTGGTCAAAACGGCGTCATTCGCCTTCGTCTATAAAGGTTAGTGTTTTAAAAAAAAAATCATTAGTTTTAATAGTTTTTGAAAAAAAAAAGTTAGAAAATCCTCTGAGAGAGGGGGGAAAGCTGAGTCCTTTCGCCTGCGCTCCGTCCGTCGGGTTCCTGTGCCACGCGCCACACGCGCCTCCGTGGCGGGTGGTCGGAGGCTTAAAATTCCGATTTCCACCGTTTTCGAAAGGTAAAGCTCCTTTCCTTTATACTTTTCTTTTATAAAATAGTTAAATATGCGCAGAATATATATATAGAATAAAAGAAATAAATAACAAAATAAAAGAAAAGAAAAACCTTTGCGAATGGTTTCTGTTATTTTATTTCTCTGGATCTTTGAATCGTTTTTGTATTCTTTCTCTGTGTGTAACCGTGTGTAACAGTGTATCCTCCCCCCTTTGTTTTATAGATTTTGGGGTTTTATAGCCCCAAAATGAAAAAATAAAAAAGGAAATACATCTGCTGCTGCGATTTCTTTCTCTTTTTGCAGGTCAAAAGAAGATCTCGCGACGGAGATGGCCGCGTGACGATCGGGATCTCACTGGGGAGAGATTTGCGGCGCGACGATCTGGCTCCTGTTGGGGTGTGTGGCGCCTAGGGTTTCTGGAGAACCCTAAGTCTAATTTCTGTTAAAGTTTTGGGCCTCTTTGGGTTGAGCCCGAGTCTGGGTCAGTCATAAGGATTCGGGCCAGGGTGTTTTGGGTAGTCTGCTGTTTAGGTATTGGGTCTGGTGTTGGGTTTATCTGGGTCAGGCGTGTTTGGGCTATGGTGTAATTTGGACTGGACATTTATTATTATTTTTTTGTTTTGGTTTTCAAGGGCCCGGGCAGAATTGGGTATTTACAGTGAATGACCCTAGTGATGTACAAAATGAGTCAAATGTTGAAGATGTTAGGGATGATCCGCATTTTATTCCTCCTTTAGACATTCACGATCCTAGAAATTGGGGTATCCTTGATAACAAGTCTAGAGATATTTCAGTTGAAAAGGGGCCTTTAAGGGAATTGAATCTTAAATTTCCCTTAGATGGTAATTCTAGGCATTTCTCGTATGCTTATTTTTCTAGAAAGTTGATTAATGGAGAGACTAGCGACAGAAAATGGTTAGTTTACTCTAAACATGTAGATAAAGTTTTTTATTTTTGTTGTAAGTTATTCACAAAACTAAATAGAAAGAGTTACCGGGCCACTGATGATGTGAATGATTGGAAACACTTGCGTGAAAAAATCAAAGAACATGAGAATAGTTTTGACCATATGACTAACATGAATGTTTGGACTAAATTAAGAGTGAGATTGAAGACTAATCAGACTCTTGATAAAGACTTGCAACAAGGAATCTCAAAGAGAAAGAACGTTTAAGACATGTTTTCTTGAGAATACTTGTTGTAGTTAAATGCCTTGGAAAGAATAATTTAGCTTTTCAAGGATCAAATGAGAAACTTTATGAGGAGAATAATGGTAATTTTTTTAGCCTAATTGAAATGATTACTGAATTTGATTTGTCAATGCAAGACCATATTAGACGTATTCAAAATGAAGAAATGCATTATCATTATCTTGGTCACAAAATTCAAAATGAGCTAATTTCTATATTAGTCTATAGTGTTAGAAGTTCTATTTTGAAAATCATTCAAGAGGCAAAATATTTCTCTGTTATTCTTGATTGTACCCCTGATGTGAGCCATCAAGAACAAATGACTTTAATAATACGATGCGTTAATATGTCAAATGACAAAGTAAAAATAGAAGAATACTTTTTAGAGTTCTTGAAAGTGGATGATACATCTGGGATGGGGCTTTATAATGAGTTATTAAATGCGTTAAAATCTCTTGAGCTTAATGTTGATAATGTGAGAGGCCAAGGATATGATAATGGTTCTAATATGAAAGGAAAACACCAAGGTGTTCAAAGGAGACTACTTGAATTAAATCCAAGAGCTTTGTATATGCCATGTGCTTGTCATAGTCTTAATATCACTCTTTCTGATATGGCACATTCTTGTACAAATTTGATATTGTGCAACGTATATATACATTGTTCGCAGGTTCTACCAAAAGGTGGAAAATTTTGCGTGATAATGTTTCAGAAACTGTGAAATCTCTATCGGATACTCGATGGGAAAGTCGAATTAAAAGTGTTAAAGCTATTAGATTTCATGCTTCCAAGATAAGATTAGCTTTGTCAAAATTATACGAATCTTCAGGTAATGATGCTAAAGTGAAAAGTGAAGCAAAAAGTTTGGCTAATGCACTTCAAAATTTTGAATTTTTACTTAGAATTGTTATTTGGTATGATATCTTGTTTTCAATTAACAAGATGAGTAAAAAGTTACAATCCAAGACAATGTGCATTGATACTACGATGAAAGAAGTGGAAGGTATAATATTATATTTTGAAAATTATAGAAAAGAAGGGTTTGAAGCTAGCATTAGTGTTGCCAAAGATCTTACATGTAGTATGGATATATATCCAAAATTTTCAACTAAACGTCCTATTTTTAGAAAAAAACCAATTTGGTGAGGATGGTCGTGATGAAGATTTGCAATCACCTGAGGAATCTTTTAGAGTTAACTACTTTTTGGTGATTGTGGATATGGCAATTACTTCTTTGAAAGAAAGATTTGATCAATTAAAGATTTTTGAAAATGTTTTTGGATTTTTAATTGACTCAACAAGGTTGAAGTCTTTAGAAAGCAATAGATTAAGAGATTGTTGCAATAATTTCAAAGATACATTTTCTCATAATAATTTGTCAGATGTTGATGCTGATGACCTTTATTCTGAAATGAAAGTGTTACAAATGACTTTACCAAATGAGTCAATGACAGCAATTGATATTCTTGAATTTGTCAAAAATGCATATTGTTTTCCTAACATTTCCATTGCATATCGGATCCTATTGACGATGCCTGTGACAGTAGCTTCCGCGGAAAGAAGTTTTTCGAAGTTGAAATTATTGAAAATTTACTTGAGATCGACAATGTCGCGGGAGAGATTAAATAGTCTAGCAATGTTATCTATTAAGAGAAATATGTTAGATAAAATTGATGTAGATATGATCATAAATGACTTTGCATCAAGAAATGCTCGAAGGAAATGCTTTTTATAAGTATAATATGTATCTTTCATGTACAGTTTTTAAATTTATATGGGATGTAACGAATTTTTATATATTTTTATATGACTTAGTATTTCAAAGAAGAAGTGCGTTAGGGGCCCTTTTTTTTTAGTTCGCCCCGGGCCAAAGAAAATTCAGGAACAGCCCTGTAGTCAATTTTTAGGGTTTGATTCTTTTAGATTGTTTCTTTTAAGATCGGATGATTAAAATCCTTTAGGAATTGAATAGGGTACTACTTTTGCATTAATTAGGAACAGTTCCATCGACTGACGAATGTAGGAGAGTAGGACACACGGTACCCATATAGAGATTGTATTTAATTTTCAATTTTAATGGCATCCATTTTTCATTTCTCAAAAAAAAAAAATACAAGATCCAAAAAATGAACTTAAGTAAAAAAAATAAAGTGGATTCGTGTTAAGCTTCAACTTTCTGAAACCTAACCTAACCCACTTTAGACTTTTGTATATATTTTATTTTTACATATTATTTAAACATAAAAAATATTGTCTAAATTTAAATTTTAATAAAAATATTATTAGAAATATTAAATATTAAGTTAAGAATAATATATATTTTAAAATTATTGGTTTAAAATAGACTTAAACATATCATTTATAAATAAGTTTACCTAAGTTTTTGAATCGAATCAATTTTAAATAAACAAAAAAATATTTTACATAAACTTAATTCCACCCCATAAACACCTAAAAGGAACCATATGTGATAAACTAAAAGAGGAACGAACACTAATCCATAAGCACGTACTAAAATTGTGAAGTTTATTGATGGGTAATTTAGGTATAGTATAAAAAAATTAATACAGTAAAAATAACAAATAATTGGAGAAAAGTACACTTAAAAGTTACAACAACAAAAAGTGGCATGTGTCAGCTGAAATTGGTAATCTCCAACATTTGAGATACTTGAAGTTATACTACCTTAGCGAAATGATTTTGCCGCGATCTATTGGCAGGTTGAAGAGTTTGTACACTTTATACATCAAGTCTGGTTATTACATTGTAATTCCAGATGGTGTGTTTAAGTTGGAACGTTTAAGGCATCTTGTAATAAAAGCGTATTGGACATCTTCCTTATATGGATTTCGTTGGCGGCAAGGGTTCACTTCAAAAAATATTGAAACTTTGAAGTTCATAGTGGTGGGTGAGAAGCCGGTTGAAAATAATGCGGTGCTTAGGTGGACTAATATTTAGAGTTTAGGAATATTAATTACCAGAGCAAAATATGTGAGGCCTACCCTAATCTTGCTAACCAAATTGCAACGCCTTGGGTCAATGTCCTTAAGTATTTTTAATGGCTCACACCGAGACTTAGAACCCCTTTCTCAATATTATCACCTCTCCAAACTGAAATTACGGGGGTGGATAGAAGATGAGCCACGTTCCAACGGTCATGTTTTGAAATTTCTTCCATCAAATATTGTCAAATTAACTTTGGTTTAGTGTGAGTTGAGCCAAGATCCAATGGCCATATTAGAAAAGTTATGTCATTTGAGGATTCTCCATTTGGAAGAAGCATATATTGGGAGTAAAATGGTGTGCTCTGCAAATGAATTTCCTAAACTTGATTATATTGAAATGAATTCTTTATTTGTGTTGGAGGAGTGGGAAATAAAAGAAGGTGCAATGCCATGCCTTCGAGAATTGAAGTTACACTATCTTAATAGTTTAAGGATTCTTCCAGAAGGATTGAGGTATATTACTACTCTCCAAGAATTGAATTTAATGGAAATGACTTTGTCATTGAAAGAAAGGATTAAAGTGATAGATGGAAGACAAGGAGAAGATTCCTATAAAGTGCGCCACATTTCCTCCATCCACGTTAATTGATCCCAAAGTAATACGTGAGGTATTTATTTCTGTAAAATAATAATCTTTACATTCTTTTTCTTTTCTTTTCACCCATAGTGTTAGATATTGATATAATATTGATAAAATAACTAGATTGAAGAATATATCTTTAATTACCCTAAAAATTGTAATTAATATATAAAAAATTTCTAATCATTTTTCTAGAAAAACTAAAATTTTAATTTTTTTATTATTTCATATTTTTAATTATTATACATAAGAGATGATGATATATACATACCATTTTTTTTCTTGATGTAGATTATCTAATCAGCACTGGAATGCACTTTGTCGAAATATCTAATTTTATTGAGTATGTGTATCTATTTTTTTATAAGAATTGGATTGCTATATATTATGAGCTTTGAATGAAGTAATTGTTGCTATAGATCTAATGCTCGCTTCAGGCCTCCCAATTTGCTTATTTTTCTAAAAATTTATCTTCTTATTAATTTGGTTCTTCATTTGCATCTATTTGATTGAAATTAATCAATATAAACCAAAGAAAGAAATTCTAAATAACTCATTAGATGTTAAATGGTTAAATTCATTATTTAAATAGTAAAACATCCCATTTAAATTTACAACTCACTATTTCAATTAAAAATTAGATGATACAATGTCAATCAAGATATATAACATGTATACTTTTATATGACATAACAAAAATATGTATGATTTCTTATACCAAAATGTATAAAACAAATTTATACTAATTTTAACCTATGTGGAATGATGATTAAATTTTTTATCAGGTACCCGTTTGACACAAATTCAAACTATATGATGCCCATCATCACTCGAATATTTTATAAAAAGAGTCGACATTAATCATTTTAATTTGAAACTTTAAACGTTTAATCAATAATATTAATCATTTCATAAAGTTTTTTTAAATCAAAATCATCATAAAGTATTAAATACTTTTTACTCATTATTTACTAAGAACAAACCGATAATTAAATATCTTTGAGTCTAGAATTATTTCAACTTTTATCTTGAACCGAACATGGTACTGTAACATATCTAGTAATGCGCTAATTATCCGGTTAATCAAACATTCTTGTGAACTAAACTCCCTTTTAATCTAAATTCACAAAAGTTTGTGTGTTTAAGAAAGTTGAGTTTCACATAATTTATTCTTCCTATAAACAATAAGAACAATGTAGCGACTCAACTTTTTCTATTGAAGACTTGTTTTAATAAGGTTACACAAATCAAAATGTAGAAAATTGAGGGAACTCTATGTACTAAGATAACCGTGTTAAATGCTTCATTTTAAATCAACCAAGAAGCATTTATATACAAGTTTCTGAAACGTAAAAATCTTAGCCTCACATTTGTAAGCAGTTTTACCCTGATATGAGACAAGCCAACTGATGAAACAGAAGTTACGGCAAGGTGATCAGAAAAGGCATTCACTAACCTCGCACGATAATGTTGTTTAATCAGCGCTCAAAGCAATTGACGAAGCTGCTGATTTTCTTTCCGGAGAGACTTAACCTCTTCCATCAGTTCAGCTTGGTTCTGTAATATGGATCTCATCACACGAGACATCTCCATCTGTTCCAATGATTTCCGCGAATTAGAGCTGAGAATATGTACATGAAAGCCAAAGCAACATAGAGGAAAGGATGATAGGAAAATACCTCCTGCATGTGGAATTGTCTGAAAATTTCAATATGCAAGTTCCTCATATCTCCATGAATGGATTTCTGAAATGAATCGAGGGTTTCTTCTAGAGTTCGTTGAAATAGCTGAAGCGTAAAGTTGCTTCCTTGTTGGGGATCTTGTTGAGATGCCTTGGGGGGTTGTAATGTTCCTCCCTATTATGGTCACGATCAATGCAGTGTCATGCCCGGGAAAAAAAACTATGAAATATATAGAAATTCATAAAAATCCTTCATCCAGGATGACTTCACTACTCAAATGCATAAAAAGACCAAAGTGATTAGAGAAATTAATGTAGTGAATAGTTATTTAACCAAACCAGATATCATACATTCATTGCTGGAAGAACTCCTGATGCCGCTGCAGTCAATGAATCTGACCTTGATAACAGGCTATTAAACAGCTCTTCTCTGGTTTCAGCTCATGTTTTCTTTGTTTTTGGAGAAGCCACCAAATGGGATGTTTCCATCACTAAAAGCAGATGTTGTACTAATTCTCTCGGCATATGTTGAAAACCTTCAAGGAGGTGCTAAAGATGCTAGTTTTGGTGAGTCAAGGCTGCCAGCTCTAGTAATGCCTTTTGAACCAAAAGATAAAGCAGACTTGGAGCTCAAGGAGAAATGTTCAGGAAATCCCAATGAAGAAGTCACCTGATTTGAAGAGACATCTTTCGTGTGCAAATTTTCATAGCTCAGGTTAGAACTTGTCTGACTGAGCATTGAAGACTGATCTTGTCCAGCATAAATAGAGCTCGTTGTCAGACCAGCAGAAGCTGGCATCCCAAAACTGTTGAATTATGAACTCCATGCAGCCCATGCAACATCCATATGCCACACAACCTTTGATGCTATGCTGCCACTATTATTTTATGCAAACCAAGTTCTTTAACTTGCTGTTTTGAATCCAATGTCAATGTAACTTAGTTTGGTTTATTTTGAACAATGTTAGGTTGATATTTCATGTCATTTTGATGGTGACTAGGCTGATCAAATCAGCAAGATTAAGCTTGCAAGTTTTGTATTTCAAGTTTCCATAAGTTTAGGTGGGATTAGGTATGTTTAGGTAATGACTTGTTGTAATTCACATTGACCATGACTTATATATATAATGGCAATGTATCTTTGGTATTTTGAGTAATGAAAAAGTTGGATGCAATTTATTTTCACACTTAAGCTCCATTTTTCCTTAGCTTTCTTTTCTCTCAAAAAAAAATTCTGTCAACTTTCTTTCCTTTTTCAACCTTTTGTCATTTTTTTTTTTTGCCTCAAGCCACACTTGTTGTTAGCTGCTAGAAACTCTAACAATTGGTATCTAGAGCTTCATTCTTTGAGGACCTGTTGCTGTGGAATGGCTTCATCAAGCTTCTCACCTGCTGTGCCCTCGATCTTCAATGGAGAAGGTTTTCATATATGGCAAGTTAAAATGAAGACCTATCTTCAAGCTCTTGATCTATGGGAGGTAGTGAACACTGATGTTGAACCAGAACCTCTTCGAGCCAACCCAACCGTGGCTCAAATTCGACAGCATGCTGAGGAGAAGACCAAGAAACATAAAGCCTTATCATGCATCCAAAACTGTGTCTCGAACATCATTTTTACAAGAATTATGGCCTGTGAGACTCCTAAACAGGCATGGGACAAACTTAAGGAGGAGTTTCAAGGTACAAAAAGGACCAGGCAGCAGCAGCTTCTGAATTTGAGGAGAGACTTCGAAAACTTGAAGATGAATGAAGAAGAGACTGTAAAACAGTACTCAGACAGGATTATGGCTGTTGTAAACAGCATAAGACTCCTTGGTGAGCAGTTTAGTGAAGCAAGGATTGTGGAGAAGGTGCTTTCAACCTTACCTGAAAGGTATGAAGCAAAAATATCTTCCCTCGAGGACTCCAAGGACCTCTCAAGCATCACCTTGACCGAATTAATCAATGCCTTTTATGCTCAAGAGCAAAGAAGGGCAAGCAGGAACGAGGAACACCAAGAAGGTGCTTTCCAAGCTAAAGCTAGGACTTCTTCAAGCAATGCTGCCTACAAAGGCAAGAAAACATGGAAAAACAGGCCTAAGCCTGATGCTGCAAGGACCAATGATCGCCTTTGCAGATTTTGCAAAAAGCCAGGCCATCCTGAAGATAAATGTTGGTTTCGGCCTGATGCAGTATGTCAACACTGCAAGAAGAAGGGACATGTCGAGAGAGTTTGCAAGGCAAAAGGCAGACCGAAGCTAGCTCAACAACAATCTAAGACCGAGGCTCGAGTGGCTGAAGGTGGAAGCGATCAAGAGGAAGAAGTCTTTGCTGTGTCATGCTCAAGTGACCAGAAGACAGACTCCAAAGCTTGGCTCTTGGACAGTGGATGTACAAACCACATGTCTCCTAATGCAGCCATTTTCAAAACCTTGGACAGGAGTGTACAAACCAAGGTTAAAGTGGCAAATGGTCAGTTCATCAATGCTGTGGGCAAAGGTGATGTTTTGATATCAACTCCAAAGGGTAACAAGGTAATTTCCAATGTGTTACTTGTGCCCGATATTGACAAAAACTTGTTGAGTATATCTCAACTCCTTGACAAGGGATACTCTCTTGTGTTCAAAGACAAGGTATGTCGAATAACAGATCCATGTGGATCATGTTTCATGACAGTCACTCAGACTGATAAATCCTTTGAGATTAATTGGTCAGAAGCCCCTAAAGCAGCTTATACTGCCTCTCACAATGACTCAAAAATATGGCACAAAAGACTTGGTCATGCAAACTTTAAAGCAATGGCCAGGATGATCCATGAAGATCTGGTAGAAAACTTCACAAACTCAGCATGCAACAATGAAGTATGTGAAGTGTGTCAACTTGGAAAGCAAGCTAGGCAGCCCTTTCCTTCAAATCAAGCTTGGAGAGCAGCTGAGAAGCTTCAACTTGTTCATACAGATGTTTGTGGTCCCATGAAGACAGAATCAGTTAGTGGAAACAGGTATTTTATTCTCTTCATTGATGATTATTCAAGATTCTGTTGGATTTATTTTCTAAAACACAAGTCTGAAGTTCCACAAGTGTTCATGAAGTTCAAAGCTCATGTAGAAACTGAGACAGGTTGCAAGTTGAAGACCATCAGGTCAGATAATGGGGCTGAATATATTTCAGCTCAATTCCAGGCGATTTGTGAAGAAGCTGGCATTAAGCACCAGCTAACCAATGTGTACACACCTCAGCAAAATGGGGCGAGTGAAAGAAAAAATCGAAGCATCATGGACATGGCAAGATGTCTGCTGTTCGAAAAGAAAATGCCAAAGTTCATGTGGGCAGAAGCTGTCAACACAGCAGTCTATCTTCAAAATAGACTACCAACAAAGGCCCTGACTCGAATGACACCTTTTGAAGCTTGGTATGGCTTCAAACCCTCTCTTGCTCATCTAAAACTCTTTGGATGTCTATGTTATGTGTAGATTCCATCTGTAAAGAGGGATAAACTTTAAAGGAGAGCTACTCCAGGTGTTCTAGTAGGATATAGCTCAATTAAAAAGGGCTATAGGATTATTGATCCAACAACAAAGAAGGTTCAAGTCAGTAGGGATGTTGTCTTTGATGAAAATGCCTACTGGAACTGGGACAACAATCAACCAATGGAGACTTCTGAAGAACTTGAAGTGGGGCAAATAGAACCCGAGCAAACTGGTCAAGAAATGGATGTTGATGATGTTCCTGTTAGAGGGACCAGGCCATTAATAGATGTTTACGAAAGAGCTGATGTTTCCATCATGGAACCTACAAGTTTTGAAGAAGCTGAAGCTCACAAAAGTTGGAAGGCTGCAATGATAGAAGAAATGAAGATGATTGAGAAAAACCAAACCTGGGATTTGGTTGATAGGCCACAAGACAGGAAGGTCATAGGTGTTAAATGGGTGTATCGTGCTAAGCAAAATGCAGATGGGAGCTTAAACAAGCTCAAGGCAAGGCTGGTCGTCAAAGGATTTAGTCAGAAATATGGCCTGGACTACATGGAAACCTTTGCTCCAGTAGCCAGACTCGACACCATCAGAATGTTGATTGCTTTAGCAGCACAAAAGCAATGGTCCATACACCAACTGGATGTCAAGTCAGCATTCCTAAATGGACTGCTTGAAGAGGAGATATACATCGACCAACCTCAAGGCTTTGAAGTACCAGGCAAAGAACATATGGTCTACAAGTTAAAGAAGGCGCTATACGGGCTGAAGCAAGCACCCCGAGCTTGGTATGCTCGAATCGATAGCTATCTCATCAGTTTGGGATTTCAAATGAGCATCAGTGAGCCCACACTGTATGTTAAGAAGAATGAAGCTGAAACTCAGCTTATTGTGTCTCTCTATGTCGATGACTTGCTGGTTACAGGAGGAGACAACATTGTCTTGAAGGACTTCAAGAGCAAAATGAAGAAGATGTTCGAAATGTCAGACCTCGGGCATATGACTTACTTCCTTGGAATGGAAGTGATACAAGCTAAAGGAGAAATTTTCCTAAGCCAACAAGCATTTGCCAAGAAAATTTTGAACAAGTTTTCCATGGAAAACAGCAAACCAATGAACACACCTATGGCTGTTGAGTTAAAGTTGACAAGCCAAGGTAATTTTGATGCAGTCGATGAGTCCATCTATAGAAGCTTAGTGGGATGCCTTCTTTATTTAACAGCTACAAGACCGGATATAATGTTTGCTGTGAGCATGCTATCCAGATTCATGCATTGTTGCAACATGCAGCACTTTCAAGCAGCAAAAAGGGTGCTTAGGTACATTAAAGGTACCTTAAGCTTTGGATTGAAGTTCAGCAAGGTCCATGAGTTAAAAATAATAGGGTCTACTGATAGTGATTGGGCAGGATCGAGGGATGATTTGAAAAGCACTTTAGGCTATTGTTTCTCTCTTGGTTCAGCAAGGTTTTGCTGGTGTTCGAAAAAGCAAAACCTAGTGGCCCAATCAACAGCAGAAGCCGAATATGTAGCTACTGTGAATCAAGCTATATGGCTTAGGAAACTGCTTGCTGACCTAAACTTACAGCAAGAGGGAGCAACAGAGATACTTTGTGACAACAAATCGGCTGTTGCAATTGCAAAAAACCCTGTGTTTCACGGTCGAACCAAACACTTTAACATAAAGCTTCATGTGGTGAGAGAGATGGAACAGGCTGGTGAAATTAAACTGGTTTATTGCAATTCAGAAAATCAGCTTGCTGATATTTTTACTAAAACCCTCAAAACAACAAGGTTCATGGAATTAAGAAAGAAACTAGGTGTATGCTGCGAAGAGTTCAAGGACGAGTGTTGAATTATGAACTCCATGCAGCCCATGCAACATCCATATGCCACACAACCTTTGATGCTATGCTGCCACTATTATTTTATGCAAACCAAGTTCTTTAACTTGCTGTTTTGAATCCAATGTCAATGTAACTTAGTTTGGTTTATTTTGAACAATGTTAGGTTGATATTTCATGTCATTTTGATGGTGACTAGGCTGATCAAATCAGCAAGATTAAGCTTGCAAGTTTTGTATTTCAAGTTTCCATAAGTTTAGGTGGGATTAGGTATGTTTAGGTAATGACTTGTTGTAATTCACATTGACCATAACTTATATATATAATGGCAATGTATCTTTGGTATTTTGAGTAATGAAAAAGTTGGATGCAATTTATTTTCACACTTAAGCTCCATTTTTCCTTAGCTTTCTTTTCTCTCAAAAAAAATTCTGTCAACTTTCTTTCCTTCTTCAACCTTCTGTCATTTTTTTTGCCTCAAGCCACACTTGTTGTTAGCTGCTAGAAACTCCAACAAAAACGAGATGGCAGCTGGCGAAGGTGAGCAAATTTTTCAGATATCTTCTAACCACCCCAAGCTTCTAGAGGAGTGATGGAGGTCTCTTCACTCCTGGAAGATGTGGTGTAGGGGTAGATTCCAATGCTGTAAAAGACTTCGTCACAACCTGTAAAGATAAGAGGTGTACAAGCATCATTATGGGGGAAGAAAGACTGAAAAGCCATATCAATTGCTCTCAAAAAACCAAATTAAGTATCAGAAACAGTTCTACGACTAAAGAACATAGGATATAACAGCCTGTGAATCAAGCTCGGCTAATTCATTTATTAAGAGAAATGAAAGTTGTTGGAAATGATATCCTACTGCAGATGATAATAAGTTGTCTGCAATTGTAAATCAGAGAAATCCTCAAAACATGCAAAGCCATACTAAAACACAGTTGATCTATTGGACTTGCTAATACAAACACGCATAATGCTCCAAACATACAACATAATGCACAAAAAAACCACATTCCCAATCTATGCAAAAATGACAACTTAAGATCAACTCATATACTTGCATGAAACTAGCAGAACATTACCATGAAGATTTAAAGTAATATCTTGTACAAAAAAATCAAAATAAATATGTTATGCATTACTGTCATCAATAATAAAAAAGCAAAAAGCAAAATACCTGTTGAGACATTGAACTGGACTTCTAATCAAGTGATGGTGATCACTGGCTCCATCATCAGCAAAGGCAAACCTCCTGGAAGAAGGAAACAGTAGGTAGGATGGCTTCTTATCATTGGGTAGGTGCACTTTCTTTGCACCATCATGACCATCCCACAGCTTCTCCAGCGAGGGTGTAATAGGATGAACATCCACAAGAGGGGAAAATACCTCCATATCATCCTTGAAATTTAATGTAGAACGAGGAGCTGTAATCTCGTTAGTGTTCCACCTGGCCATAGATGGCTTCTAATTGGTGTTTCGAGAGAAGAAGAGAGATTGAGTGTGCTTGATGTTGATCCACTACTACTAGTAAGAGAAGATACTTCTGCAGGACCTGAACGGCCAGTGATACGAGAACCAGAAACTGCTGTGGATGATAAAAGGCTTGTTGATGTCACAGATGGAAGTGGGCCTGGCATAAGAACAGAATCCTCCATTGCACCTCCCAAAAGAGCAGTCTCAGCAGTGCAAGTACTCTCATTAACAATGGCTGGTTTTGATCTTTGCCAACATAAACTTGAAACAGCCTGATAGATGCTATAAACACTTAGGATTTAAAATGATTAAAGGAATAAGGCTTATTACTTTCCATTTACACAAAACACTTTGAAGTTGGAGCACAAACAAGCAAGCAGTGACATCCAATTAATATCATTATTTCCACTATATAACATGATCTTTTATACCAATACCATTCAAAATTCCATATCAAGTTAAGAGTTCTTGAGGGAAAATAGAAAGCAAGTGCAAACTACAAGAACTTATCAGGGCCTGGGTCTCTTTTTATATTAAAAAGTGATAACAGAGCAAAAGATAACCAACCTCCGAACTATAAGCACGAAGAACAGTAAAAGGCTGTAGTTTTCCCCGAATATCATAGAACACCACTCTACCATTACCAGTACCAGCTGCAAGTGTCCAACCATCATCTTTAATTGCCAATGAAGAAAAAGGTGCCTCGTATGAAATGAAAGCTGAGGGTCTTCTAGACCCTGAGTCATAAGTGTATAGCTTCTTATCCAACCCAACACTAGCAATAACCTGTTGAAAAGGAGAAAGAAAATTGAAATGTCAGAATATTTAGGGTATGTGAAGGTAGGGTTTGTTCTACTATGAGTTTTATATTATTTTTGTTAAATTAATTTGATATTTGGATGCTATGAAATGTTTTGAATGATAATACTCCGTAACTCTATTTCGATAATGAAAATAGGATATGGGTGTTACAATTATGGTTTTGATTGATTTGATAATTGATGAATTATGTATAAATCCGTTTATGAGTTAGATTTTTTATTTAAGCTAGAAGGTCCATTTAATATATAAATTTTTTTTGGATAAAACGATTTCCTTTTTCTATAAGAATTTCCATCGAGGATGCTAAAAGTACAGATCATTCCAAGGTGGAACAATGGTGGTAGATGAAAGAGCGGATTGTTGAGGAGAAATTGCTAGATTTTTTTCTAAAAACTAGGATGTAGTCGATTTTTAAAGTTTGATTCTTTTAGATTTCTTTTAGAACCGGACGATTAGAGTCTTTTAGGAATTGAGTAGGGTACAACTTTTGCATTAATTAAGAACAGTTTCATCGAGTGACGAATGTAGGAGAGTAGGACACATGGTACCCATATAGAGATTGTATTTAATTTTCAATTTTAATGGCATCCATTTTTTATTTCTCAAAAAAAAAATACAAGATCCAAAAAATGAACTTAAGTAAAAAAAATAAGGTGGATTCGTGTTAAGCTTCAACTTTCTGAAACCTAACCCAACCCACTTTAGACTTTTGTATATATTTTATTTTTATATTATTTAAACATAAAAAATATTGTCTAAATTTAAATTTTAATAAAAATATTATTAGAAATATTAAATATTAAATTAAGAATAATATATATTTAAAAATTATTGGTTTAAAATAGACTTAAACATATCATTTACAAATAAGTTTACCTAAGTTTTTGAACTGTATCAATTTTAAATAAACATAAAAATAGTGTACATAAACTTAATTCCAGCCCATAAACACCTAAAAGGAACTATATGTGATAAACTAAAAGAGGAACGAACACGGATCCATAAGCGCGTACTAAAATTGTGAAGTTTATTGATGGGCAATTTAGGTATAGTATAAAAAAATTAATACAGTACATATAACAAATAATTGGAGTAAAGTACACTTAAGGTCACTAAACAACTAGTAAGTTTACGTGTTGGTCGATTAACATTTAAAAGTTACAAAATAGTCACTAAATTATTTGAAAGTTTTCTTTTAGGTCATCAAGTTGTTAAAATTATTGCTATATGGCATTCATTGTTTGCCAGCTAACTCTTCTACCGCTGCTTTTCTATAGTTTAGGTTTTTTTTTTCATAAAACAATTGTAAATGTCACGTATCTACGAATCAAAATCTAAATAGCTTTTTTCTTCGTTCTTCAGCACCAATCATCGGATTGACTTGATCAAATATATGTTTTTCTACTCATCAATGAATATTTATCCATCATACCATTGATCAAATTATCGCTTTAACATTGCTAGTCGGACTTTTTTAAAGAAAAAACTAATAGTCCAATAACTTAAATAAAAGCTGTTGAACAAATCAGTGATTAATAGTTTAATAATCATTTTATAATTTTTAAAAGTTAAATAATCAAAATATAAATTTATTAATAATTTAGTAGGTTTGAGTATAATTTAGGCACGTAATTATCATTTTTCATTTGGGCTTATCCAATCAATTACGAGCAATGACTGTCTTCAAATAGTCATACATGGGAAGAAACGAATTGAGGGTTGGCCTACTAAAGTGAGTGATCTTAACTTCAGCTTGTCTTTTCTTCAGATGCCAGTTTACATTTTTGAAATTTTATCCCCATCACTTTTTGTCTCCACCTAACGTTTTCTCTTAAAAAAATAAAAATAAAAGCCAGTCATTTTTTATTTAAAAAAATTGCTTTTTATATTTTTCTTTCCCAAATGTTATAGTATATTCACATGTGATAAAATAGAGGTTAGCATTCTGTTATGAGCTAACAAATTATCTGTTAGGCATGGTTGTCTATATAATCTCTGTATCAAGGCTTGTAAAGAGACAGATTCATTTTCTATTCAACACTCATTCAATATTTTCTATTCAACATTCTTTCATGGTATCAGTCGCTAGTTAACAAATCCTGGTGTACCGATCATGACCACGCATACCGCTGATCCTGTTCGTGTTGATTCGCCCGAGTCTTCCTTCTCCGGTGATCGGGTAGTCAGCTCGTTTCCTCGTCATGAGGTTGTCAAATTGGACGGCACCACATTTCTTTAATGGCAAAAGCAAGTTCGCCTCATCCTTGTCGGTTATGGATTAGAAGGATTTCTTGATGGTTCTGTAGTTGCTCCTGATAAATTTGTTCAAACTACTGATGGATCTCGTGTTATTAATCCAACCATGATAGCATTTAATCAACAAAATAGTCTACTTACCTCGTGGTTGCTGTCCACTATTAATCCTTCGCGTCTTCCTTTGTTTCATCATGTTGAGACGGCCTCGGATGTATGGATGACGGCCACGAAGCTCTTCGCTGCTGATACTCGCGCCAAACAGTCCCGGTTGCGTCATGAACTCCATTCGCTTTGGAAAGGTAATCTCTCGATCTCCGATCTTGTTGATAAGATGCAAGGACTGTGTGCTCTACTGGAGGCTTCAAGATCTTTTGTTTCCGAGGATGACCGAATCGACCTGCTTCTGGCGAGTCTTCCCCCCGAGTTTGGTGCCATAATCTCGTCGATCTCTCTTTCTCCGGTCTCCTTGCCCATTCAACGTATTGTGGATACTTTGCTCGAGTTCGAACAGTGTCAAGAGCGTGTTGCTCAGGACGATTTTGTTTCCGCAAATCTGGTTGAACGCTCCACATCTAACGCGGCAGAGGTTCCTGGTCGTGGTGGTCGATCCTTCAGTCGTGGGTCGGGTCGCGGTTTTTGCCCTCGTGTTCAATTCCAAATCTGTAGCCGGTTTGGTCACTTTACACAACGATGTTTCTATCGATATCATCGTGAAGAACAGTCTCGTGATGATCGACGTTCTTGGCCTGGTGTTGATACGAAATCTGGAAGGGAGAACTTTCAAGATGCAAGTTGGAATGGTCAAAACTTGGCAAATTGGAATGGTCAAAATTTGGGGAACTTTGGTCAACAAAATGGTTTTAATTCAAAAGGAGTGTGTGGTTCCCAAGAAAGGTGGCCGGTGGTGGATTTTTTGGACACACAAGACACACGTGGGGCCCTCCCTACACGTGGGCCGCATGGTGCAAGGCAATTTGCACATGGCTCTCCATCCTTCCCTTATGCACAGCGTGACTTTGGTGGCACTCCTAATAATGCAAGGCGTCAGTTTAGCGGGCCCACTAATGCTTCATTTAATGCTCCAATTTATGAGCAATTTGGGCCGCATATGCATGGTGCAGAAAATCCTCATTTTAATGCTTATGGAACACATGCAATTGGACATAATTCTGGGCCTCGTGGACCGATTCCAACACGGGTTTTGGAAGAGCAAAATTTTTCCACACCTAATGCCTATTATGCTACTGTTCATCCGTCTCGGGAAATTGGTGGTTCTAATATTCCATGGAGCACAAAACTAAGAGTTCGTGTTTTTCCTGTTGATTCTTCTCCGTATGATTCATCTCAATTTGTTGGGCTACCTCCGCAGGTTTCCGACTTACATGCATCAAACTATTCGGATGCCACAGCTTATGATTCACCTGTAGAGGGTGCGACTTGGTGCCCAGACTCGGGTGCCACTCATCACGTTTGTCAGAATGCCTCTACTCTCAATTCCTCCAATCCGTAGACAGGTAACTCTTCCCTTAAAATGGGTAATGGTGCCACTACCAAAATTGTATCTATTGGGAATTTGTTGTTTGCTACAGAGAAGAAAGTCTTACACTTATCTAATGTTCTGTGTGTACCTAGCATTTGCAAGAATTTGCTTTCTGTGTCTAAATTTGCAGCAGAAAACAAAGTGTTTTTCGAATTTCACCCCTCCTATTGTGTGGTTAAGGATATCCAGACGCAGGAAATCCTGATGCGGGGCCGAGTTCGTGATGGACTCTACTATTTTACGACCAACTTGACAGATGATTTTCCAGTGGTGCATAATGCCTCCGTTCAAGACACTACCTCAAGTAATAATATGCTTACATTGTGGCACAGGAGATTAGGCCATCCTTCCTTTACTATAGTAAAAAATGTTCTTAGCAAATGTCATGTTCCATTCAATAAAATTTGTGTTGATGAAATATGTGTAGCATGTCAGCAAGGGAAATCACATAAACTACCGTTTTCACCATCTCTTTCCAAGTATGATGAGTTTTTTGAACTTGTAGTCTCCGATCTCTGGGGACCAGCCTCGGTCTCATCTGAAGGGTATCTCTACTATGTGTCTTTTATTAATATGTGTAGTCGTTTCACATGGATTTATTTGATTAAACGAAAGTCTCAAGCTCTCGAGTGTTTTCTACAGTTTCGACAGATGGTGAAGAATCAGTTTGTGAAATGTATTAAAAAGTTTCAAAGTGATTGGGGTGGTGAATTTCGAAATTTTACATCTGTTTTAGCCACACATGGTATTCTTCACCGATTGTCCTGTCTTTATACTTCTGAACAAAATGGAGTTGCTGAACGTAAACATCGCCATATTGTGGAAACGAGAATTACGTTGTTGGCTCAGGCTAATGTGCCTATGGACTACTGGAGTTATGCCTTCCGGAATGTTGTACATCTCATCAATCATCTACCAACCTCCGTCTTGGGTGATCAATCTCCGTATCAACGTTTGCATGGTCATCCACCAGAGTATGAGCATCTCCGAGTATTTGGGTGCTGTTGTTTTCCCTGCTTACGACCGTTTGTTCAACACAAGCTTGACTATCGCTCTCAATCTTCTACGTTTCTTGGGTACAGCTCTCAGCACAAAGGTTATTTTTGTTTACTACCGGATGGGAAGATTGTTATATCCCGTCATGTGATTTTTGATGAACAAAAGTTTTTGTTTTCTGCTTTTGGCTCTTCTAATAGTCAGCAGTCTCAATCTGTGAGCTTTCCTACATATGTTCCCATTATCAGATCAACTGGTACTCAAAGTAGTGCAGCATGTTCTGGAGCTTCTGAAGCGCTCCCTGTTGATTCTATAAATGCTCGCCAGACTTCCAGCGCAACTAGTTCTATACCATCTGCTGTCTTGGGTTCTTCAGCAACTAATCATCGGGGATCTTCTGAGAACAACAGTATCTTGCGAAATGCATCAAGTTCCTCAGCTGATGGGTCTCAGGAAAGGTTGTCATCTGCAAGAGTAGATGAGCCTGTTAACACTCATTCCATGGTTACTCGGTCTAAAGCAGGGATATTTAAGCCAAAGGTGTTGTATGTTGACATAGCTGAATTTGAGCCTTGCTCGATTAAAGAGGCTCTTGCTCGTCTTGAATGGCGACAGGCAGTTCAAGTTGAGTTTGATGCATTGTTAGCCAACTCTACCTGGGATCTTGTTCCTCTTCCGTCTGGTTGCAAAGCTATTGGATGCAAATGGTTGTTTAAAGTAAAAAAGAATCCTGATGGGTCTGTTGATCGGCGGAAGGCTCGGTTAGTTGCAAAAGGATGTTCTCAGGTACCGGGATGTGATTTCACAGACACGTTCAGTCCAGTCGTCAAATCCGCAACTATACGTGTTGTTATATCCATTGCTGTTTCTCATGGGTGGCAACTCAGGCAAGTTGATGTCAATAATGCTTTTTTGAACGGTGATTTAACTGATGAAGTTTTCATGGAGCAACCCCCGGGGTTCGTTCGATAGGGCACCCATAGTGAAAAACTGGTATGTCGTTTGACTAAAGCCCTTTATGGTTTACGACAAGCTCCTCGTGCCTGGTTTGACAAATTGAGAAAATTTCTGATTGACAATGGGTTTGCTGTGTCTAAGTCTGATGCTTCTTTATTTGTCAAAGCTCTTGATGAACTCATTTTGTATGTTCTTGTTTATGTGGATGACATTATTATCACTGGAAACTCGTCTGCTGAAATTGATAGCTTTATTCAACAACTTAACGACAAGTTTGCTCTTAAAGATTTGGGTGAGCTTCATTATTTTCTGGGAGTAGAAGTGAACAAATCTGCTTCTGGTAGTCTTCATTTGAGTCAGCAGAAATATATTAAAGAACTTCTTAATCGTTGTTCTATGGCTAGTGCGAAACCTGTTCATACACCAATGATCAGCTAGTCTATGCTGTCTAAAGATGAAGGTGAACGACTTGCTGATCCAACTGAGTATCGAAGTTTGGCTGGAGCTCTTCAATATATTGTTTTAATGCGACCAGACATTTCGTATGCGGTAAATCGGGTATGTCAATTTATGCATGCACCCACTACAGTACATATGACTGCTCTTAAACGTATTCTGAGATACCTACGTGGCACTCTTTCTCATGGTCTGGTTTTTCGTCAGTTGGATAGACTCTCGTTGGTTGGTTATGCAGATGTGAACTGGGGTCTTGATTTTGATGATCGTCGCTCTACAACAGGATATTGTGTCTATTTTGGGGATAATCCTATCTCATGGTGTTCCAAGAAACAACAAGTTGTTTCTCGATCCACAGCTGAAGCTGAATATCGGAGTTTAACCGGAGCTACTAGTGATATTGTGTGGCTTGTTTCTCTTTTGTCCGAATTAAAACTCACATCTACTGATGTTCCTACTGTCTGGTGTGATAATACTAGTGCTGTGGCTGTTGTAGCTAATCCTGTTCTGCACTCCAAGTTCAAGCATGTTGAACTTGATTTATTTTTTGTTCGTGAAAAGGTGGCTAATGGCGAGTTGATTGTTGGTGAAGTTCCGGCAAGTGATCAGGTTGCGGATATTCTCACTAAGCCATTATCCGTATCTCTGTTTACTCATTTTCAGCATCTTCTTCAGATTGTACCATTAGAAGAAGCTAGGTGAATGTTATAGTATATTCACATGTGATAAAATAGAGGTTAGCATTCTGTTATGAGCTAGCAAATTATCTGTTAGGCATGGTTGTCTATATAATCTCTGTATCAAGGCTTGTAAAGAGACAGATTCATTTTCTATTCAACACTCATTCAATATTTTCTATTCAACATTCTTTCACCAAATTTCCACTAATACATGAAATATTCTACTAATACTTGCCGATCTGTTTGTGGAATCTGTTCTGAACCAGCAGGAGAAATGGCAGAGGCTATTGTATCCTTAGCTGTTGAAAGAATTTCTGGTTTACTCATCCAGGAAGCTGTTTTCCTCGAAGGTGTGAAAGATCAAGTTGAGAGCCTAGCGGCTGAACTGAAGCGAATGCAGTGTTTCTTGGAGGCTGCGGATCGCAAGCTTCAACAATATGTGTGTTTCCAGCATCGGGTGTCGGAAATCAGAGATCTTGCTTATGATGCTGAATATGTCATCGACTCTTTTATTCTTAAAGCAGTACATCAACGAGGTTTTCATGGGATTGTCAAGAGATTCACCTCCATTTTCACCAAACCTTCTTATCTACACAGAATCGGCGTGCAGGTCAACGCAATCGAGACCAAGCTTCAAAACATTTCCAAGAATCTTCCAGCTTATGGGATACCCGATGATGGAGAAGGTTCTATCTCAATTTTCAAGGTGCAGCAACAGTTAAGAAGGACATACTCACATGTCGAGGAAGAGGGCGTTGTTAGCTTGAAAGTTAGCACGAAGGATGTCATGACCAAGTTGATGACTAAAGAAGATAGACCCCACGTCGTGGTTTCCATAGTCGACATGGGGGGCCTCGGTAAGACTACTCTTGCAAGAAAAGTATATAATCATGTTGATGTGAGACGCCATTTTGATTTCTTGGCTTGGTTTCCTATCTCCCAACAATTTAAGCCGAGAGAAGCTTTGCTTAGTGTCTTGAAGAAAGTTCTCTCTCCTTCTAATGATGAAAGAGAGAAAATTGAGAAAATGGACGAGATTGAGCTGACGAGAATGCTTTTTGATGCTTTGAAAGAAAAGCGGTATTTGGTGGTCCTCGATGATATTTGGAGAAGCGAGGATTGGGATATTCTTAAACCTGGTTTTCCACGAGGAAGAAAGGAAAGCAAAATATTGTTCAGAACACGAATAAAAAATATGGCTTCAGGTGCCGATCCTTGGAGCATTCCCATGGAGCTCTTACTTCTTACAGATGATGAAAGTTGGAATCTTTTGTGTAAGAAAGCATTTCCAAGGAGCAAAATGGGTTCTCAATGATGCTCAGAAGAATTTATGAAGCTTGGGAAAGAGATGGTGAAAAAATGTGGAGGTCTACCTTTAGCAATTGTTGTGTTGGGAGGCTTGCTGGCAACAGAACAGTCATTGGCTCAATGGGAGATGGTTCACAAAAACATCCATGGACACTTAAATGAGCTCCCACACAAAGATCGTCAATATAGTGCAGTGAACCAAATTTTGGTTTCAAGCTACAACGCCTTGCCTTATCCTTTAAAACCATGCTTTCTGTATCTTAGTCATTATCCAGAAGATTGGGAGATACCGAAAAGAGAACTCATTCGTTTATGGATCGCTGAAGGTTTCATTCCGGAAAACGAGGAATTCTTGATGGAGGATTTAGTCGAAAAATTCCTAGAAGAGCTTATAGATATAGGAGCTTGGTTCAAGTTGTCAGGCGAGACTATACAGGAACAAATGTGAAGACATGTCAAGTGCATGATCTCTTGAGGGACTTGTGCATGAAGAAAGCAAGAGAGGAGAAGTTCTTGGAAATTATTCAACAACCACTGCATAAACTTGAAGTGACATTGGCAGAATCTATGCTACGAAGAATTTCTATTAATCCTAGTAAATCGGAAGTTTATTTGAAGGGAGAGCATCCAAAATTACGTTCTTTGTTTTCTCCGAATGTGGAATTGGTAGAATTATGCATTTCAAAATTCAAAAGCTTCAAATTTTTAAGGGTGTTGACTCTTGCAAAAGGGGACAGTGACGAAAAGTGGCATGTGTCGACTAAAATTGGTAATCTCCAACATTTGAGATACTTGAAGTTACACTATCCTAACAAAATGATTTTGCCGCGATCTATTGGTAGGTTGAAGAGTTTTTACACTTTATACATCAGGTTTCGTTATGACATTATAATTCCAGATGGTGTGTTTAAGTTGGAACGTTTAAGGCATCTTGTAATAAAAGCGTATAGCAAATATTCTTCTGTATGTGGATTTAGTTAGCGGCAAGGGTTCACTTCAAAAAATATTGAAACTTCGAAGTTCATAGTGGTGGGTGAGAAGCCAGTTGAAAATAATGTGGTGCTTAGGTGGACTAATATTCAGAGATTAGGAATAGTATTTATTGGAGCAAAATATGTGAAGCCTACCCTAATCTTGCTAACCAAATTGCAACGCCTTGGGTCAGTGTCCTTAAGTATTCCTGATGGCTCACACCTAGACTTAGAACCCCTTTCTCAATATTATCACCTCTCCAAACTGAAATTATGGGGGTGGATAAAAGATGAGCCACATCCGAACGGTCATTTTTTGAAATTTCTTCCATCAAATATTGTCAAATTAACATTGGTTGACTGTCAACTGAGCCAAGATCCAATGGCTGTATTAGAAAAGCTATGTTATTTGAGGATTCTCCATTTGAAAGAAGCATATATTAGGAGTAAAATGGTGTGCTCTACAAATGGATTTCCTAAACTTGATTATCTTAAAATGTTTCCTTTAAGAAAGTTGGAGGAGTGGGAAATAGAAGAAGGTGCAATGACATGCCTTCGAAAATTGGAGTTAATCTGGCTAAATAATTTAAGGATGCTTCCTGAAGGATTGAGGTATATTACTACTCTCCAAGAACTGAGATTAGTGGGAATGCCTTCGTCATTGAAAGAAAGGATTAAAGTGATAGATGGAAGAGAAGGAGAGGATTTCTATAAAGTGCGCCACATTCCCTCCATCAAAGTATATGATCCCAAATAGAAGCCAACATCACGTGAGGTATTTATTTCTGTAAAATAATAATCTTTACATTCTTTTTCTTTTCTTTTTACCCATAGAGTTAGATATTGATATAATATTGATAAAATAACAGGATAGAAGAATATATCTTTAATTACCATAAAAATTATAATTAAAATATTAAAAAAAAGAATTTCTAATCATATTTCTAGAAAAACTAAAATTTTAATATTATTTTAATATTTCATATTTTTAATTATTATACATAAGAGATGATGATATATACATACCATTTTTTTTCTTGATGTAGGTTATCTAATCAGCACTGGAATGTACTTTGCTGAGATATCTAATTTTATTGAGTGTGTGTATGTATTTTTTATAAGAATTAGATTGCTATATATTATGAGATTTCATTAAGTGTGTGTATGTATTTTTTATAAGAATTGGATTGCTATATAGTATGAGCTTTGAATGAAGTGATTGTTTGCTATATATCTAATGCTCGCTTCTGGCCTCCCAATTTGCTTATTTTTTTATAAAATCTATCTTCTTATTAATTGGTCATTTGCATCTATTTGATTGAAATTAATCAATTTAAACAGAAGAAAGAAATTCTAAGTAACTCATTAGATGTTAAATGGTTAAATTCATTATTTAAATAGTAAAATAACCCATTTAAATTTACAACTCACTATTTCAATTAAAAATTAGATGATACAATGTCAATCAAAACATATAACATGTATACTTTCATATGACATAAGAAAAATATGTACGATTTCTTATAACAAAATGTATAAAACAGATTTATACTAATCTTGACTTATGTGGAATGATGATTAAATTTTTTATCAGGTACCCGTTTGACACAAGTTCAAACAATATGAATCCCATCCCCAACTAAATATTATATAAAAAGAGTCGACATTAATCATTTTGAAGCTTTTAACTGTTTAATAAATGATATTAATCATTCCATTAAGTTTTTTTTAATCAAAATCATCATAAAGTATTAAATACTTTTTGCTCATTTACTATTTACTAAGAACAACCATATAATTAAATATCTTTGAGTCTAGAATTATTTCAACATTTACCTTAAATTAAACACGGTACTGTAACATATCTAGTAATCAGCTAATTGACAGGTTAATCAAACATTTTGTGAATTAAACTCCCTTTTAATCTAAATTCACAACAGTTTGTGTGCTTAAGAAAGTTGAGTTTCACATAATTTATTCTTCCTATAAACAATAAGAACAAAGTAGCGACTCAACTTTCTATTGAAGACTTGTTTTAATGTAGCAAATTGAGGGAACTCTATGTACTAGATAACCGTGTTAAATGCTTCATTTTCAATCAACCAAGAAGCATTTATATACATGTTTCTGAAAAGTAAAAATCTTAGCCTCACATTTGTAAGCAGTTTTACCCTGATATGAGACAAGCCTACTGATGAAACAGAAGTTACGGCAAGGTGATCAGAAGAGGCATTCACTAACCTCACACGATAATGTTGTTTAATCAGCACTCAAAGCAATTGACGAAGCTGCTGATTTTCGTTCCGGAGAGACTTAACCTCTTCCATCAGTTCAGCTTGGTTCTGTAATATGGAGCTCATCACACGAGACATCTCCATCTGTTCCAATGATTTCCGCGAATTAGAGCTGAGAATATGTACATGAAAGCCAAAGCAACATAAAGGGAAGGATGATAGGAAAATACCTCCTGCATGTGGAATTGTCTTAAAATTTCAATATGCAAGTTCCTCATATATCCACGAATGGATATCTGAAATGAATCGAGGGTTTCTTCTAGAGTTCGTTGAAATAGCTGAAGAGTAAAGTTGCTTCCTTGTTGGAGATCTGTTGAGATGCCTTGGGGGGTTGTAAAGTTCCTCCCTATTATGGTCACGATCAATGAAGTGTCATATCCGGGAAAAAACACTATGAAATGTATAGAAATTCCTAAAAATCCTTCATCCAGGATGACTTCACTACTCAAATGCATTAAAAGACCAAAGTGATTAGAGAAATTAATGTAGTGAATAGTTATTTAACCAAACCAGATATTATACATTCACTGCTGGAAGAACTCCTGATGCCGCTGCAGTCAATGAATCTGACCTCGATAACAGGCTATTAAACAGCTCTTCTCTGGTTTCAGCTCCTGTTTTCTTTGTTTTTGGAGAAGCCACCAAATGGGATGTTCCCTCACTAAAAGCAGATGTAGTACTAATTTTCTCGGCATATGTTGAACTTGAAAACCTTCGAGGAGGTGCTAAAGATGCTAGTTTTGGTGAGTCAAGGCTGCCAGCTCTAGTAATGCCTTTTGAACCAAAAGATAAAGCAGACATGGAGCTCGAGCAGAGATGTTCAGGATATCCCAATGAAGAAGTCTCCTGATTTGACGAGATCTTTCGTGTGCAAATTTTCATAGCTCAGGTTAGAACTGGTCTGACTGAGCATTGAAGACTCATCTTGTGCAGCATAAATAGAGCTTGTTGTCAGACCACCAGAAGCTGGCATCCCAAAACGAGATGGCAGCTGGCGAAGGTGAGCAAATTTGTCAGGTATCTTCTCACCACCCCGAGCTTCTGGAGGAGTGATGGAGGTCTCTTCACTCTTGGAAGATGGTGTAGGGGTAGATTCCAATGCTGTAAAAGACTTCGTCACATCCTGTAAAGATAAGTGGTGTACAAACATCATTATGGGGAAAAAAGACTGAAAAGCCATATCAATTGCTCTCAAAAAAACCAAATTAAGTATCAGAAACAGTTCTATGACAAAAGAACATAGGATATAATAGCCTGTGAATCAAGCTCAGCTAATTCATTTATTAAGAGAAATGAAAGTTGTTGGAAATGACATCCCACTGCAGATGATAATAAGTTGTCTGCAATTGTAAATCAGAGAAATCCTCAAAACATGCAAAGCCATACTAAAACACAGTTGATCTATTGGACTTGTTAATACAAACACGCATAATGCCCCAAACACACAACATAATGCACAAAAAAACCACATTCCCATTCTATGCAAAAATGACAACTTAGTGCTAGAAGGTATGATTGAGAGAGCGTTTGTGTTTAGAGAAATCAAATCTGAGATTTACTTTCTATTTCTTTTGTTCTGTATCTTTCATTAAACCCACACCATATTCATCTGTACATAGCATATATATAAAGAGCTGGACTAAAATCTCATAACAACTAACAGACTCTCGCTATACTAACAGTTTCTTGGCTAACCAACTAACTACATTAGCTAAGCCATGTGATACTCTATCATGCACCCATCTTCCCACCTAGTGAGACGCAAAGAAGATTTCGAAACAGCGTAAAGTGTGTTACTGACAAGGGTTTCGTAAATATATTCGCCACTTGGTCACAAGCCGGAGCTTCACCTACCAGAAGAGACCCATCTGCAACCTTTTCACGGGCAAAGAACAAGTCTAGTTCGACATGTTTGAATTTTGAGTGCAAGACCGCAACTGCTACTGCACTTGAACTATCATACCAGACAGCTAGAATATCATCAGACACAACTCGTAACTCCTGAAGTAATGAAATTAAACAAGTCATCTCACTTGTTGCCACACCAAGGCTCCTATATTCAGCTTCAGCTTAGACCCCATCACTTTTTGTCTCCACTTAACCTTTTCTCTTAAAAAAAATAAAAATAAAAGCGAGTCATTTTTTATTATAAAAAATTGCTTTTTTTTATTTTTCTTTCCCCAAATATCCTATTTCACAAAACACGTGATTTTCTCCTCCATCCACTTTGAATATATGTTATTTTATTTAAAAAGTTAAGTTCCATTTTAATAATAATAATAATAATAATAATAATAATAATAATAATAATAATAATAATAATAATAATAATCTTCAGCTATTTGCTGTCCAAGGAAATATAATTACCAACCTCGCCCTGAAAAAAGCTCTTCAAAACTTCTGATACAGAGAAATACTTCTCCACTAATACATATAATATTCTACTAATACTTGCCCATCTGTTTGTGGAATCTGTTCTGAACCAGCAGGAGAAATGGCAGAGGCTATTGTGTCCTTAGCTGTTGAAAGAATTTTTGATTTACTCATCCATGAAGCTGTTTTCCTCGAAGATGTGAAAGATCAAGTTGAGAGCCTAACGGCTGAACTGAAGCGAATGCAGTGTTTCTTGAAGGACGCGGATCGCAAGCTTGAACAAGATGTGAGTTTCCAGCGTCGGGTGTCGGAAATCAGGGATCTTGCTTATGATGCTAAAGATGTCATCGACTCTTTTATTCTTAAAGCAGCACATCAACGAGGTTTTCATGGGATTGTCAAGAGATTCACCTCCATGTGTGTGATTGTTCAGCTCTGATGGAGTTCTTATGTTATGAGAATGCTAGCTAACTATGATGTTAGACGAAAGCCATGTTGGTGGGGTTGGTTTATGATCGGTACTTCTTTATCTCTTCGGAATTCTATTTTATTATGTCGGAATAAAGTCGATCGTAAAATTTATGTTGGACTATTCTTTCATTTTTACTGGATATTATTCTGTCTTATATATAAATATTTGGAAATATATTATCTCTGTTATGATGAAAGTGCAAAGTCGGTAAGCAATGTTTTTCTTCTGGCTTTCTCTGAGGAATACTCAGTATCCTTATTATTATTTTTATGAGTTATGTTCTCAGATTTCAGGTATGGTATTGTATCTTGAATTTCCTTATTTTGGTTTTCCTATCATTCATACTTCGTAAATTATTAATCATGGCTTATCTTTAAAGTGTGTTCTTTAGCTTGTGATAACTATGTCTATTACGATTATGCTTTTGGTTTGATCATAGAAACATGGTGATTCTGATATCTGGATTTCTCTAATTTTCGTGTAAGAAATTGACATCGGAAAAGGTATAAGTAGTGAAAATATTTGAATCTCTCTATTGAAGGAATTTTCGAGACGAAAATTCTTAATTGAGGAGAGTTGTAATAGCCCAAATTTCAGCGATGTCGGAAATAGTGGTTCGAGACCACCAAATCCAACAAATGAACTTGTAGCTTATATTATTTAATATTTACGAGCCAAATGTAGCTTTTAAAATATTTTGAAATAGTAAATTGCATTTTATAAAGATTTATTTGGTCAAGGAATTGAGAAAAAGAGGTATCGAGATCTCGGTGTTATAAACCGAGTCATAAATATTTTTAAAAATATTTACGGAATGTCAATAAAGTAGTATTAAAATTTCGTTAGAAAATTTTAATGTTTGGATGGTTAATTAAATAAAAAGTACTAAATTGAAAAAAAATGTAAAAGTTACTAGAAGGATTAAATAGTTTAATTTTCAAATGAGGAAAGATTTAAGAAGCAATTATGCCAATCGTCAAACTTGAGGCGGCATAAGCATAAAAATCTAAGATTTTTATGTGTTAAAATATATTATTTGATAATTACATTATTATAATATATTATTATTAAACAAATGAAACAAAGGAATAAAAAGAGAAAGAAAACAGAGAAGCAAAAGAAAGGAGGGAGAAAAGAAGAGAAATAGAAACAGAAACCCAAACGAAACAGAGAGCAGGGGAAGGAAAGAAAGAAAAAGAGAAGAGAAAGAAGAAAAGGGACAAAATTGGAAAAATTACCAAAATTAGCTAAATAAAAAGGGGACCAAATTGGAATATCTAGAGTTTTTCTTCATTTCTCTTCATTTTCATCAGCTGAAAAATAGCCATGGAAGAGGGTTTAAGCTGGTTTTCATACTCTGGCTTCATGTAAGTTTAATTCTTGCTTTCGCCTTGAAATTTCTATGTTTTTGGATTTTTACAATTGTGCCCAACATATTAATTCATTAGTTTTTGATTCTATGGCTAATTTTTAAAGTTGATATGGATTAGTGATGGACGAATATGATGAATAAATACTGAATTAAAGCTTTAATTTTCTTATATGATGATTTTATCAAGTAAAATTGATGGAAATTTGTTTTAGGACCTAATTGTGAAGGAGTTGAAATTAAGGCCTAGTGTTAAAATTCTGATTTTCAAAGGTTAGGAAGTAGTTTAAAATGATAGATAAAAGTATTAAATGAGAACATTAGCTCAATTGAGGGGTTAATAGAGTAAGGACTGAATTGTATGAATTATGGAATTTGGGACAAAATAAAAATCAACATGTTACACTAAAGCAGTTTTGGACAGCAGCAGTTGTCTAACTTTGACAAATCACCAAAAATGGTATAAATTGAATTAGACATTTAGTGAGATATATAATTAAAGCTTGTTGAGTCTATTTTCATATAAAAGAAACAGAGCAAGCAAAGGAAGTCTACATTTTGAGATATTCAAATTTTTGTAAGACTGGTTTAGAATAACTTTGTGATCCACTGTTCTTACTTTATAAATTCACTAAAAATTGCAGAAAAATAATTATGAGTTATAATTTATATTTTTGTATTCCTTAGTGAGTCTATTTTCATTAGAAATAATTAGAAACACTATATGCAAATCGTACTATGAGATAATTGATTTTTAGTGAATAAAGGTCAGAGCCATCGACTGTGTAATAGGGGAGAACTTAACTAATAAACTGGACTAATTGGGAACACTAAAAATTCTGGAAAAACTATAGTAAGAAGATATGTGAGTCTAGTTTCAAAGAAAATTAATAGATCTTAATTTGG
This sequence comes from Gossypium australe, assembly GCA_005393395.2. Taxonomy (NCBI): domain Eukaryota; kingdom Viridiplantae; phylum Streptophyta; class Magnoliopsida; order Malvales; family Malvaceae; genus Gossypium; species Gossypium australe. Next base: position 141,606,019 of record CM016623.1, read on the forward strand.
AGTTTTGTATCTCAAGAAAAAAATAATTTAGTGACTATGACACGGATGGAAAGCTTGAATATTCACACAAGTAAATAGTGAAAACTATAGATAATGTTACTTACAAGTGTGTTGTTTATACTAAGGATGTGGATGGAGAAGAGGAGGAGGAAAAATAATATATGAATGACTTGTGTATAAATTGATTACGTGCTCGATTATAATTGATAAATGTTGAATTAGAAATGATATAATATTTTATTTGGAATATTTATTATGAAATTATGATTATCGTTATAATACAAAAATTGAACTTGTGAGTTTATATGGCTAAATTTTAGTGATCATTTGTTAATTTTATGAATTTCATGATGTGTTATTTCATATGTATTGATGATAAAATTGTGAATAATGTAAAAGCATGAAAATAGAATAAATGATCAAATTGAGCACTTCAGTTCAGTGACAACATGAATTGACGAAAAATACAATGGTTAAACCATGGCAACAAGTGATAAGTGATAGCTTCGGCTACGCTTATCTGATCAAGGACAAGTGATAAGTGATAGCTTCGGCTACACTTATTGTAATAACCAATTTTTGTCCAGGCCCAGTACAGACTAAGGGCCCAATCAATAAAACAAAAGCCATTATTAAAAAGCCAATAAAATAAAAATCCAGTCCATTTACAGAACAAGTCCAGAGCCCGTAACCGACTTGGTACCAATCTTGGGCGTGACGAGGGTGCTAACCCTTCCTCGCACGTAACCGACTTCCGAACCCGTTTTCTCAAATTTCGTAGACCAAAAACACTGTTTTAGTAAATCAAAAGTTTTATTAAAACAATGGTGATCCGATCACACCAAATAAAGGTCGGTGGCGACTCCCATTCCAAAACCCAAGTCGATTCCCCTTTTTTTTCAAAAAAAATGGTTACGACAGCTTGGCGACTCCGCTGGGGACCTTGAGAGTCGAGCCATAAAATTGATTGTTTTCTATCTTGTTGTCGAAAATTTAAAATTTGATTTGGAAAATTATGATCCTCTTATTGCATTCGCTTACATCATCTCATGTGGTTATTATGGTTTGAGTCTTATAAAATGCTTGTGCATCATATTGCATGACCGCTGGGTCACACCTTCTTAAGTGGGAGTGAGAAGCTACTCTTTTGTGAGGTTTTTACCTTCGTGCAAGATAGTGGATCACTTTCGAGATACATCCGTACCTATGTCTTCGTGAGATTTTTATCTTCGTGCAGCCATAGGGAAATGTATTCCCCTGAACCGAACTCTGTCCATATGAGCCTATAATGGGTGAGGATCAAGGTATTTATTGGTTCGGGTACCTTTACTCTATAACCAAACCACATATAGAAACCTAGGAGCCTACCCTAGGTAGAATTGTACCAAACCCTAGCGGTCACCCGGATAGGTGTTCTGTGTTTGTTTATTTCTCTTGCACTAACCCGTTTTCTTTTGTGATTGCTTATCTCTCCTATGCTAACGTGTTTTCTTCTGTCTTGACTGCAGTGCATTGCATCATCTTAGAAAAGAAGTGTTGATTATATTCGGTTGCTAAATGGGAGAGTTTGTCATAAGGAAATGTGTTACTTGATAAAGTGGATTGTAATACGGTCGTACGAACATGAGGACATGGCCGTATATGCGATCCGTTTTATGTAAAGAAACGTATCTTCTAGAAAACTTCTTCTAATGGAATCGAATTCATGATTAGCACCTCTATTTTTGCATTCATACCATGCATTTGCATTGCATTGCATACGGCAGCATCATATCACCCTAATCATTCACTAAGGCTAAAATCGTATAATCTATAGTTGTGACACCACGAATCTGAAATCACGTCATCCTTATAGGACACGGCTAAGAGCTAGAGCTATGGATGCAAAACTCAACGAAAGAATCGAAAGAATGGAAAGGATCCAAAGAGAGTTGCAAGAGCAGTTGGCTAAGTCGCAACAGGAAGTAAAAGATCTGGTGGTGAGATCTCGAGAGGAATCACTCGAGCAAAGGGATCAAATGGCCAAAATGATAGAGATGATAACAGCTTTGGTCAAAGGAAAAGGACCCACACAGAGCTCTGACATCACAGAGTCCCAGTCAAGAGCTAATCACGATCCGCTCTATCTCCTAGGATTCACTCCGCCTCACGCTCATGCAACGCAAAGAGGATATCCTAAAGGGGAACCGGCAGGCCTAGAACCACGACCTGCACCACCTGCTCATCTAGGGCAAGGTATATTTGTATCAAATTCCGGAGGTAATTCTGCTAATCCAATAGTTCCAGATTTGGATGATCCGGTAGAAATAGCCAGGTTGAAAACGGAAGATCGTTATGCTCAGGACAAGTATGAGAGTCTGGAAGAAAGACTCAAGGCGATAGAAGGTATTGAAGTCTTCTCTGCACTAAGCGCCAAAGAACTCAGTTTGGTGCCCGATCTGGTTCTGTCTCCAAAGTTTAAAGTGCCAGATTTTGAAAAATATGATGGGACGAGATGTCCGAAAGCGCATCTTATCATGTTTTGTCGAAAGATAGCCGATTATGTAATGAAGACAAATTGTTAATACACTGTCTTCAAGATAGCCTGGTCGGATCAGCCCTCCGATGGTATAATCAACTCAGCAGGGAGAGGATCCGATCATGGAAGGACCTAGCATCAGCATTCTGTGAACAATACAAGCATGTCTCCGACATGGTGCCCGATCGACTAACGCTGCAGATGATGGAAAAGAAGCCAACAGAGACTTTTAGACAATACGCTCAAAGATGGAGGGATATCTCGGCCCAAGTAGAACCCCCACTGACTAAAACTGAGATAACAGTCCTCTTTATCAACACTTTGAAAGCGCCATTTTATGACAAGCTGGTGGGAAACGCCACAAAAGACTTCGCCGATATCGTAATGTCTGGAGAAATGATTGAGAATGCCATAAAGAGTGGAAAAATAGATGCAAGAGAAAGTGTCAAAAGGTCAAGCTCGAGAATTATGAAAAATGAAGTGAACAACTTGAGCAAGCGTTCCAAGTCAGTCTCTGCAGGTCAACCGAGGGCTGCGACCACTGGTCATCAGGGATCATCAAGTCAAGAATCCAATGCAAAGCGTCTCCAGTTTACACCAATTCCAATGACATATGGGGAGTTGTATCAAAGCCTGTTTGATGCACATATGGTGGCTCCACACTACATGAAACCAGTGCAACCCCTATACCCCAAATGGTATGATTCGGATACCCAATGCGAGTATCACGCGGGAATAACGAGCCACTCAATCGATAACTGCATTGCATTTAAGAAATTGGTGGAGAGGCTTATTAAAATAGGGGTTTTGAAGTTCGATGAGTCGACCGGAGCAATAATTTGTGATAATTGAAGGAGAGGGCGAGAGAGTCTCGATTCCTTAAAGAAGTCATCAGAAGCCTAGAAATCAAGAAGTCAGAACGCCAATGACACATTCGAAGAGAAAATGGGGGCATAAAGCTTTCCGAAGCCTTACACACTTGGGAATGTTTTGAATAATAGGACTGTCAAAGAAACCTACATTTTTAGCTAATCTAGAGTAATATTCAAAACATGCTTGGGGCAACAAGAGTCCTTTTGTGAAATGGGCTTGTTTCCAGAATTGTTATTTCAATAAATGCATTTTTATTTTCACTCCTCACATTTCATACTCTACATCGTTTCATTTTCATATCATACTTTTAATTTTCTACCTTCATGCCCACAATGGGTCCCCCAGATGCCAATGACATGAGCGACGCTGTTACCGATTCTCTTTTTAATGAGATATGTGTCTAAAGGGATTGGAGAACTGTGGAGATGACAGAGGTCACAACTTATTTCCTAAATTGTCAAGAATGGTAGATCATATCTTACGAAGTGTCAATAAACACTACAAGGGAGTTGAAGATGGAAGCTTAGCTTGCCGCAGGAACAAGGCAAGGAATCATTGAGTTATCTCCAAGAGTTCAAAGATATTTTCGTATGATTACGTTAAGACACACCGGGACTACTAAGGCACGAGTATGCTGTCAAAGCTAAGTAAGTCACAGAAGGAGTCCATAAGGATGTTTGAAGATCACATGCTGATAGTTCTACCCTGACTAAGCCAATCAAGAGGTTCGAGCTACTGGTCTACCCAGAAAGGAAAATTGCATCAAACGCCAAATCGAGGAAGACAGAACTTATGTGCCTCTTCCCCCTTTTTTTCTACACGTGGGGCATAGACGTTATCAAGCCAATCTCCTCGAAAGCTTTTGGTCTGCATCGATTCATTTTTTTGGATGTCGATCTCTTCAATAAGAGGGTGAGGGTCGCTTCATATGCCAATATTACAAAGTCGATAGTCATTAGACCAAAAAGGGAAAAAAGAAAAAATATTAACAAAAAGGCGAAAAGATCATATTTAACCGCACAATGTCAAAAGTTTGCGGTCTTTTCAAAGATCAAGTGCCACGTCATAGTGTAAAAAAAGGGGGGGCAACAAAACAAAGATTGTTAGGGAGATAACCTAAACTTGTGAATGTTGGCGTATAGAAGTTACGTTTACCCTTTTATGCTCATTAAACTTCGGCCAGGACCTCTGCTGGGACAACGCTTTCCTCATTAGATTTTGCCTAGTGAAGTCAAAATCCTCTTTTCCCCAGGCACAGGCCGAGCCAAAATTGGATAAGGTGGAATGGATCCAATCCCGATGTGATCAAGTGGATTTGAAAAGAAAATGTTGAGAGATATCTGTCACGATCAGATGAAGCGAGTTTACAACAAAAAGGATCGCCGTAGAAAATTTCATGATAGGGCTTTGAAAGAAAAATTCTCTCATGCAAAAGAGACTTCAGAAGAAAGTAAATGTCAAACTAGGAAGGACCTCATGCAGCAAAGAAGGCCTGTTCTATGGAAGCATGGATATTGACAGAGATGGATGGCAAGGACCTGTCCAATTCGGTGAATTCAGATTTAACCTAAAAAAGGGGAATAAAAAATAAAAAAATAAAAAAATAAAAAAATAAAAAAATTCTCATCAAAAAAGAAGAAAGAAAAAGGAGAGGCCAAAGGCGAAAACCCGCAAAGGGCGCTTTGAGACCAAAGGTGGGTTTGAGTTGAAAACCCAAAAAGGGCAGCTCAAATTTTGATAAAAATGGGGCATACAGTAGTCTTGCTACCCTTGAAGTAACAATGAAGAGAAATGTTACGTCTTGGGGCATCGACAAAGTACTCCAGATCCCCTAAACACATATTGAGTTTAGAATTGTCCTCAAGAAGTTTGAACAGAGAAGCTCAAGCTGCGATATCTAGGGCACCTAGTTTCCATTTTTTCTGCTATCTTTGTCTTTGCAAAATTCACTCTAAATAAACTGGCTTCTTCATTGCATTCGCTAGCTTTGATTAACTTGTTTGTTTCGAGCTATGCTCCCAATAAATTTTCATTTCATCCATCATTATGGTCCTTTTTAAGCATTTTGCATTGAAATAACGATTATTAGACTAATAATACTTTCATGAAAGGAGTTTCGCATATTACTCTGGAAACCTCTAAACAATATAGGAGTCTGAAACAGGATAATTGCTTAAGATTCACCAAGCTTAAGGGTTGGAAATCTCGGAGTCCAAATTAAGGTTATCACTTCGAATTTTTGTCAAAAAATGGTGATTGAACAAAATGACAAAGTATCGCATCAGTGATACAATCCTGACGAAAAATGGGTATTGTTAACCCAAGTGCAAAACCAGAATCATTCTCGAAAGGAAATGATATTCTGCATTCATGTGAGCATCATGCATATACATCTGGTTGGGTCACCTAAAGAGTGATCATTAGAAGAAAGTTGATACAGATCCTGTACCTTTGAATAACAAGAGGGTGGGTTGAAGAAGATACAAATCCTATGTTTTAGAGTCGTAGTGGGATGAATAGAGGATATTCAAATCCTATACCCCCAGGTTACAATGAGATGAACCCTGAAGCTACAGTGGGGCAAATTTGTTGAGCAAGATATTTGTTTTCCCGGGTTTTCTATCATGAATACCAGCAGAGCAAGATCGCAGCCTAAGACATTGGTGATATAATGAGCGATGACCACCTTAAACTGTCAGAAGGGGATCATTCTCATGAAGCACCACATTCATGCAAAAAAAAAACACATTCAGTTAGGAGCATTTGATTCATTCCAATCATTACATCATAATCATTGCATAAGCATACTTATGACATTCTGCATTCATATAAATGCCATCCATAAGACACATCTATTTAGGGGCATTCGATCCATTCCGATCATTGCATCCTAATCTTTGAAAAAAGACCATTCTCATGACATTCTGCATCCATGCAAATGTCGGCCATAGTATATTTATTGAGGAGCATTAGATTCATTCTGATCATTGCATCCTAGCCATTTAGCATAAACATAAACACAAACTGATTTTACAAGACAAATTCCCTAGAGGACGTTGTCGCAACATCAGTGAATTTGAATATATCGCTTTCCCGAGTGGAGCAGATCGAAGACAATGAATCTCACCTCCATGAAGCAACGGTGTAGATTTAAGTCACCAGCCCTATCTCCCTAACCAGTAGTGTAATAGGTCGAGGATAGCAGATTTTGCCTTCCTAAGCGAAGTAGATCGAAGATAACAGATCTTGCCTTCCTAAACGAAGCAGATCGAAGATAGCAGATATTGCCTTCCTAAGTGAAGCAGATCGATGATAGCAGATCTTGCCTTCCTAAGCGAAACAGATCGAGTATAGCAGATACTGCCTTCCTGAGCGAAGTAGATCGGCGATAGCAGATCTTGCCTTCCTAAGCGAAGCAGATCGAGCATAGCAGATATTGCCTTCCTGAGCGAAGCAGATCGATGATAGCAGATCTTGCCTTCCTAAGCGAAGCAAATCGAAGATAGCAGATATTGCCTTCCTAAGCGAAACAGATCGAGCATAGCAGATCTTGCCTTTCTAAGCGAAGCAGATCGAGCATAGCAGATATTGCCTTCCTGAGCGAAGCAGATTGATGATAGCAGATCTTGCCTTCCTAAGCGAAGCAGATCGAAGATAGCAGTTATTGCCTTCCTAAGCGAAGCAGATCAAAGATAGCAGATCTTGCATTCCTAAGCGAAGCAGATCGAAGATAACAGATCTTGCCTTCCTAAGCGAAGTAGACCGATGTATTTTTAATTTCTGTCTTTTAATTTCTGTTCAAAAATCAACTCATAATACGAGAGGTGAGTTGAGCCTCGGGACACGCCAAGGTATTTTTAATTTCTGTCTTTTAATTTCTGTTCAACAATCAACTCATAATACGAGAGGTGAATTGAGCCTCGGGACACGCCGAGGTATTTTTAATTTCTGTCTTTCAATTTCTGTTCAAAAATCAACTCGTAATATGAGAGGTGAGTTGAGCCTCGGCGCACGCTGAGATATTTTCAATTTCTGTTTTTCAAACAAACAAAAAAAAAGTCAACTCATATTGTGAGAATAAGAAAGCAATTTGAAAAGTTCAGGTTTCATCGAAGTCCCAGCGGAGCAATTAGTAGATCGAAGCTACAAATCTCTTCGTGTCCTGAAGTCATATTGGATCAAGTTAAAAAAAACAAGATTGAGGAAAAGCGAATTAAAGCTACGGGTCATGTCTCGCAGAAGCAGCGGTGGAGTGGATCAAAGCAACAGGTTACAGCAGAGTTTGAAGATGTTCGAGGAAGACGAGGACAAATAAGTCAAGGCTTGGCCAAGACCGGACAAAATTGGTTCTTCTATTGTCTTTGCTCTATTCTCGTTTCACGACAATTAGCAAAGAGGGGCAGCTGTAATAACCAATTTTTGTTCGGGCCCAGTACAGACTAAGGGCCCAATCAATAAAACAAAAGCCATTATTAAAAAGCCAATAAAATAAAAATCCAGTCCATTTACAGAACAAGTCCAGAGCCCAACAACCCGAATGGCCCACTTTACAAGCCCAAATTAGAAACACAAAAACAACAAAAATAAAGAGTCCAAATACAAACTCAATAATACAAATAACAACCCAAATTGTATGACCCAATTACAAATGGCCCAATAAGGCCCAAAAAGAAAGAAACTTTCAAAAGCCTAGGGTTTCTGGAACCCCAGGCTCCACATGCCTTCTACAAGTGGCCACCACACGCCTTTGCCTCGCACACTCCTGACACCAGTCACTCCCCCCAAGCGCCTCGGCCTCCGCGTGCGCGCACGTCGTGCCCATCACTTGCAAAGGAACACGGCCAACAAGAAAGAAGACGACAAAAAGGGACGAACAGATTAAAAAAATGAGAAAAAGGAGACCCATACCTCTGTAAGTCGGGGGATAAAAGCCGAAGGAAAATGTTTTGTAAAAGGGGGGGATCTGGATGTATTACAATTTTTTCAGAAATACAAAAACAGAGTAGAAGTTCAAAAAAAAACTATCAGAAATCAAAGAAACATATTAAAAGGTTGTTTTCTTATTTTCTCTGTTTTATTTTCTGTTTCTTCTACTCCTTTTATTTTTTTATTTGCTGTTTTCAAAACCTAATACAAAGATCCATAACAAAACAATAAAAGGAAGGGGCCTTACTTGAACCGAGACGCGTCGCTAGAAAGCTCGTTCCGTCGTCGCCATCAGGTTCGAAATAGGGGCTTCGGACGAGCATCAAAGGCTCCTCTCTGCGTGACTCCGGCCACCGAATACGATGGTGGTACGACGCAGAGCCAGGGAAACCCAATCGTCGGGTGTGAGAGAAGAGAGGCAGAGAGAATCTGCTTACATGGTGACTGCTGCATTTTTTAGGGTTAAATCTATTCTGTTTTCTAAAAAAAGGAGTTGGGTCTTTAAACATGGAACAAAACGGCGCCGTTTCAGGTGGTGGGATCCGCGCATCGACCCGCTTGGTGACCGGATCCGCGCCTCTGCTTTAAAAAGGGTTATTTATGCCCTAAGTCCCTCCGCATTCTTAGTTGGTGCAGAATAATCTTTGCGTTTCTTTCAAATTTGCCCCCTAAACATCGCGCGCTTCATGATTTAGCCTCGCGCCAAAACGCTATGCCTCGTGGTGGGTTATTTACCCATTCGATCCCCACAAATTTGCGCGTATGGCACTGTGGCCCTTGTTCACCTTCTGGTTTATTTCAACTCTGGTCCTTATTATTTTATTTTGATTTCAATACGGTTTCCTATTTGTTTAAAAAGGTTTATATATTTATTTTTCTTCCAATTTGTACCATTATTATCATTATTAATATTGTTATTTATTTTGAGTTTTTGTGTGTTATCCTTATTAACCTAAATCGTTATTTTAACATTAAATATGCTTTATTTTTGACACCATTTAAAATTACTTCATGAATTACCGCCCTTTTACGTATTCTTGACTTAAAATTGTTTTGTTAATTATTTTAAAATTGTTTATGTATTATTTCTTTTCAAAATTGTTAGTTCACTATTCTTTGACTATTAATGTTGATGTTTAAAAATAATGTAAATTATATGATCATCATTCTTGCATGTATTATGATTTGTCTCTTCGTTATTATGGTGTATGTTATTGTTCCACCATCTTTATTATTATCCATGCATGTTAATATTTTGGAATAATAATTCCTGAATGTATTATATGTATTATTATCGTTATGCCAAATTTGCGTTATATTATCATAATTCGTCAAGCATAACCCATTCACTATTTAAATAAGGTTTCTTTAAAATCTAAATTACCAAACATGTATAATCTTCAAATACATTTATCAATTTTATCCAAAAGTAAAAGTTTATCAAAATAAGGCAATATTCTATGTTTGGAAACTCGAGAAGTCGTGCCCTATGTGTTGGGTTTTGGTTCCCCTCTTGGCCAAACAATCGAATATTCCTTTTGATATTTTTAATGCATGAGTCTCGGAATTATGAGATGATCTTGGATTCGAGGATTTAAATTATTGTGTCCTAAAGTATTGGATGTGATATTTTATTCCTTTGGAACGAGAAAATCTTGATGTTCAATTCGATAAAACTATGAGATGATATTGGATTCGAGGATATAAATTATCATGTCCTAAAGTATTGGATGTGATATTTTATTCCTTTGAAACGAGAAAATCTTGATTCAATTCGAGGAAACTAAAATGTTTCCAAAAGAGATCAGATTTTAAAATTCTTTTAAAATTTTCAAACTTTCGACATTAAGACATTAATTAATCAATTTGGTACCAATCTTGGGCGTGACGAGGGTGCTAACCCTTCCTCGCACGTAACCGACTCTCGAACCCGTTTTCTCAAATTTCGTAGACCAAAAACACTGTTTTAGTAAATCAAAAGTTTTATTAAAACAATGGTGATCCGATCACACCAAATAAAGGTCGGTGGCGACTCCCATTTTCATTTCAAAACCCAAGTCGATTCTCGTTTTTTTTCAAAAAAATGGTTACGACAGCTTATCTGATCAAGGACAAGTGAAAGTGGTAAGTGGTAGCTCCGACTACCTGATCAGTGAAAAGTGGGAGCTCTGGCTGCCTGATCAGTGAAAAGTGGTAGCTCCGACTACCTGAGCAGTGAATAGTGGTAGCTCCAGCTACTTGATCAGTGAAAAGTGGTAGATTTGGCTACCTGATCAGTGAATAGTGGTAGCTCCAGCTACTTGATCAGTGAAAAGTGGTAGCTCTGGCTACCTGATCAGTGAATAGTGGTAGCTTCGGCTACAAGTGATAAGTGATTTCCATGTAAGACCATATCTGGGATATGGCTTTGATGTGATGCGTGTTTAAGATGTAAGACCATAGCTGGGCTATGGCATTCTAGTGAAAAGTGATGAATTGACGGATAAGACCATGGGCGATCCATGGCAAAGTGTGAAACGTAGGTATGGTATTAACCATACTGAGTTGTGATATGTGGCACTGAGCAACACCGTGTAGCTTGTCATGATCGACAGGTTGTGTGAGCAAACTAATTCTATAAGGCGTTCACTAATCTGACAAAGTTTGGTAAGTGTTACATGGAATTATGTGATATAAGGAAATACGAGTTGATGAGACATGAACATAGAACTTGGTTGATGAATGAGTTCATTTGTGATTATATATTTGTACACCCTTGAGTGTATTATCCATGTGAATTGGTATTCCAAATGAGTTAATGAGAAAAGTTCTAATATTAAATAATCTGAAATTTGAAATGAAATATTATGAAACCGTACTTGAAATACATTGGTATATCTTGTATATGTTATTTGAGTTCATAATGTGAAAAGGAAATGCATGTGGAAATTTGAGATGATGATATCGCTACATGGAATCTATTGATGGATATGTACATCCAAATTATTATGATAGATTTTAGTGAATATTAAAATTGGACTCAATAAGTGATTTGTCAATTTAAATTGTGATTGGCATGAAGAGTTAGTGAGTTGTGTATCTATGAATTGTTACATGTATTTGTCTGAAATACGAAGAAATTGTGGTACTTAATACATGGAAATATGAGATTGTGATATATAAAAATATGGAATATGTTTGATAAATGTGTTTATTCATAATTATAGAACTGTACACCTCAAGTGTACTATTTGTGTAAAGATAATGATTTCAAATTATCTGTAAGTGTTTGGTACTCTTTGGTAATACCTCGTAACCCAATTTTGGCGGCAGATACGGGTTGGGGGTGTTACAGTTATCTTCTTAATAACTGGTTCGTTTGCATCTAATTATGACAGGTGATGTTTTGATTGAGATTAATCAATGTAAACCAAACAAAGGAAATTTCGAATGACCCAAAGTGTATATATCCCTTGCACTGAAAAACAAAACCGAAAGTAAAAGAAGTAGCACAACATTACAATTTACAAATCACTATTTAAAATTAAAAATTAGATGATAAGAAAAAACTATTTAAGATTTTCTATAACAAAAAGATGCTTATTATTAATACTTATTTTCATTTCTTACCAAATCACCTGTTTGACACGAGTTAAAACCGTATAACGCCTATCTCCACTCAATATTGTATAAAAAATAGATTCATACATTAGTTATTGTGAAACTTTTAATCGTTCAATCGACGATATTTCAAGGAGGGAACGCACGTACAAACCTATACATTACAAGTGGAGTACTTTGTTTGGGAGTGGTAGCTACCAACCCAACTATGGACCATAAAACGAACATGGAGAATACAAAAAAAATAGTATGAGAATTACTCATTTTATATTTTTTAATTATTATTAATATAGATAAGGTTATATGTGAAAATATGTCTCGCATTTTGACCAAAACAGTGTGTTACGTCGCAACGAGAAGAAGCTCTTCGTCCTGATGTGGAGCCGACGTCACGATAAGAAGAAAGTCCTCATCCCAATGATGCTATCCTCCTTCATCCCGACAACCAAACTCCACATCACAATGTGGCGACATGTTACGTTTTTTGGCTTTCTTCTCTCAGTTAAACTCTGTTTTAGTTTCCAACTTAAACTTTGGTTAACCTAATGATAATGATATTCTAGTCATATATGCTATGAATTTCAGCCTATAAACAGTCTTAGTTATTCTAGGTTTTATACAACAAAAATATTAAGATCTAGATAATTCTATTCTTTGAGTTTGAAAGGTTTTTATTTTGGGGCTTTTGGTTTTTTTATTCTCCTTCTTTTGTACTCTCTTTTTATTATAATGAAATCTCCTTTTATCCGTGGGTTTTTATCCTCTTTTAAGAAGCTTTTCACGTAAATTTGTGTGTTCAATCTTTTTTATTTCTACTTTATTTACTTGTTTGTTGCATACACCGAAATTAATTCCTACTAAGCTAATATCAGAGCTAGTTCAATTTTCACATTTAACTCATTCGGAGATTGTTGCATCAATATGTGGTAAGTTCGTATGTCAGCAATACTGACTCAGAGCAATTTTGAAAGAATCCTTACAGAGAAGATGCCCACAGACATGGATCAGCCAAAATGAGATAGGTTAGATAAAAAAGTTCTATTCACAATTCAATTATGTCTAACAAATAATATGTTACAAGAGGTTCCGAAGGAAAAACAACGTATACATTATTGAAGAAACTGGAAGCCTTCTGTATAATGAAATACTAGGCCAATGGGTTAGTGTTAAAACAAGGTCTCTACATGTTCAAAATAACCGAAGCATAGTGATATGATAAGGTTAACAAATGAAAATGTAGTAAATTCAGGGAAACTAAGATAACAGTGTTAAATGCTTCATTTTCAATCAACGAAAAGCATTTGTATACATGGTTCTGAAGAATAAAAATCTTAGCCTCACATTTATAAGGAGTTTTACTCTAATATGAGACAAAAGTTACGGTGAGGGGATTAGAAGAGGCATTCACTAACCTCACACGATAATGTTGTTTAATCAGCGCTCAAAGTAACTGATGAAGCTGCTGATTTTCTTTCCGGAGAGACTCAACCTCTTCCATCAGTTCAGTTTTGTTCTGTAATATGGAGCTCATCACACTAGACATCTCCATCTGTTCCAATGATTTTCGTGAATTAGAGCAATTGACATGACAACGTTGTTTAATCAGCGCTCAAAGCAATTGACAATCAATGAGTGTCATGACCGGAAATAAAAAACTATGAAATATATTGAGATTTGTAAAAATCCTTATCCAGGATGACTTCACTACTCCAATGCATAAAAAGACCAAAGTGATTAGAGAAATTAATGTAGAAATGAATAGTTAACCAAACCAGATATCATACATTCATTGCTGGAAGAACTCCTGATGCCGCTGCAGTCAATGAATCAAACCCCGATAACAGGCTATTAAGCAGCTCTTCTCTGGTTTCAGCTCCTGTGTTCTTTGTTTTTGGAGAAGCTGCCAAATGAGATGTTCCATCACTGAAGCAGATGTAGTACTAATTCTCTCAGCATATGTCGAAAACCTTCGAGGCGGTGCTAAAGATGCTAGTTCTAGGCTGAGTCAAGGCTGCCAGCTCTAGTAATGCCTCTTGAACCAAAAGATAAAGCAGACATGGAGCTCGAGGAGAAATGTTCAGGAAATCCCAATGAAGTCTCCTGATTTGAAGAAACGTCTTTCCTGTGCAAATTTTCATAGCTCAGGTTAGAACTAGTCTGACTGAGCATTGAAGACTGTCGGAGCAGAGTGCTAAAGCTAATAGCTAAAATAGACTCCTGGGATATTCTGCTTGCTAAATTTGACTAAGAAGGCCATGGAAATAATTATATATAATTTCAGTAACCATGAAAGCCAAGCAAGGCCTGACATTAACGAATAAACAATTTCAGGTGTCATCAACGAATATTCAATTTTGGATGTCGAGTCAAAAACTTGAGGATTTTAGTTTCGCAAATGAGGTCACGAACTTTTGTTTTTTGCATAAAGCATTATGAGATCAAAATTGAGGAAAAAAACATCATTCATATGCAACGCAAAGAGCTAAATGTTTGAAGCAAGCTTGTCCATCCATGCTACTTAAGCGCATCCTCCTCTTTTGCTAAGTACCTACACTAATGCCAGCTAGAAACATATGGTAATTGTACAGCACAACTCGTCCACATTAATAAAGAAGAAGCTTTAGAAAGCATGAAACTTCTCTCTTTGTTCATAAGTAACTCAATTTAGTGCATGATTTAATAATCTACAATGGGTGTTGTTCAAAATATCTTTTAAGTCAGCTGCCAATCAACAACACACATCCCATTGGTAACTTTTATTTTGTGATGTATGCATTCGTAGCTAAAAAACTTACACATGACAAAATGGTTAAAAACATAATGTATAAAAATTTTGGAATTTAACCAACATGATCTACCTGAAAATCAACATAATGAGTATGAAAATAAAGGATATTCTCATCGTTTCAATTTTCTTTCAAATTCATGCTTATATATTATAAATTTTGTTGATATAATTTATCAACAGAAATGAAGCGATGGGAAGAGAAATGGAAGGGTGAGAAGGTCCAGAAGCAGAGCCATCAGAAAGATCCCCCAAATGGTCTAAAGTCCGTCTCTTTTTATTATACCGGGTTGGGCTATTATATAATAAAATATAAATATATAAAAATTATTATCATCTTATAAAAATTTGTCCCCCACATGGCCGAATGGCCGAATAAGAGTTATAAAGTAACTCTTCTCAAATTATCTTATATTTATGAAGTGCATGTAATTTGGGGCTTACCATATATGTTTTACTACTGCAGTATTGAACCTGTGAGACTTAGGATACCAGTTGGGAGCGTAAGCTCGTGCTAGCTATTTTGGAAACCGCGATATTGAACCTACGAGCCTTAGGATATCAATTGGGAGCGTAGGCTCACGCTAATTGTTTTGGAGGCTGCAATATTGAACTTACAAGCCATAGGATAATAGCTGGGAGCATAGGCTCGCGCTAACTGTTTTGGAGATTGCAGTATTGAATCTGCGAGCCTTAGGATATCAGCTGGAAGCGTAGGCTCGCGCTAACTATTTTGGAAGCTGCGGTAGTGAACCTGCAAGCCGTAGGATACCAGCTGGTAGCGTAGGCTTGCGCTAACTGTTAGAAAACTTCTCAACTCAATTCTGTGAGGGGATGTTTGGTTCAAGGTAATGGCTATGCCATTACAAGCCTATTCTGCAGGCCCATAGAAACAGATATTTGGTTCAATAGAATATCCTATTACGGGTGTATTCCATTCCGGGCTTAAGCAAAGATATTTTTTTATTTCTATTCCCTCCCCTCTTCACAATTTATTCATTAGTTGCTTGAAGAATCCTATCTTACCCAGGGGCGAAGCCAGAAGAATTTTTTAGGGGGGCCGGATAAAATTTTAATTTTTTATAGTTTATATTTTTATAATGTGTAAAGGATTAAATCAAATTTTTATAATTTTAGGGGGCCAAAGTACAATTTTACTTTTACTAATTTAAACTTTTTAAAAAAAATTTAGGGGCCAAAGGGCCAAAATAGCAATTTTATATTTTAGGGGGGCCAGGGCCCATGCCAGCCCCCCCTGGCTACGCCCCTGATCTTACCCTCACCAAATTCTCACCTCAAAAACACTCAAATAGTAGCCATTTCTTGCTTCCTTTGACTCCAGCACTCCTCCCCTTCATCCAAGGTCAGGTAAATATTTTTCCTTATACTGTTCCTTTCATTTTCCTGTCTACCATTTTTTCTTACCCACAAATTTTTTCTGCCTCTTTTTGTTACTGCTTCCTTCACCATCATCTCTGATATTTTTTAAATAAACAAAGTCTCTAAAATCTTGGATCTGAATTTTTATCCTACAAGGCTTTCAGTGAGTTTACCCTTTCCACCTTTTCTTTGATTTTATTTTTCATGTAAATCAAAACCCCGCTTTGTTAAAATTTATGTTTTGGTTGCAAATGAGAAGTTCAATTTTAATGATCAAGATCTTTCCTTTTCCAATAATTTATGTTTTGACTTTGTTGAATTGATTACCCAAAGTCTTAATCTTTTTGACAATATGTTGAATTGCTTGTCTGGGCATGTTGAGAAATGATAGGAAACTTAATTGTTTGTATGATTAAAGGAAATTTTTATAATTTGATAATTGTTTGTATCATTTGACTCTGAGATTGCAGCTAATATGGGTTGGATTTTTTACTCATTGATGATTTGTATTGATAACATTTGGATCAACAAATTTCTTGTACCCCTTACCCGTATTAGACTCCGGAATCGAGTACGAGGTATTATCGGACTTAACTTATTTGAGCATTCAACCTTGACTATAATATTCGTTCCAAATTAAAACTTTTTCATTTACATTCACAACGTCCTCATTATGAGTCTATGAGACCCTTTACATTTCTCATCCTCACTACTTTCCATACCTAAATAATTGACCTATTTAAAAGCTAAACAATCAAACTGGTGATGGTGATTCCAATTAAACAAATCAACCCCTAAAGTAGAATATAAATAATTTCCACAAACAAAATGTAAACAAAAGAATCAACCCAAAAAAATTCTATTCTATAATAACCAGTATCAATTATGAACTAAAGTAAGATAAATCTATGCTTACCCTCTTCAAGTATAGGAACAATGATTGATTCTCATGATTTAGCCTTTGTTTTTAGCTCACTTTCCGAGTCGTTTTTTCCCCAGTTTTTTAAATGACATGTTAAGCAAAATAAAAATAATTGTTTGTATGATTTGACAGAGATTGCAGCCAATGTGGGCTAGTTTTTTTAAGCATTGATGATTTGTATCAATAACATTTAACTTGAAGAAGCTTTGTTTATTTTGTGTGCATCATCAATGGAATTAATACGTCAAATTTCATCCAGTGGTTGACAGCAATGTATTGCTGTTTGTTTTTGAGATGTTTCATTATCTACCTATCATTTGTTTTTGTAGATGTTTTTAATATTTGGAGATTTGTATTTTATTTGGTTTTCTTTGTGGATTAGACATGATATTTTTTCCTGAATTTTTTTAATCCAAAATAAGGTTATATGCTTATGAGAGTTACTCTTCTTTAGCATCTTGTTATCAACAGTGACTCAATTTTGGTTTATATATGTATATTTTGTTAATTTATTATTGTTATTAATAGTAAGTATACTTTTGTGATTGTGAAAAAGGGTTCTAAGAAAGTTCTTTGGAATGGTTTGTGTTTTAAATGTGTATCCTCTTGAAATAATTTAACTCAATATATGTGTTAAATGTATATTCTCTTGAAATAATAAAATGATTTGTGTGTTTTAGCTAAAGGAGTGGTTGAAGGTAGCAACAAGAAGGGGAAATATATCGCTCAAGGGTGTGCTAAGGTAACAATACCCTCCCAATATCTTTGTTGTAAGTTGGTTATGTGTTCAAATTTGGAAAGATGAAATTTGTTAATGGAAAAGGAGACTACTAAGGTAAAGAGCAGCACACTAAAATATAAAACAAAACCACAGTAGTTACCCTTTTAATGGAATTGAGTTAATAACACTTTTATTTTATATATTTTAAATTTGACTTTGGCGTGAAGAAAATAGACTAGTTACCCTTTCAATGGACTGATAAAATAATATTTATAATAATTTTAAATTCAATTTATTTATCAAGAAAAATAGTATATTAAACTATGGTTTAAATGCTATGTTTTGTTTATCAAAATTGGATCAAATTGATGAATTGAATTAATTCGATCGGTATTATAAAATTGAGAAAGAATAAATTAATAAAATATCAATTGAACTAGGTGGAAGTCTGATTAAAAACTATTTGAATAAAATTTAAGTTAATTTAAATATTTAATTTTGTTGTTATAATTTATAAAATGAATGCATATGTTGTTATTATTAATTTATGTTTATCAATTTTTTATTTTTACAAATTTCAAGATTTTTTAAATAAAAATATTTTGAAGTTTTTACTTTACTATGATTGAACTAATTATTTAATCATCTCTGCACTCTGATCTGTTATTCATTTTTTATTTAAATACAATAAAAAATATAAATTAAGATGTGATAAAAAACAAATAGAAAATCTATCATTCGCAAGTTGTATTAAAGGCAGACTTGACCACTTTTAAACACTCCAAAAAATAAAATAGATAAAAATTATAGAAATAAAAAAATTATAAATTATAAAAAGAGATATAATAATATATAATACAAAAAATGTAATGTGGGAAAGCACATGAATGACAACAAGATTTCAATAAAAAAAATCCTACTCACTCTAAAAAAAAATTATAAATAATAGTAATTCATATAACGTGAAAAATTCATCGTAAACGTGACAAAAAAGCAACGACCCCATCACTTTTTGTTTTGGAAGAAAAAAGGAAATGGATGTATTTAAATATTATAATAATAACTTCATAACTCTTTTACTATTACCTATAATAATTTTATTTTTATATACAATAAAAAACTTATACTTTTATAAATATAATTTTATTATAAAATTTAGACAAAAATAATATAATCTCAGTAGATATAGAAATTGGTCAACAATCAACTTCTTCTTTCTCTTTCCCCCCAAAACAAGAAGAGAAGTTGCGTTTATGGTGTGCTTGACTTTGACAAATACTCAAAGTACTAAGATTTTCAAACCAAACCGAGAAGGGAAGAGAAATTATTTTTTTGGTGAGCACATTCTTCATGTTTCTTACTACATACCTACAATCGAATTAAGTTAATACAAAATAAAAGAAAATAAGACCTTATTTAAATACCTTTTTTAGCTTAAGTGAAATGTTATGTTAAGTAAGTTGAGCCCTTTTTATTTAACTATTAAATATGTACCTTATAGAAAAAGTAATATATTCAATTATTTCTTTTCTTTTCCCCCAAAAATTATTAAATTTATATTATTTTTTCCTTTTATTAATTTTAACTATTCAAACAAAATAATATATCTTTTTCTATTCACCATTATTAATTCAAATATAACATTAGTTAATTACAATGTGAGGATGAATACAAGCTTTTTAAAATGTAAATTAAAGATTGAATTTTTTAAAAGTTTCATATAATATATATGTATATTTCTGTAAAACTGGAAATTATGTAATTCAGATGTGGATGTATTTTAAGTTTAGATGTTCATCATTATTTTTTCTTTTAAAACAACTATAATTTTTGCTCAAGATATTAATTTTTGGCTACGCCTTCGTCTACAAAAGTATCAGTTAAGTTCTAGTTTGGGTTTGTTGTCTTTTTTGAGTTTTAGGTTGATTCCTAGTGGATTCGTCTGTATTGATTTGGATTAGTTATAAATTAGCATGTTGGTTTTCTAGTTTTCAGTATTGGTAGAATTGAAGAGTTTTGGTCGATCGTTGGTGTGTCAAGGAGCGTCCTTCAGGTGTGTTTTTGAACCAATAAATGTTAGGGACTTTTGATTGAAGAAATTCATGTTTTGCGGCTTGTTTTGGTGTTGTTTTATGACCACACTGGTGGCCACACAGGCGTGTGCCACACATGGGCGATCCACATGGTCGTGTGCAATTGGGGAATTAGGGTTTTTGATAATTTTTGGTGCCACATGGCCGTGTGGCTACTATTTGGGGATTTTGTCGATTTTCACACAAGTATGTGCCTTGGTCACACGGGCGTGTGCAGCTTGCACACGGGCGTATAGACCATCACACGGGCATGTAGACCTCCACATGGCCTAGGCATTTCCACACGACCGGGGCATACGGTCATATGGCCTTGTTTCGCAGATTTTTGTTCTGTGTTGCAATTTGACCCATTTCAATTCCTATGTAGTCTAACATCCGTTGAGGCCTCTGTAAATGTGTAGGGACTCTGCTTTCTACTTAGATTCGAATGTGTGTCCTATCTCATGTGTGTTTTTTGTGTGTATGGTGTTGATTGAATGGATGTGTGCTCTTTAAAGCACTGGCCTAATGTGTTTTATGCTCTTATCTAGAGGGGATCAAATGTAAGTAACCACTAACTAAGGCGAGCCATGCTTAACTGACTGTGTAAATGCCTTCATGGGTGACCAACTAAGTAAGGGTTAGGAATAATTGGTGTTGGTTGAATGCTTATGTGCTCTTGTTGATGTTAGGTGAATGTGAAATTGTGCTTATTACTATGTTGCCGAATACTCTTATGAGCATTGGTTTTGTTAGTCTATATGTGCTATTAGCATGTTATTTATTTATTTATTTATTTATACCCATATATAAATAAGTATGCCTGATTTGAGCATGCATAAGTGTCTATGCATAAGTTCCATTTGCATAAAATTAGGGTTTTTGGTTGCGAAGAGAAGGAAGACTATTTTGGGCAGTTTTAATTGCGATACTTTTGTACAGCGGTTTACCGCACTGTACTATACATATGCTACCTCAGTTGCATATTGTTATTTCAGTGCCATAGTTCCACATGACTTGGTGTGTAGGGTGGGTGAGCCTATTATGGTTCTATGTGGTGTGTAAGGTGAACAGGCCTTCTGTAGCCCATATGTGGTGTCCAAGGTGGACGAAGTAGTGTCTAGTTGGAGGGGTGGGTTTTGTTTTTGACTTGTTGCATCTGTTCCGCATCTGGATATATGTCTATTTGTGTAACATTACATATGGTTGAGACGTCATTTCTGTGGTTTGGCATTGTATATTGACTTACCGATGTAAGATTTTCGTAAGCAATCTTTATACAAATACTTGTCTGAAATATTCATTGTATTATCCCGTCTTTTACCAACTGTTGTGTTTCGGACTCACATTGAGCTCGCATAGCTCACCCCTTTAATTTTCTTCCTTTCAAGTAAATTCTGCATATCGAAGTTGGACTTGACAACCGAAGGTCTCAGATGGTTAAGATTTGAACTAATTAAATAAAGTATTTCGTTTAAGAATTAATAAGGACTGTGGTATAAATTTTATTTTAAATTTTCATAAATTGCTATTCGGACAGAACTGTAGGGACTGTGGATTTTATTTCTGAATTTTTTTAAGCCAATTCAACACTGTTTCAAAACGTAGCTAAGCATTATTTAATCACTTAGAGTTGAAGAGAGCAAAAGATTTTCTCGGTTGAAATAAAGTTTTTGTTTCCGTCATGTAACATCCTGCAACTAGGGTGCTTGTATTTTATTTTTACTGATTTCCTGGGGGGGAAACCTTATTTTTATTTTGGTGCGAACCTTGGCATAGGGGAATAATTTGGTTGGGTGGCTGAAGGCTTGAAGTTATCCCCACGGGACTCGCGTTCGAGTCCCAACAGTAGCGTGGGTGCGTTTTATTTTGTTTTGCGTGGGAACATGGGAGGCTAAGGGAGGAAAGTTTAAAAGAAAAATGAGGCGCGACCTTGACATAAAAGTCAGGCTGGCTCAGTGGCATATTAGCGTGGGAGAGAGGTTAGAGGGAGGAGGTTCGAGCAGTAGGAACTGCTTTTGGAGGCTTTAATTTTTGGACGTTGAAGTGAGGGAGTAGCTAAAAGGAAAATGCTGTCAAGTCGGGTTACGAACGGCACATTAGAAGAATGGCTGGAGGCTTGGGATTAGTCCTTCTGGTCTTGCGTTCGAGTCACGAGAGTCACACTTAGGGCGTTTAATTTTTTTTTTTTTTACTTTTAGCGCTTAAGCTAAAGGAGCCTTGGGGAAGGATTTAAAAGAAATACGCAGCGTGTTTTTGACATGAAAGTCAACTGGCCGAGTGGTGTGGGGCGTAGCAGGAGGTCGCAGCTCGTGGTCGCACGTTCGAGTACCGTTAGGGATGCGCGAGCACTTTTATTTTTGCTGGGCGTGATGACATGGGGGAATCTCGGGAAGGAAGGCTTAAAAGGTATTGCGACACAATATTGTCAAGAAAGTCGCTCTAGCACGATTGGCAGGACGCTCGGGCTCATCCCTCCAGGTCTCGGGTTCGAGACCTGGCAGCAGCTGGGAGGGATTATTTTTTTTCCTTCTCTCTTGTGGCCAGCATGGGCATGGGGCGCACGCATGCAAAGCATGCTGCCCATGTCTCCTTTGTGCTGCACGGCTTTGGGGGGGGAAAAGGGTAGTGTTATTTATTATTATTATTATTAGTGTATGGTGTAATATTTTATGAGGTATGGGAGTTATCCTTATTTTAACTATTATTGTATCTAGTTATTAGTTTAATCAAAGAATGGAGGGGGAGTGATGGGAAATTGAAATTAGAAGGAAGCATGTCTTGAGGGGGGTGGCCGGCCAAGGAGTTTGGCAAAAGAGAGGCATTCGGCTGGACATGCCCTTGGTGCATGCTAAACTTTTCATTTCCTTCTCCCTCTCCTTGAATTCTTGGAGGCCATCAACCTTTCAAACCTTTCCTCAGACAAATTTGGTTGAAACTTTACCACTATAACACCAAGGCCGAACCTTCATAAACCTCTCCTACACTTCTTTCCATTTCTTGATGCTTCAAGGGAACACCATAGACAAGTCATCCTCTCCTCTTGTGGCCTACCTCTCCATCGTCCATTGAAGGGCCTAACCGAATTTATTTGTAGGTGAGCTTTCTCTCAACCTTTGATTTTAACCTATCTCCCTTTATGCATGCCAAAAACACGAGTTAAGGCCCTTGTACGGATAGGCCGAATGGGTATAGGCCATATTAATGGTGTGTCCTTTGTAGGTAGCCGATACTTAGAGACTTGGAAGATACCTTCGGGCTTCATTTCTTCGAGGTAAGGAGACATGGAGATTCGGCCAAGGCCTTATTTACGATTATGGTGCGCATGTCGTTTCTAATAAATATTTTGATAGGAAGCTCGATAAAGACAAGTGACCACTTCGGGTTTTCGGTAAGCATGGAGGTGATTAATCATTTTCGGCCAAAGGCCATTCTTGGTATTCTTGAGTGATAACCAAATTTTATACTATAATTTTAGGAAGCAAATCGGCCAAGAAACCAGAAGTTCGAGTTTTGATCACTTTGCTTTGCGTTGATAAAGGTTCGGCCTAGAGCCCCATTTTGATTATGTTATGACCAATAACTTTGGACTTATCAGTTATTAATAAGACCCCTAAATACTAAACCGTGATGGCCAAATAATAGGGGCTATACGAGGACAAGTTCGGGACTTTTTAAATATCACGTAGATCCGAGATTTCTTGTAGACCTTCGATAAATTAGGTGTGTAAGCTCTTACACACTTTATTAATATAAATTATTATTTAATGATAATTATAACCTCTCATGTAGTAACTTTGCCTAGTGGGCATAAGCTTGGTTTTCAGGTAAGTCCCCTGTTGCTCGATCTATGATATATGTTGTATATGCCATCATATGCTGTGAAATACTATGCTATATACGATTGCATGATATACGGGATCATGATACTTGTGATATGAGCATGATGATGGTGGGATTGATGAGAGGGAGCAATATTCGTGTCGACGGACACCAGTGTTTTGGTAACACGTTGTGACTACGGTCACCAGAGGTTTGGTACCTCCAGAGGTTTGGCACCTCATAGCGTCTCGTCCCTGTGGCTTAGTACCACCGTGGGTTGGCCCTACATTTGAGATACGGGATCGACGCCAGTGATTTGGTATCACACGATGGGTTGGCCCCATCATTTGATCGTGACTTCGGGTCACCAGTGGTTTGGCACCACACGTATTGACGGATACCGTGACTATAAGTCACCAGCGGTTTGGCACCACCAGTGGTTTGGTACCACACGGGGTAGAAAAGGAGCATGGATGGCTAGGTTGGGTTGCATAATTGCATGTCATACTAATATCTTGTGTATGAGGGTTATTTTCGGGTCGGGGATTTATACACTGAGTCTTGGTGACTCACCCCTTCCCATATCATCTTGCAGGTGAGTAGAGCACGGATGCGGAGCCGAGGAGAGCTCGAGGCGGCCATGTTGGTTTTGTGGACTTGAAATTTTATTTTGCCCCGTTTTAAGTTTAATCATTCACTACAATTCGATTGGGTTGTAATATGGCCGCTTATTATTATTTTGGATGGTTAGGTAGTTGTTTTACTTTACTTTATAACTG
This sequence comes from Gossypium australe, assembly GCA_005393395.2. NCBI lineage: Eukaryota > Viridiplantae > Streptophyta > Magnoliopsida > Malvales > Malvaceae > Gossypium > Gossypium australe. The sequence continues at coordinate 141,630,417 of CM016623.1, forward strand.
ATGAACTTACGAACGGTTATGCAAATCGGTTAAAAGTAACGTTTTCAAAAATAAGTACTTGTACGCGTTTTCAAAAATGCTACCATCGGGTAACGAAATTTTCTAAGCTATCGATCACTCTATTGTTCTAAAATTAAGGGGTCAAATGGTTTTAAAGGAAGAAAGGATTTTCAACTCAATCGGATTTACCTAATCAACCCACTTGAGTTTTAACGAACACCGATTTATGCCCTTAGCAAAATTTTTAATTTCTACCATTAATCCAAACCTTTCAAACTTCCTTTATTCCGTGACATACCAGATCCGGTTATGGCTTGTGGGCCGGGTTTGGGGAGTTACACGTCACTTTTAGTGGCCAATGTAATCCTCCAAAATTCGGTCTAAACTTCTAGGCCGAATTTTAGAGTGTTACAGGAATTTTACTTTGTGTAAATTATATATGAAATCTCTCTCAAATAAATAAATTTTTATTTGAAAAAAATCTTTCACCACTTTTCTGACAAATTTTCTTATTTTCTTTTAACATTCTTTGTACCGTTGTTTATATTGGTGGAGCAAAAATGACTTGGAAGACATGGGTTTGACATTTTGGTTAATTAATATTAAAAAGTTACAAAATGATCATTAATAAATTATTTGAAAGTTTTATTTTAAGTCATTGGGTTGTTAAAATCATTGTTATATGGCCTTCATTGTTTGCCCGCTTACACCAATAAAAAACTCTTCTACCTCTGCTTTTCTATAGTCTAGGTTTTTTTTTTATGAAAAAACTTTAAATGTCATGTACCTACGAATCAAAATCCAAACAGTTTTCTTCTCTGTTCTTCGACATCCACTATCAAATTGACTTGATCTAATATACGTCTTTTAATCATCGATGAGTATTGATCTATCATACTGTTCATCGAAGGCCACTTTAACCTCGCTAGTAGAACTTTAAAAAAAAACATAATAATTCAATCACTTAAATAAAAACTTTTAAACAGATCAATAACTTAAATGAAAGCCTTCAAATAGTTTAATGATCATTTTATATTTTTTTAAATTAAATAATCAAAATATATATTTATTAATAATTTAATAACCTTGAATGTAATTTACCCAAATAATTATCCTTAGGTTTTATCCTATCAATTATGAGCAGTGACTGTTGAATCTGCAAATAGTTATTATTTGGAAGAAATTTTGACGGTTGGCCTATTAATGTCAGTAATAATAACTTCACCTTTTTGTTTGGAAGATATGAGAGGGTTGTCCTACTAATGTCAGTGATAATAACTTCATCTTATTATTTGGAAGATATGAGGTTGACGGTTGGCCTACTAATGTCAGTGATAATAACTTCATCTTTTTATTTGGAAGATATGAATTTGAGGGTTGGCCTAGTAATGTCAGTGATAATAACTTCCCCTTCCCTTTTCTTCACATGCCATTTTACTTTTGCATGCCTTACAATTTGGTAGAAATGAGTTTATTTATGAGAAAAATAATAAATGATTGGAGTAAGTAAATTATACCTAATATCATTAAACTACCGGTAAGTTTATGTTTTTCTCAATTAACTTTAAAAAGTTATATATAAAATGGTTATTAGGCTATTTGAAATTTTTCATTTAAGTCACTAGATTATTAAAATTACTTCTATATAGCATTTATTGTTCACACCGCCTACACTAATTGAAAACTATTTTGCCCTTGCTCTTCTATAGTTTAGGTTTTTTTTTTCATAAAATAGCTTTAAATGATACGTATCTACAAACCAAAATTCATATAATTTTCTTCTCCGTTATTCGACACAGACCTTCATAATGACTTGATCTAATATATACTCTTCTACTAGTCAATGAGTATTGATCCATTGTACTGTTCATCGAATTGTTGCTTGGACCTTGTTAGCCAGACTTTTAAAAAAACAAAAAACTTAATAGTCCAATGACTTAAATGAAAAACTTTTGAATAGCTAGTGACTTAAATGAAAACTTTTGAATAATTAAATGATTATTTTATAAAATTTTAAAGTTAAATAACCAAAACATAAACTTATTATAGTTTAGTGACATTAAATGTAAATTACCCAAATAATTCAATTATGGGCAATGACTGTTGGGTGTTCAAATAGTTAGTATTTGGAAGAAATGAATTGAGGGTTGGTCTACTAATGTGGGCGATCATAACTTTTGTAATAACTGAAATTTGTCCCCATCTCGAATTTTAATTTTAAAATTTTTTTGGGTTTATTGGGTTTTAACCCATTATTTATATTAATTTTGAATAATAATAAAAATATAAAAATTTTAAAAAAAATTCAACAAATTCAAAAAAAATTCAAAAAAATTACATTTTGACCCAACTTTTCCAAAATTATATTTTGACCCCTTATCTTTCTTGAAATTACATTTCAACCCCTCATCCTTCTTGAAATTACACTTTGGCCCTAAAAGTTTCACTGCATTTGTGATTTGGTCCTTCAGACATAATCATACGATTTGGGGCACCCAATCCCCAAAAATCCGGTGGATTTTCACACACCCACTCCCGATTTTCTAGGCACCGGCCTAAAGGATGGCCTCCCTGCCCTCTAGCCACCCGTGACACTAATCTACAAAAAAAAAACACACACACACTATAAAATCCCCCCCCCCAAAAAAAACCAAGGGGAGCAAGAAGAGCAAAAAAGAACACCCACGAAAAAGAGAAAAAAAGAGAAAGAAAAAGAAGAGAAAAAAGAGGAGAAAAAGAGGAAGGCGACGACCACCGGTGAGGAAGAGGCGACGGCGGCGGCGATTGAAGAAGAAGGAAGAAGAAGAAGAACAAGGAAGAACAAGGAAGAAGAAGGAGAAGAAGAAGAAAGAAGAAAAAAAAGAAAGCCCAAGCAGCAGCCCCCCTCAAAAAAAAACAGTCCACAACTTTTGGGCTTTGGTATATTTTTGAACTTTTTTACTGATTTAGTTTATATTGTTAATGTTGTTTTATTTCAATTATATTAACATTGTATTTTTTTTTAAAATATTATTGTGTGATTTTATTTATAATTTTTTTTAATTAAGGTAATGAGTCGATTTAACACTAAGTCGTTGATTTCATCGCTATGTTAGGTGAATGTCATCGGTTCGTGTTAAATTCGAAACGCCTTTTAAAAAAAATCAAAAAATTTCTCTTGCTTCAAAAAATTCTCGAGTTTTAAAAAATTTTTGTGTTTTCAAGAATTCTCTTATTTCAAAATTTTCGTGTTTTCAAACATTTTCGTGTATTAAAAAGTTCTCGTGTTTCAAAATTTTTGTGCTTTTAAAAAAAAATTCTCGTGTCTTAAAAAAATTTCGTGTTTTCAAAAAAAATTCATGTAAAAAAAATTCGTGTTTTCAAAAAAAATTCGTGTTTCAAAAATTCTCGTGTTTTAAAAAAATTTCCGCATTTCAAAAAATTCGTGTTTAAAAAAAAATCTCGGGTGTCAGAAAAATTCATTTTTTCAAAATTTTTATGTTTTCAAAAAATTTCTCGTGTTTCAGTCTGATCATGATTAAATATTAAAGTGGACTCATATTTTTGAAAATTAAGATAACACGCGTTTAACGGGATACTAATTTTGGGCGTCGCGAGGGTGCTAATATCTTCCTTGCACGTAACTGACTCCCGAACCCTATTTTTTTCTCTGAAATTTCGACGCAGACCAAAACATGACCCCCTTTTTTAAGAAAATTCAAAAAAAAATTTAATTTTTCTTTAAAAGAGGATTTATTAGGTGTCTGATCACACTTAGAAAAAAAATCGGTGGCGACTCCCTTTTATTAAATAAAATAGAAACTTTATTTTCTCAATTAGCGCCCGTACCCAAATTTTATTTCGCTACAGCTGGCGACTCCACTGGGGATTTTTTTGAAAGTTGAGTTTGGAATTAAACGCGTGTTGTCAAAATTTTCGAAACTCCTCGTTTAAATTAATATTTAGTCGTGATCCTTAATTTTTTTTTTTTTTGAAAAGCCATGCATCTGCATCATGTTGTAAATATTTTCTAACTTATTTTATCTTTTTGTTTTTCAGCTTTAAGTTTTTACAGTTTTAGTTTTTTAGTTTTGAAATAAAAATGAAAAGGTTTGTGAGTTTCTCCCCACACACTGTGCACTTACATTTTTGCATAACATAAGCTCTCTACCCTGGCTCCGTCCGCTTAAGTGGAAGTAAATGCTACGCCTTCGTGAGTTAACTTGTCCCTCCGCACAGGCTAGTGAATATTTCCGGGTTACATATGACTTATGCTTTCGTGAGTTAACTTGTCCCTCCGCATAGGCATAAGTAGATTTAATCCCTCGAATTGAGCTCGCGAGCCTATGATGGGCGATAACCGAGGCTCCGTACTAGCCTTAGTAGGCGACAGTACGGATAATTCGAGTACCTTTTTTAGAACCGAAACCGCATATAGTGAACCATATGAGCCACTCGACTAGAGCCACGCCGAACCTTCCTCCGTTAATAGTCAACAAAATAAGTACATGGGAGAAACGCTTCTTACTTTTTATTTCTTTTACATTTATATTTGTTTTTGCAAGAGAATTAGGTCTATTTAATAAAATTGGATCGGGTAGATTATTTGATGAGCATGTGGGGTAAGTTTATTTTGTAAAGTATGATGGGGTAAAAAAAACAAAAAATAACTTAGGTCAGTTTCACTTAAATGCACGATTACATAACTTAATTTGTTAGATTTCCCATAGTTTTTCTCTGTTTATATTTGTCATGATTACTAACCAAGGTTATTTGTCTTTATTTTTTATTTTTTATTTTTATCATGCATCATAGGCATCTTATTAGGAAGGTGTTGATTAGAGATTGGTTGCCAAAAACGGGTTTCTGATGAAGGAGTCAATTACACAAGTAACCGAGAAAAATGCCGTGGTTCGAGACTGGTCTTTGAAAACTCAGAAAGCAAAAGGGGATAGTTTAAAGGAAGGATGTATCTCCAATTTTCCCGAGCATGTAACTTCGAATGCTCGTCAGAATAACCTCGAAGACTTGATTAGGATTTGGAAACAGTGGGACTCAGACACTAGGGGCATCTTCACTGAAAGGTACGGGGATATAGCTCACTCGATTGCTATCAACGTAGGGAACATTTGATTCAAGCCATGGTTCGATTCTAGGACCCAGCCTACCAATGTTTCACTTTCAATCAAGAAGATATGACTCCAACCATAGAAGAGTATGCCGCACTACTTCGTGTTGACAATGCACAATTCAACAAGATATATGTGAAAGAGCCCAAACCTATGACCTTCAAGAAAAAACTAATGAAATTGACGGGAATGAATGATACATGGGCCGAAAAACAGATAAAGAAAAAGAACGAAGTCAATTGTGTTCCATGGTTTTCTCTACGAGACTTAGTTCAAAGCCATCCAGATATGGTGAAGAGAGTGGATCTGTTTGCTCTGGCCATATGGATTAATCGTCTTCCCAAAGGTTTTTGGACATATAGAAGTTGCGGTAGTGGATTTCTTTGAAAAGTTGAGGCAAGGAATCAACCACGTCCCAACTATTTTAGTCGAAACTTTTAGATCTCTAAGTAGTTGTAGAAGGAAAGGGGAAGGACGTTTTATCGGATGTGCCCAGTTACTTAATGTTTGGATTCTGAGCCACTTCTAGAAAGTAGAACTCACACCTTTCCACATGTTTTCAAAAACATTCGCCCCATTGGAAGCTTACCTTGGGAAAGATTGGCCGAAGGATGTCACCGAACAGCACTGGGTTTCAGTTTTTCAGAACCTCCGCGCCGAAGATATAACTTGGAGAGCACCATGGATCCGTCTTTCGGTTCTGTTATACAAATGCGGAAGCCAAGATTGGGTGCCTTTACTAGGATTATGGGGAGGAGTTGGATATGCACCGTTAATGGTTCAAAGACAGTTTGCTTCACGACAATTCATACCAGCTACCGGGGGATTGGTACAGTCTGAGTTTGCCTTTACAGGTGAAGGTTACATGAAAAGAGTCTGAGATACTGCAAAGTCTTGGAAAGAGATTTACCTAATAGAGTTAGCCCTCTATGCTGATACTATCACTCAAGATTATGACACATGGAGACAACGACGAGTGAATAGTCAACAAATCTCGCCGACGGATTACACTTTCAAGAATCCTTTCTCAGAAGAAATCCCGTCTGAGCTGGAAATGGTAAGACATGAATTTGAACGTGAAAAGGCCAAGCTATTATGGGATATTAGTTCTCTTCAAGAGGAAAACTACCAGCTGAAGATCGATGTTCAAATTGAAAAATCCAAAATCGAGAAAGTCCAGAAAGAAACTGAGATCATGAGCAATGACTTAAAGGATCTTCATTTGGAAAATAAGAAATTAAAAGACACTATAAGGAATAGTGGGCTGGGCAAATCATTGGTAGAATGGAAGGAAAAACTAAGCAACATCAAAAGTAGGATGGAATTCTGGAGAGGGAAAGTAAAGAAAGAAGGGGAAAAAGCTGCACGTGCTATGATAGAGTTAAGGAAGAAGAATGTTAAGTACGAAACTGTGTCTTCAGAATTAATGACTAGTCAGTCTGAGCATCAAGAGCTAAGAAGGAAAATACGAGATTTAGAAAGTACGCTGCAAGCTCATCGGCAACATGTGGATACTCTCCTAAAAGCCCTAGAAGAAAAGAATGGCTAGCATGATAGAGACATTTGTGCCTACGAAAGAATTCTCCAAGAAAAAGATATGCATCTCAGCAGTTTGATTAATAAAATTTGCAAGGCGGCTGTGCAAAGTGCAATTAACAGATGAAGCCAAAACTCCCAGTTACCAATTCCCTCCGAGACAAGGATCAAATATGTCGAAGTTCCTATAACGAGTGAAGAAACAAGGCGATGTGGCTAGGAAACTTGTGTAATTGTTAAATCAGATATGGCAAAACGTGTGTAATTGACTCTTTTGATTAATGAAATGCCTAAGTATGGGGCTATCTTGGAATCAACACCAAATTCTTGCATATTTGTTCATGACTAACATACATTTTTCATTTATTCATTCATCCATTCATTGTATGTACATATCACCCTAAGCATTCACTGAGGCTAAAACTGTATAATCCACAGTTGCGACACTATGAATCTGGAATCACGGCATTCTTATAGGACACGTCTAAGAGCTAGAGCTATGGATACTAAACTGAATGAAAGAATTGAAAGAATGGAAAGGACCCAAAGAGAGTTACAAGAATAGCTGACCAAGTCACAGCAAGAAGCAAGAGATCTGATGATAAGATCCCAAGAGGAATCGCTTGAGCAAAGGGATCAAATGGCCAAAATGATGGAGATGATGACAGCTTTGGTCAAAGGAAAGGGACTCATGCAGAACCCTGATATTACAGAACCCCAGTCAAGAGTTAATCAGGTTCCGCTCTATCCCCCAGGATTCACTCCACCTCACGCCCCTGCAATGCAAAGAGGTTATCCTCAAGAGGAGCCTACAGGCCTAGAGCAACGACCAGCACCACCTACTTATCTAGGACAAGGTATATTTGTGTCGAACCCCGGGGCTAATCCTATTAATCCAATCGTTCCAGATTTGGACGATCTGGTAGAAATAGCCAAGTTGAAAATAGATGATCATGGTGTTCAGGATAAGTATAGGAACCTGGAAGAAAGATTCAAGGAGATAGAAGGTACTGAAGTCTTCTCTGCACTGAGTGCCAAAGAGCTTAGTTTGGTGCCCGATTTGGTTCTGCCTCTAAAATTTAAAGTGCCAGATTTTGAAAAATATGATGGAATGAGATGTCCAAAGGCACATCTTATCATGTTTTTTCGGAAGATGGCTGTTTATGTGAATGAAGATAAATTGCTAATACACTGTTTTCAAGATAGCTTGGTTGGGTCCGCCCTTCGATGGTATAATCAACTTAGTAGAGAAAGGATTCGATCATGGAAGGACCTAGCATCAGCCTTTTGTAAACAATACAAGCATGTCTCCGACATGGTGCTTGATCGACTAACTCTGTAGATGATGGAAAAGAAGCCGATGGAGACTTTTAGACAATATGCGCAAAGATTGAGAGATATCTCAGCCCAAGTAGATCCCCCATTAACTAAGACTGAGATAACGGTCCTCTTTATCAACACTTCGAAAGCGTCATTTTATGATAGGTTGGTAGGAAACGTCACAAAAGACTTCGCCGATGTCGTATTATCTGGGGAACTTATAGAAAATGCCATCAAGAGCGGAAGGATGGAAGGCCACAAGAATTTGAAAAGGGCAGTACCTACAAAGAAAAAAGAGGCAGAAACCCATACGGTGGGGACCGAGAGCCACTATGCTTCTAATTCGTACCCAACCCAATCACGACTCCGATATTGCCCACCTCTAAACTTCTATTTTCCTCCCCAAAACCTTTACTATCAAACACCTCCTCCTTACTCTGTTTACACCACAAATAACCAAAAACCATTTGCCATGTTTCCACCAAATACCATGCTTGTTCAAAGCCAACCCAAAAATGAACAAAGACCGGCAAGACCCAATCCTGAAAAACATCAGTTCACCCCTATCCCCGTGTCGTATGGAGAACTGTACCCAAAATTATTGGAAAAATAATTAATATCCCCACATTATATGGCGCCCTTGAAGCCTCCATACCCAAAATGGTATGATCCTAATGCTAGTTGCATGTACCACGCTGGAAATCAGGGGCATTCTACAGAAAATTGTCTAGCCTTTAAAAGGAGGGTTCAAGGTCTTTTTGATGCAAGGATTTTACGATTTGATGGTACTGGTAATGTGGCTGAAAATCCGCTCCCTAACCATACTGAAGGGAACGTGAGCACGGTGACAAAGGAAGACATGCGGCGAGCTAAAAGTAGCGTTTCTGAAATAAAAACACATTTACGAAAAGTTTGGGAGGTAATGGTTGAAAATGGGTCGTTCTGTCATCCCAACAGAATTTTCAAAGAAGGAAATACAAAAAGTCAATGTTTTTGTGATTTTCATGGTATCGAAGGGCATGACATCCAGTCTTGTGAAGGATTCAAAAAATTACTTCAAGACATGATGGACAACAAAGAGGTCAAGATCTTTGATAAAATAGATGAGGCCGAGGAAAGAGAAATATGCGCCTTTAACAATCAACCATCATTTATCCCTTATAGTGTCGATTGGCCTCTGGTGATTATTACGAGGCCAAGAAGAAGGAAGTCAAACCAAATGTGGTGATTAAAGTGCCATCGCCTTTCCCTTATAAGGACAACAAAGTGGTACCATGGAAATATGATGTCAACATTATCACACCCGAAGGTGAAAAATCCAAAGCTACGACTGGAAGTGTTAGGGAAGTAGGACACTTTACCCATAGTGGAAGATGTTATTCCCCTGAGGTGATTGAACCAAGGAAAAAAGATTGGTGACTCGAACCAAAAAGGAAAGGCACCAATGCATGATGCTGAGGTTGATGCTGAAATACAGTCTGAGCAAAAAATTAAAAGACCTGTGAATGAGAATGAAGCACATGAATTCTTGAAGTTCATCAAGCACAGTGAATATAACATCGTGGAGCAGTTAAACAAGCAGCAGGCAAGAATCTCGATGTTATCTCTATTGTTGAACTCAGAGCCACATTGAAATGCCTTGCTAAAAGTGTTAAATCAAGCTTACGTGGCAAACAATGTATCCGTAGAAAAGCTTGATAGGTGGGTGAACAATTTGAATGTAAATAACTTTATTTCCTTCAGCGATGACGAAATACCACCAAATGGTAGGGGCTCCGTGAAAGCATTGCCCATCACAACCAGTTGTAAGGGTTATATAATACCAAATGTGCTTATTGACAATGGGTCAGCACTTAATGTCATACCTTTGGCCACGCTTTCTAGGATGCCAATTGATATGTCTTATCTAAGGCCTTGTCACTCTATAGTAAGGGCATTTGATGGGACGCAACGAGAGGTCATGGGGAAGATCGAAATTCCTCTAGAAGTGGGCCCATGTACATATGATATCGAGTTCCAAGTTATGGACATCACGCCTTCGTATAACTGCCTTTTGGGAGGCCTTGGGTCTATTCTGCTGGGGCAGTTCCTTCATCTCTCCATCAAAAAGTAAAATTTATCATGGATAGCCGTTTGATTACAGTCGCTGATGAAGAAGATATTGTGGCATCTATCTCTGCTGACTCACCCTACATTGAAACAAACAAAGATGCAGTAGAATGTTCCTTCCGTTCCTTCGAATTTATCAATGCTATATTTGTTGCTGAAGGAAATAGGATTCCCACACCCAAGCTGTCAGAGAATACCAAAATGGGAATTAAGCTGACTGTGGGAAAGGGGGCCTGAGCGAAGAAAGGTTTGGGAAGATATCAGCAAGGGATAATTAGAGCACTAAAACCAGTACACCACAAGGCTCGATACGGATTAGGGTTCAATCTGAATATACAGCAAAGAAGGAAACAGTTGCAGAAAGATCAAGAAAAGAGGATTGCAAGAGCTTCAGGTCGAGAATTAGAATGGGAGCCTATAGCGTATCCTCCTTTGTCAAAAACATTTACATCTACAGGAATGATGTACCCAGGGCGAGATAATTCACGAAACACGCTGTTATTGATTGAAAGGGGTCTTCAGAACTTCAGTATAAATGTTATTGATAAAGTGGATAATACAATTGAAGATATTTCAATGATACGCCCTGGTCCTCCTGGATTCGTTTTGAACAATTGGACTGCTATGGATCTTCTTGTAGTTTCTAAGTCCTCTCCAAAGTAATGCTCAATGTTAACTCTTTTGTGTGCCCCTAAGTTATAGAGGGAATCTGTTATAAGAGTTTATGTTTGCTATTTATCATTTGAATGAACATTAATAGAGATACATTTGTCATGGTCTTTTCATTCTCATTGGCTTCATATTTATTCCCTCTTCTCACAGCCTGTCCTTACATATATCCCATACCATGTTATAGTATTATATTTGTGGGTTCCAATACTTGGATGCTCCTCTATAGTTTTCTTTTCCATTCACCTTTCAGGTGCTCAGATATCAATGACGTGAACAATCCCTTACAAGTCCTGAAATCGATTTCGAGAAAGCTATTTGTTTAGGAGAATTCGAAGCTGAGGAAAATACTGAAGATTATATCTCGTCCCCTAACTTACTAAGGATGATAGAAAAAGAAGATAAGTAGATTCTACCCCATCAAGAATCTATTGAGATAGTGAACTTGGGAAATGAAGAAAAGAGGCAAGAAGTAAAGATTGGGACTCCATTTCAGAGAACACCAAACATGATTTGATCGCCTTGCTTCATGAGTACAAAGATGTATTCGTATGGTCGTATCAAGACATGCCAGGTTTGAACGAGGATGTAGTGGTCCATAGACTCCCACTGAAACCAGAATGCAAACCTATTCAACAGAAGTTAAGACGAATGAGACCTAAAATGCTTTTAAAGATAAAAGAAGAAGTCAAGAAACAATTTGATGTTGGCTTCTTACAGGTCTCTAAATATCCAGAATGGGTGGCTAATATAGTCCCGATACCAAAGAAAGACAGCAAGGTGCGAATGTACGTAGATTATCGCGATCTGAATCGAGAAAGCCCTAAGGATGATTTTCCTTTACCACACATTGACGCGTTGGTAGATAACACAGCAAAACATTCATTATTTTCTTTCATGGATGGATTTTCGGGTTATAATCAGATAAAGATGGCTCTAGGGGACATGGAAAAAACTATCTTCATAACGATGTGGGGAACATTCTGCTACAAAGTGATGCCATTCGAATTAAAGAATGCCCGGGCAACATATCAGAGGGCTATGGTGATGTTGTTTCATGACATGATGCATAAAGAAATAGAAGTCTACGTCGATGATATGATTGCCAAATCTTGGGGGGAAAGAGAGCATGTTGGGAACCTCAGGAAATTGTTCGAAAGACTAAGAAAATTCCAACTGAAGCTTAATCCAGCCAAGTGTACATTTGGGGCTACCTCGGGAAAATTACTAGGCTTCATCGTCAGTGAGAGAGGTATTGAGGTTGATCCAAATAAGATAAAAGCCATACAAGAACTACCACCTCCGCGCACACAAAAAGAAGTTAGAGGATTTTTAGGGAGGTTGAACTACATCGCTCGGTTCATTGCTCAACTTACAAACCAGTGTGACCCAATTTTCCAACTCCTTCAAAAACACAATCCTGGAGAATGGAACGAGGAGTGCCAAGTGGCTTTTGACAAGATAAAACAATATTTGTCCAGCCCCCCGGTGCTAGTACCGCCAACTCCCCGGAGACCATTAATATTGTATCTAACTGTGTTCGAAAACACAATGGGTTGCGTACTAGGGCAACATGATGAGTCAGAGAAAAGAGAATGGGCGATTTACTACATCAACAAGAAGTTCACAGAATATGAAGTAAAATACCCGTCAATTGAAAAATTCTGTTGTGCTTTGATCTGGGTAGTTCGAAGGCTCAGACAGTATATGTTGTATCATACGACGTGGTTAATTTCAAAATTGGACCCAATAAAGTACATGATGGAATCACCTGCACTCTCAGGAAGAATGGCACGATGGCAAATTTTACTATCGGAGTACGACATCATATATGTGAGTCAAAAGTCAATAAAGGGGAGCGCAATAGCTGACTTCTTAGCAACTCGAACAACGGAAGAATACGAGCCTTTAAAATTTGATTTCCCAAACGAAGATTTGATGTACATTATAGAAAAAGAGTGTGAGTCATCAAAAGAGAAATCATGGAAGATGAGCTTTGATGGTGCATCGAATGCATTAGGGCATGGAATTGGAGCAGTCTTAGTGTCACCAGAAGGGAACAATTATCCATTCACTGCCAGATTAAATTTCTTCTGTACCAATAACATAGCGGAATATGAGGCTTGCATCATGGGACTTCGTGCAGCTATTGAAACGAGACATCGAAATCTTAGAGGTGTACGGGGACTTAGCGTTGGTGATTTACCAAATCCATGGAGATTGGGAAGTGAGAGATTCAAAATTGGTCAAATATCGCGATATTGTTGCGGAGCTGGTCAAAGAATTCAAAGAAGTGACTTTTAACTACTTCCCAAGAGAAGAAAACCAATTGGTTGATGCCTTGGCCACCCTGGCATTAATGTTCAAAGCAAACAGAGAAACTGAAATAATGCCTCTACAAATGAGCATATATGAGGACCCTGCACATTATTTTAGCATTGAAAAAGAGACAGATGGACGACCATGGTTCCATGACATCTTAGAATATGTCAAGAATCAAAGGTACCCTGAGCAAGCAAATGAGAATGACAAAAAAACAATCAAAAGAATGGCGGTAGGATTTGTCCTTGATGGGGATATCCTGTACAAAAGAGGAAAAGATCAAGTGCTCCTGAGATGCGTGGATGCTATTGAAGCCAGAAAAATACTTGAAGATGTCCATGAAGGAATTTGTGGAACGCATGCCAATGGTTTCACTATGGCTAGGCAGATTATGAGACTCGGTTATTACTGGCTGACTATGGAAAACGACTGCATTAGTTACGCATAAAAATGCCACAAATGTCAAATTTATGGCGATAAAATTCACGCAGCCCCTTCGCCCCTTCATGTCATGACTTCTCCATGGCCATTTTCTATGTGGGGCATGGATGTTATAGGGCCAATTTCCTCGAAAGCTTCTAATGGACACAAATTCATTTTTGTGGTCATAGATTACTTCACAAAATGGGTAGAAGCCACTTCGTTTGCTAATGTGACAAAGACTGTAGTTTGCAGGTTCTTAAAAAGGGAAATCATATGTCGATACGGTTTGCCTGAGAGGATCATTTCAGATAACACTTTAAATCTGAACAACAAGATGATGAAAGAAGTGTGGGAGCAATTTTAAATAAAGCATCATAATTCCTCACCCTATCGCCCAAAGATGAACGGAGCAGTGGAAGCAGCTGTAACACCCTTAACCCTAACCTGTCATCGGAATAGGGTTACGGAGTGCTACCAGATCGATCGGACAACTTTACAATTAATACACAATTATTATCAATCATAATATAAAATAATCTTATAGTCCCTTATATGAATCTTCGATGAGAATGGTTCGGGACTAATTCGAATACTTAGAACATTTTCAAACATTTTAAAATTTTTCTCAAACTATAAGGCACTTATACTTAGCCTATTCAGTATCTAAGTACATGTCACCATTATCAAAGAAAAGTACATTACTCAAAATTTTCTCTGAGGTTGGGATTACTCTGGATGCTGGTCCGGGCACCGACTTTCAATTAACCTGCGCACGGAAACAACCGTACGCTGAGTAAAGGTATACTCAGTAGTATTATCATAATTCAAATTATATAATAACTTATATACATTCAATTTATGATACAATTACTTAATAGTTATTTCATTCTTTAAATTAAATCATCTAATATAATAAGCATTATTTCAAGGCTTGTATTTAATTAGATTTATACATTATTTCACTATCCAATTTTCATTGAATTTATTATTATTATTTTCCACATTTCATTCCATTAGTTCATTTCATATCATATGCAATTCACTAAATTTTATTCTTTATTCAATATTAATTCTATTGCAATTTGTGTTTACTAAAGTCATATCTCAACAACAACAATTTCACTAGTTTATTTCTTATATCATCGCTTTAAACTTCATTCAATTCATACACCTTTGGTCCATATTCTAAATCTCATATCTCAATTTTATTTTCTCATACCAAATTCACACTCAAAAAAAATATATATAATTCAATTATATTATTCTTTTCAATTAACTTCTTATATTATTTATATCAGTTCAAGCAAAACTGTAAACTTCAATTTCATTTCTCCACCTTATATAATATTTCAATTCACAATTCATCTTTGAACATTTCATGAACCTTTGGTTCATGCATTCAATTTCATATCACAAATCTCATTTCATATCTTATTTGACAATTTCACTTTCTTATTTCTTTCAATAGCTTAATCACATTTATTCGGAATTTATCATTTCACTTATTTACCCCTATTAACTTGACTCGGACCTCAACGGATACACGGATTCCATCCCAACACACCAGAATATCCAACCCAATCACACCCGGAATAATATAAATCCTCCATAACACACCAGTATAATATAACCTCCCAAACACACCAATATATTATATCCTCCCAAACACACCAATATATCATATCCTCCCAAACACACCAATAAGGCATTAAATGCCTCTTCGAATAAACCGAAGCATATAATAACAGAAATATCTCCTTGGCCGAGCCGAAAATCTCCTGAATACATCTCAAATCCTATGGCATGCCAACTATATCCGACTAAGCCCGACTAGTTAATAGGGTATTTATATCATTTTCCAATATCTAATCAATACACATTTTAGATAATTTCACTTTGATTCAATTCAATTCGATTCACTTCTCCAATCAATATACAATTCATATATTCACACATATTCATAATTTCATTCATTTTATGAACATTTCAACTCAATCACATCCTCATACTTTCAATCCATGTACATTTCAAATAATCACATTCAATTCAATTTGATTCAATTTCAAATTACTTTTCACATTTCCATTCCATTCATTTATATATATATATCATCAATTCAATGCATTTTCCACTTTCTAATCAATATATCATCAAATGCTCATACATATTCAAACTTCATTTCAATTTCATTCAATTCACAATTAAATTCAGTTTTATCTAATTCAATATCAATATTAACCTTATTTCTATTTACTAAACATATTACTCAAAATTCAACAATTACTAATAATAAATTCAATTCCAATACATATTTATCACTTAATTCATTCTTGATACTTACTTCAAATTTTTTTATCATATATGCATATATTAATTTAAAATTTAACAAATAATCAAATTTGAATTATAGTAATACTAACCTGAATTTCTCGTTTTTTACTCCTCATTTGTTTTTCTCTTTTCCTTCCTTGCTCAATGTCTCGAATTCCTTGTTTGCTACGGAGATAATAATGATTTACATTATTAATTACAACATTAAATCTCAATAAATAATTGAATTTTATTCAATTCCCTACTCTACCTCTTTATTCCACATTCTTTACACATAATTCTATTATTTACTTATAAGTTCTTTCAATGCTGTCTACCTGAGTCATTGTCACTAAATTATCTATATCTTGAGTTACAGAATTCCAAATTAAGATCCGTAAAGTTTCTATGAAACTAGACTCACATATATTCTTTTCATAAAATTTTCAGAATTTTTTATTCAACCAATAAGTACAGTTTATTCTTTAAATTCACCCCTGTTCTGTTGTCTGACAGTTCCGACCACTCTTTTCTAAATTTTAATTATCTTTTTGAATAGAATTCAAATGATGTTCTAGTTTGTTTCTTATAAAAATAGACTCAGTAAGGAATCTAACCATATAAACTATGTCCCAAAATTATTTTTTTAAAATTTTAATGATTTTTCTAAGTCAGAACAGGGGATCTCGAAATCACTCTGAACCAGTCTAACAAAAATATAAATATCTCAAAATACAGAATTTATTTTCTTTCCCTTTTTCTTTCATATAAAAATAGACTCAATAAGCTTTAACTTCAAATCTCACTCAACTTCTAATTCCACTTATATGATTTTTGGTGAATTTTCAAAGTTACTCTACTGCTATTGTCCCAAAACTGTTTTCCTATAGCTTATTTTGCAATTAAATCCTTTATCCAATTCTAACTTCAAATTCTTTCAATTAAACCACTAATTCATCATTTTATTCATCATATGCTATATTCAAAAACTTTAAAACTCCAAAAACCTCAACTTAAATTCATCAAAACTTTGTCCTAAAACTTATAAAACATCAAAATTAAAAGAAAAGGGCTAAATTAACTTACCTATTAGGCTTCCAAGCTTCAAACTTTGAATTTTCCCTTTTTTTTTCTGTCCCTTTTTCTTCCCCTACTTTCGTCTTGTTCTCTGTTTCTTTTCTGTTCTTCTTTCTTTTCTTTTTTTTTACTTTCTCTTTATAACACACACACACACACACATATATATATAATAACACTATAATATAATATATTATAATTAAAACATAAAATATCTTTATTATATAATAATATAATATATATATTAAACATAAAAATCTCAGATTTTTCCACGTTACACCGCCTCAACTATACGAAATGGTTTAATTGCCATTTTGGTTCTTTATAATTTCTTTTAATCTATAATTCAACTTTTACTCCTATTTCAATTTAGTTTTTTTTTTTTACTAATTAAGCTAAATTCACTTAATTAAAACTTGATTAAACACATAACTAACTTTATAAATATTTTTAATAAATATTTTACGAGTCCGTTTACTAAAAACGAAGACCCGATAACTTATTTTCCGATATCCATGCTTTTGAGGTCGTTACAGTAGCTAACAAAAATATTAAGAGGATTATTGGGAAAATGACCGAGACATATAAAGATGGCACGAGAAGTTACCATTCGCTTTGTATGCATATCGTACATCTGTGCGGACATCTACGGGAGCAACTCCTTTCTCTCTGGTCTATGGAATGGAAGCTGTGTTGCCCATCGAAGTTGAGATCCCCTCTTTACGAGCCTTAATGGAGTCAAAACTAGAAGAATCAGAATGGGTTTGAGCTCGGTATGACCAGCTAAATCTTATCGAGGAAAAACGCTTGAAGGCAATCTGTCATGGACAGATGCACCAAAAGAGAATGATCATGGCCTATGATAAGAAGGTGCGGCCAAGGGAGTTTCGTAAAGGAGAACTCGTACCGAGAAAGATTCTCCCAATACAAAAAGACTTTCGAGGAAAATGGACACCAAATTAGGAAGGGCCATATATCGTAAAGAAGGCCTTCTCGGGCGGAGCTTTGATTCTCACTGAGATGGATGGGAAGGAGGTACCAAATCCAGTGAATTCATATGTTGTGAAGAAATATTATGCCTAAAAGAAAAAAGAGATCAAGATGAAAACCCGAAAAGGGCGTCTTGATTAAAAAAATAAAAA
Source organism: Gossypium australe (assembly GCA_005393395.2). Classification (NCBI taxonomy): domain Eukaryota; kingdom Viridiplantae; phylum Streptophyta; class Magnoliopsida; order Malvales; family Malvaceae; genus Gossypium; species Gossypium australe. The sequence goes on from CM016623.1 coordinate 141,648,433, forward strand.
TAAAAAAAAAAGAAGAAAAAATGAGATCAAGATGAAAACTTGAAAAGTGTAACATCCTGGAACGGGCCTATGCATTTTCGGTTTAATTGTACGAAGTGACATGTTTTATGTACTAGGAATAAATTTCGAACATTTCTGGAAACCCGGAAATGAATGGAAATGATTTGGAAATGAACATTTTTGGAAACCTGAAAATGTATAGAAATGTTAAGTTTAAAAATGGAAAGTGAACATTTTTGGAAACTAGAAATGTAAGGAAATGATGTGGAAATGATTCAAAAGAGGAAAGTAAACATTTCTGGAAACTTGGAAATATAAGGAAATGTCAAGTTTAAAGAGGCAAACGAAAATTTTTGGAAACTTGGAAATGTAAAGAAATGTCAAGTTTTAAGATTTAAAAAGAGGAAATTAAGGCAAGGTGGCCTTAAGAAAATTAATAGGAAGGATTTGACACACAAGCAGGCTTGGAAAAGTGGCCTGAAGATGTCACTTAGGGCCTTTGGAAATGGCGCCACATGCAAGGGTGTTGGGCCTGAGTTCGAGTCACATGGGAAGCAAATAAAAGAAGTTTTATTTTTGCTTCCAGTAGAAGTGAGGTGGACGGCACATGGCTATAAATTAGGAGCTTTTATTCTTTTATTTTTAAGAGATAAAGGGTGGATAAATAAGGGATAAATAATGGATTTATTTTAGATTATTTTCAAGAGATAAATGATGGATAATTATTGTTATTTTTATTAGGAGATAAGAGATAAATATTGGATTAAGTTTTGTTGATAATTAAAGTGATAAATCAAGGGATAAAGTTATCAAAATAGAAGAGTGGTGGCCAAGTAAGGGACTCTAGCCTAGTAAATTCGGCTATAAAAGGAAAGGAGAGGCCATTCTGCATTATTTTCTGTTCTTTGAAAGCCTCTGCCGAATTCTCTTCACCAAATCCTCTTCTTCTTTTATTTTTGCCAAGCCGAAATACCTTGTGTTCTAGCCGAATCCTCCATCTTTATTCTTCCTTCTCTTTTCTTTCTAATCCCTCCAAAAGCCGAAAGTTGTGAGAGCATCATTTAGCCATAGCCGAATCTCTGAAGGTTGAAGTGAAGGTGCAATCGATTTCTTCAAATAAGGGTAAGATCCAAGTTTGGTTTCCATTCTTTTCTTTTAGATTAGCCGAGAGATAATCTAACCCCATACATATTTTGGTTGCCGAATATGGAAGGATCTTTCGGGATTTACTAAGTGTAGACTACAAGGAAGGAGAAGTTCTTTTCCCAAAGGTACACCATAAGCTGTGTGTTCCCTAGTTATTCGGTGAGTTTCGGGATTTAAAGATTTAAGGTAAGTAACTATGAATATTCGGCCAAGGCCTATTTTGGTAGTTAGATCTATTATTATTATGTGTTTTAAGCCGAAAACTAACAGATTCAAGGGATCTAGTGATTAGCCGATTTCAAAGGGGAAGAATACAAGTTTTCGGGATTTGACTATAGTCAATTCGGCAACAAGGTAGATTTTAAGAATACAAATCCTACTAGGATTTGGTTTTATAGCCGAATAGGCTTTATGCTAACATATTAAGGTTACCACATGTAGGAATTGAGATCTAAAGCAATAGATTAGTTTTTCGGGATTTCAAGGAATTCGTTAAGCAAATCAGGTGTGTACCCCACACTACTTTATAATGTGTATTATGGCTATGTTTATTAAAACATGTGTTAATAAGAATATGAAAGTGGCTAAGGTACCATGTTATGGTACTAAGTACTCAGGTACGTTTCCTACTCCTACTAGGATTATGAAATATGTTAATTATAACATGAGAATAAGAATAAGAATGTGAACTCTGGCATATCCATGCATATTGTTATTATATGGGGCATATGGGTTTGTTTGAAATGGGAAGTGAATGTGGTGACCTAAGACCACGAACACGGTGACCTAAGACCGTGATATCTGAAAAGTGGTGACCTAAGACCACAGTAATCTGAAAGTGGTGACCTAAGACCACAGTATGCGGTGACCTAAGACCGCAAATTTGGAGTGTAGCGGAAGGAGGGTCGACTTAGTAGTCCCCACGGTGTGACTGGCAGGTACGGGGGTGTGTAGCAGATGGACAATTAGGTTTGGGTTTGGGAATGCATCATAACTTGTATTTTATGTTTTGAATGTGTAACTATTGTATGCCTGATCCTATTATGATTTAGTGTCGTGTACACATTGAGTCTGTTTGACTCACCCCGTTGTGGGACCATGTTTCAGGTGATGAACAGTGATGGACCGGGACGGCAGTACTTGTGGTGGCCATGCTCAACATGAAGTTTATATTTTTACGGACTCTTGAATTTATTTTAGTACTTTGAAATATTTTGGAAACTATTTGATGTAATAAGGCCATAAGGCCATGATGAACGATTTTTATTTCTACTTGTTGTTTTATTGTGTTACAAATTTTGATTAAGTTAAAGACTAAGTATTTTATTTTAAAATATACTCGATATGTTTATTACTTAAAATTAAAAAAAAAAAGGGTTTTCTAATATAAAAATCCAGTTTGTTTCAACACAAGCCCAACCCAAACAATATTTTTTTAAAAATCACACAAGTTTTTCCTAAGTAACAAAAGAATTTGAAACCGGTTTACTTGAGGAACATACCAAATCTAGTCAAGGCTCGTGGGCCAGGTTTGGGGTGTTTCAAAAAGGGCGTCTTGATAAACAAAAAATATTAGGATGAAAACCTGAAAGGGCATCCTAATGAAGGGGGTTTGGACATAAGGAGCAAGACAATTTGAACAGGGAATCATGTGGCGAGATTACCATATTTGAAGCATTCTCAGAAGCTCGAAATCTTCTATAGAAGAAGCTTTGCTCGAAAAGATCAAGGATGAAGAAACGTGAAGAAGTTCATGCGTTGGATATCTAGAGCATTTGTGACAATTAAATCTGCTTTCCTTTCTTTGTAATCTTTATTGAACTGTTCCTTGTCTTGTTTTTGGAAAAATATATCCCTTTCATACCTACTGTGTCATTTTCATGCATTTCGTGTATGGTTTACTTAAATGATAAATAGTGAAATGACATACTCTAAACAAAAGGAATGTTGAGCATTATCTGGATGAGAATTTGGTAAGTACAAGAGCCTCAAAGCAAGGACAAAGTTCAACAGGGGGCAAAAGGGTGATATACGAGAAACGCAGATTGCTCGTAAAGCTTGAGGATGGGTACAAAACCTGAAAGGAAAATCAAGAATCGAAGCAATGAATGCAGGTCATCATGAAAGTCATAACGAAAAGGGATATGTGACAAACAAATCCAGGGCGCATGGCATGATCATGTAGGCATAAAAGCATTTAAGACAAACACGTGCATATCATGATAACATAATGCAAGACATATACAGGTACTCCGGTAGAGCAAGAGGTTTGATGATAGCTGTACTGAATCAAGGAAAAAAGTAGACATCCGAGTTCCACCAGATGATATGTTTTGAAATTCTGATTTCAAAAAAAAAATCAACTCGTATTGCGAGAGGTGAGTTGAGCCTCAGGTCACACGCTGAGGTATTTTTCAATTTCTATTTTTCAAAAAAAAATCAACTCATATTGCGAGAGATGAGTTGAGCCTCAAGTCACACGCTGAGGTATTTTTCAATTTCTATTTTTTTAAAAAAAAATCAACTCATATTGCGAGAGGTGAGTTGAACCTCAGGTCACATGTTGAGGTATTTTTCAATTTCTGCTTTTCAAAAAGAATCAACTCATATTGCGAGAGGTGAGTTGAGCCTCAGGTCACACGCTGAGGTATTTTCAATTTCCATTCTTCAAAAAAATCAACTCATATTGCGAGAGGTGAGTTGAGCCTCAGGTCACACGCTGAGGTATTTTCAATTTCCCTTCTTCAAAAAAATCAACTCATATTGTGAGAGGTGAGTTGAGCCTCAGGTCACACACTGAGATATTTTTCAATTTCCGTTTTTCAAAAAAATCAACTCATATTGCGAGAGGTGAGTTGAACCTCAGGTCACACGCTGAGGTATTTCTCAATTTTCGTTTTTCAAAAAAATCAATCCATATTACGAGAGGTGAGTTGAGCCTCAGGTCACACGCTGAGGTATTTCTCAATTTTTGTTTTTCAAAAAATCAACTCATATTGCGAGAGGTGAGTTTAGCCTCGAGTCATACACTGAGGTATTTTCAATTCTGTTTTTCAAAAAAATCAACTCATATTGCGAAAGGTGAGTTGAGCCTCGGGTCACACGTTGAGGTATTTTTCAATTTCTGTTTTTCAAAAAAAAAATCAACTCATATTGCGAGAGGTGAGTTGAGCCTCGGGTCACACGCTGAGGTGTTTTCGATTTCTGCTTTTACAAAGATCAACTCATAACCCGAGAGGTGAGTTGAGCTTTAGACCATATGTCATGCTATTTTTGATTCTTGTCTTTTTTTAATAAAATTGATAGTCGAACAAAATTCAGTTCTTTGAGGTCTTTGCTCTATCTCTGTTTCACAGTGATGAGCAAAGAGGGGCATCTGTAATAATTGAATTTTGTCCCATCTCGAATTTTAATTTTAAAATTTTTTTGGGTTTATTGGGTTTTAACCCATTATTTATATTAATTTTGAATAATAATAATAATTTAAAAAAACCAAAAATTCAAAAATTACATTTTGACCATTTAACTTTTCCAAAATTATATTTTGACCCCTTATCTTTCTCAAAATTACATTTTAACCTCTCATCCTTCTTAAAATTACACATCAGCCCCAGAAGTTTCACTGCATTTGCGATTTGGTCCTTCAGACATAATCATACGATTTGGGGCATCCAATCCCCAAAAATCAGGTGGATTTTCACACACCCACTCCCGGTTTTCCAAGCACCGGGCTAAAGGATGGCCTCCCTCCCCTCTAGCCACCCGTGACACTAATCTACAAAAAAAAAAAACACACTATAAAATCCCCCCAAAAAAAACCAAGGGGAGCAAGAAGAACAAAAAAGAACACCCACGAAAAAGAGAAAAAAAGAGAAAGAAAAAGAAGAGAAAAGAGAGGAGAAAAAGAGGAAGGCGACGACCACCGATGAGGAAGAGGCGACAGCGGCGGCGGTTGAAGAAGAAGGAAAAAGAAGAAGAAGAAGGAAGAAGAAGGAGAAGAAGAAGAAAGAAGAAAAAAAGAAAGCCCCAGCAGCAGCCCCCTCCAAAAAAAAAACAGCCCACAACTTTTGGGCTTTGGTATATTTTTGAACTTTTTTACTCATTTAGTTTATATTGTTAATGTTGTTTTATTTCAATTATATTAACATTGTATTTTTTTTTTGAAATATTATTGTGTGATTTTATTTATAATTTTTTTAATTAAGGTAATGAGTCGGTTTAACACTAAGTTGTTGATTTCATCGCTATGTTGGGTGAATGTCATCGGTTCGTGTTAAATACGAAACGTCTTTTAAAAAAATCAAAAAATTCTCTTGCTTCAAAAAATTCTCGAGTTTTAAAAAATTTTTGTGTTTTCAAGAATTCTCCTATTTCAAAATTTTCTTGTTTTCAAACGTTTTCGTGTATTAAAAAGTTCTCGTGTTTCAAAATTTTTGTGCTTTTAAAAAAAAATTCTCGTGTCTTAAAAAAATTTCGTGTTTTCAAAAAAAAATCATGTAAAAATTCATGTTTTCAAAAAAAAAATTTGTGTTTCAAAAGTTCTCGTGTTTTAAAAAAATTTTCGTATTTCAAAAACTTTCATGTTTAAAAAAAAATCTCGGGTGTCAAAAAAATTCGTTTTTTCAAAATTTTTATGTTTTCAAAAAAAATTCTCGTGTTTCAATCGGATCATGATTAAATATTAAAGTGAACTCATATTTTTGAAAATTAAGATAACACGCGTTTAACGGGATACCAATTTTGGGCGTCGCGAGGGTGCTAATATCTTCCTTGCACGTAACTGACTCCCGAACCCTATTTTTTTCTCTGAAATTTCGACGCGGACCAAAACTCGGCCCCCTTTTTTAAGAAAATTCAAAAAAATTAATTTTTTTTAAAAGAGGATTTATTAGGTGTCTGATCACACCTAGAAAAAATATCGATGGCGACTCCTTTTTATTAAATAAAATCGAAACTCTATTTTCTCAATTAGCGCCCGTACCCAAATTTTACGTGGCTACAACTTTTCTTCCCATGTCATTTTACGTTATTGATTTTGTATCTCAAAGTTTTAAATTTGAAAACCATAAAATAAAAGAATACATAAATGCGGATATTTAATGTCTGTTTCCTACAAATTTATTGCACGCCAATCCAATGTGGAATTACGGAATTTTTTTATAAATTTAATGTTAAATTTTAATTGACATATAATTTTATTACTAAATAAATGATAATTAAAATTGTTAGAATTTTATTTAATTAATAACTCTAGTTTATATAAATAAAATTAACATAATTCTTTTAAATAAAAAAATATTGTTATAATAATGTCAAATTTAAATTATAATCATTTTTAACTGATAGTTAATTAAGTGATAATTGGATAACAATCGATCCGATGAGTGCATTAAAAAGCTAATTTGTTTGAGGAATCTTAGCTTATAGTATGAAGCATGCGAGGGGATTAGAATTATTTGTTCTGCAAATAGATGAAGCCCGCCAACACATTATTTTAATGATAAAGTTGAAGTCTTATAAATTTTGAAATTTTAAATTTAAGTTTGAATCTTATTTTACGTAAATAATGTATGTATCCTCCTCAAATAAATAAATTTCTCTTCTTAAAGAAATCACTATTAAAACTCAAACATGATATCACTTGTTACGGGGGCTAGGTCTTTCATCTCGCAATCCATGAGGTCTTAGGCGATCCGTTCTTCTAAACTCGCCTAAGACAGCCTTTACTTAAGTGAGGATTTCTTACGAACTCTTCCAAGGCACCAATTTATATATCAGAAGCAAATAATGGCAAAAGAAGCCACAAAGAACAATAGAAAGTCATAGAAAGAATTCAGACAATGTGTTTGAGTAAATGCTCTCAGAATTCTATTACTCTTAAGAATTTAAGTTACAATGGATAGAGTCTGTACAAATGAGGGGAGGCTCCCTATTTATAGTTGAGCTCCCCCAAAACCGACGGTCAAGTTACATTTACATCGACAGATGAGATTAACCATTTCTCTTGATTTTAGGGATTTACAATATATATCATATCAAATCTAATCATATCTTTACAAGATATGATTCCTATCAATCTTCTAATATAAGTTACCAAAATAACTTAAGTTGCTATATCTTCGTTATCGGGTCAACCATGCTTCAATCTGACACTCTTGTCCAACAGCTCTTTGAATATAGCCAGTTCTTATGAGCTAAATATTCACATCTTATCGACAGATCTTAATGGGGCACATCTTGTGCCATGGTCATGGGCCCTATTGTTTTATTTTTTTTTCACTCATCAATTTTCTCTCAAATTTTTCTTATTTTCCTTCAACATTCTTTGTACTACTGGTTTTTAAGTGGTCCTTTCATTCTTGATAAAATTTTATATTCGCTAAGTAAAAAGAATTGTCTAATATCTTCCACTTTAAGAATTGTAAAGTTTATTTATGGGTAATTTAGATATTATATAAAAAAAGCACAAAAATAATAAATAATTGGAGTAAACTACTACAAAGGTCACAAACTACTAGTAAGTTTAAGTTTTGATCAATTAACTTCAAAAAGTTCTACAATGATCACTAAACTATTGAATGTTTTTATTTAAATTATTGAGTTGTTAAAATATTGCCATATGACCTTCATTGTTCACACCGTCTGCACTAATAAAAAAAAACTCTTTTGCCCCTACTCTTCTACAATTTAGGTTTTTTTCATAAAGCAACTTTAAATCTCATATATGACCTTCATTGTTCACACCGTCTACACCAATAAAAAAAAAACTCTTTTGCCCCTACTCTTCTACAATTTAGGTTTTTTTCATAAAGCAACTTTAAATGTCATATATGAACTATAATCCAAATACTTTTTTTCTTCATTCTTCAACACCGATCATCATATTGATTTGATTTAATATATATTCTTTTACTTGTCGATGAGTATTGATCCATCGTACTATTCATTAAATTGCCGCTTGAACCTCGCTAGCCAAACTTTTAAGAAAGACTTAATAGTTCAATTATTTAAATAAAAATTTAAAATAATTTAGTGGTTTAAATAAAAACTTTTGAATATTTGAATAATATTTTGTAATCTTATAATAATTTGGAATAACTGAATTGAGGTTGGCCTACTAATGTCAGTGATGATAGCTTTACCTTACGTTTTCTTCACATTAATAAATAATAATAATAATAATAATAATAATAATAATAATAATAATAATAATATATTCAGCTATTTACTGTCCAAAGAAAAATAACTACCAACCTCACCTCCAAAAATAGATCTTCAAAACTTCCGATGAAGAGAAATACTTCCACCACTAATACATAAAATAATCTACTAATACTTGCAGATCAGTTTGTGGAATCTGTTGTGGACCAGCAGGAGAAATGGCAGAGGCTATTGTGTCCTTAGCTGTTGAAAGAATTTCAGATTTACTCATCCATGAAGCTGCTTTCCTCAAAGATGTGAAAGATCAAATTGAGAGCCTAACGGCTGAACTGAAGCGAATGCAGTGTTTCTTGAAGGACGCGGATAGCAAGCTTGAACAGGATGCGCGTTTCCAGAATCGGGTGTCCGAAATCAGAGATCTTGCTTATGATGCTGAAGATGTTATCGACTCCTTCATCCTTGAACGTGCACATCAAGGAGGCTTTCAAGGAATCATCAAGAGATTCACCTCCATTTGCACCAAACCTCGGCATCTGCACAAAATCGGGGTGCAGGTCAAAGCAATCCAGACCAAACTCCAAAACATTTCCAAGAATCTTCCAGCTTATGAGATATCCCGTGATGGAGAAGGTTCTAGCTCATTTTTCAGCAAGCAGCAACAGTTAAGAAGGACATACTCACATGATGAGGAAGAGGACGTTGTTAGCTTGGAGGTTAGCACGAAGGATGTCATGACCAAGTTGATGACTGAAGAAGATAGACGCCACGCCGTGGTTTCCATAGTCGGCATGGGGGGCCTCGGTAAGACTACTCTTGCCAGAAAAGTATATAATCATGTTGATGTGAGACGCCATTTTGATTTCTTGGCTTGGTCTTCTATCTCTCAACAATGTAAGCCGAGAGAAGTTTTGCTTAGTGTCTTGAAGAAAGTTCTCTCTCCTTCTAACGATGAAAGAGAGAAATCTGAGAAAATGGATGTGACTGAGCTGACGAGTACGCTTTTTGATGCTTTGAAAGAAAAGCGGTATCTGATAGTCCTCGATGATATTTGGAGAAACGAGGATTGGGATATTCTTAAACATGCTTTTCCACGAGGAAGAAAGGGAAGCAAAATATTGTTCACAACACGCAACAGGAATGTGGCTTTACATGCTGATCCTTGCAACACTCCCATGGAGCTCTCACCTCTTTCAGAGGATGAAAGTTGGAATCTTTTGTGTAGGAAAGCATTCCCACGGAGCAAAATGGGTTCTCAATGCTGCTCAGAAGAATTTGTGAAGCTTGGAAAAGAGATGGTGAAAAAATGTGGAGGTCTACCTTTAGCAATTGTTGTGTTGGGATGCTTGCTGGCAACAAAACAGTCATTGACTCAATGGGAGATGGTTCACAAAAACATCCATGGACACTTAAATGAGCTCCCACACCAAGATCTTCAATATGGTGCAGTGAACAAAATTTTAGTTTCAAGCTACAATGACTTACCTTATCGTTTAAAACCATGCTTTTTGTATCTTAGTCATTATCCAGAAGATTGGGAGATACCGAAAAAAGAACTCATTCGTTTATGGATCGCTGAAGGTTTCATTCCGGAAAACGAAGAATTCTTGGAGGATTTAGGCGAAAAACTCCTAGAAGAGCTTATAGATAGGAGCTTGGTTCAAGTTAGCAGACGAGACTATACAGGAACAAATGTGAAGACATGTCGAGTGCATGATCTCTTGAGGGACTTGTGCATGAAGAAAGCAAGAGAGGAGAAGTTCTTGGAAATTATTCAACAACCACTGCATGAACTTGAAGTGACATTGGCAGAATCTATGCTACGAAGAATTTCTATTCATCCTAGTAAATCGGAAGTTTATTTGAAGGGAGAGCATCCAAAATTACGTTCTTTGTTGTTTTCTGAGAATGAGGAATGGGTAGAATTAGAATTATGCATTTCAAAATACAAAAGCTTCAAATTTTTAAGGGTGTTGACTCTTGCAAAAAGGTACACCAACAAAAAGTGGCATGTGTCAGCTGAAATTGGTAATCTCCAACATTTGAGATGCTTGAAGTTATACTACAATGGCAGAATTATTTTGCCACGATCTATTGGCAGGTTGAATAGTTTGTACACTTTATACATCGAGTCTGGTTATTATAACACTGTAATTCCAGATGGTGTGTTTAAGTTGGAACGTTTAAGGCATCTTGTAATAAAAGCGTTTAGCGGATATCCTTCCGAATGTGGATTTAGTTGGCAGCAAGGGTTCACTTCAAAAAATATTGAAACTTTGAAGTTCATAGTGGTGGAGAAAAAGCCGGTTGAAAATAATGCGGTGCTTAGGTGGACTAATATTAAGAGTTTAGGAATAGCATTTACCAGAGTAAAATATGTGAAGCCTACCCTAAACTTGCTAACAGAATTGCAACGCCTTAAGTCAGTGTCCTTAAGATTTCCTGATGGCTCACACCGAGACTTAGAACCCCTTTCTCAATATATTCACCTCTCCAAACTGGAATTATGGGGGCGGATAGAAGATGAGCCACATTCGAATGGTCATGTTTTGAAATTTCTTCCATCAAATATTGTCAAATTAACTTTGATTGAATGTGAGCTGAGTCAAGATCCAATGGCCGTATTAGAAAAGCTATGTCATTTGAGGATTCTCTATTTGGAAGAAGCATATATTGGGAGTAAAATGGTGTGCTCTGCAAATGGATTTCCTAAACTTGATTGTCTTCATATGTTTCGCTTAAAAGAGTTGAAGGAATGGGAAATAGAAGAAGGTGCAATGCCATGCCTTCGAGAATTGATGTTATGGCTTGATAGTTTATGGATGCTTCCAGAAGGATTGAGCTATATTACCACTCTCCAAGAATTGAATTTAATGGGAATGCCTTCGTCATTGAAAGAAAAGATTACAGTGATAGGTGAAAGAGAAGGAAAGGATTTTTATAAAGTGCGCCACGTTCCCTCCATCCACATTAATTGATCCCAAAGTAATTGAAGCCAACATCACGTGAGGTATTTATTTCTGTAAAATAAGAATCTTTACATTCTTTTTCTTTTCTTTTCACCCATAGAGTTCGATATTGATATAATATTAATAAAACAACAAGATAGAAGAATATATCTTTAATTACTATAAAAATTGTAATTAAAATATTAAAAAAAAGAATTTCTAATCATTTTTCTAGAAAAACTAAAATTTTAATATTATTTTATTATTTCATATTTTTAATTATTATACATAAGAGATGATGATATATACATACCATTTTTTTTCTTGATGTAGGTTATCTAATAAGCACTGGAATGCACTTTACCGAGATATCTAATTTCATTGAGTGTGTATGTATTTTTTATAAGAATTAGATTGCTATATACTATGAGCTTTCATTAAGTGTGTGTATGTATTTTTTATAAGAATTGGTTTGCCCTATAGTATGAGCTTTGAATGAAGTGATTGTTTGCTATATATCTAATGCTGGCTTCCGGCCTCCCAATTTGCTTTTTTTTTTTTTTTTATAAAATTTATCTTCTTATTAATAGGTCATTTGCATCTATTTGATTGAAATTAATCAATTTAAACTGAAGAAAGAAATTCTAAGTAACTCATTAGAAGTTAAATGGTTAAATTCATTATTTAAATAGTAAAACAACTCATTAAAATTTACAACTCACTATTTCAATTAAAAATGATACAATGTCAATCAAAACATATAACATGTAAACTTTTATGTGACATAACAAAAATATGTACGATTTCTTATAACAAAATATATAAAACAGATTTATACTAATCTTGACTTATATGGAATGATGATTAAATTTTTTATTAGGTACCCGTTTGACACAAGTTCAAACTAAATGACCCCATCCCCACCTGAATATTATATAAAAAGAGTCGACATTAATCATTTTGAAACTTTTAACCATTTAATAAATGATATTAATCATTCCATAAAATCCTTTTTAATCAAAATCATCATAAAGTATTAAATACTTTTTACTCATTTACTATTTACTACGAACAAACCGATAATTAAATATCTTTAAGTCTAGAATTATTTCAACTTTTACCTTGAACAAACACGGTACTGTAACATATCTAGTAATGCACTAATTGACCGGTTAATCAAACATTTTGTGAATTAAACTCCCTTTTAATCTAAATTCACAAAAGTTTGTGTGTTTAAGAAAGTTGAGTTTCACATAATTTGTTCTTCCTATAAACAATAAGAACAAAGTAGCGACTCAACTTTCTGTTGAACACTTGTTTTAATAAGGTTACACAAATCAAAATGTACTAAGATAACCGTGTTAAATGCTTCATTTTCAATCAACCAAGAAGCATTTATATACATGTTTCTGAAAAGTAAAAATCTTAGCCTCACATTTGTAAGCAGTTTTACCCTGATATGAGACAAGCCTACTGATGAAATAGAACCTACGGCAAGGTGATCAGAAGAGGCATTCACTAACCTCACACGATAATGTTTAATCAGCGCTCAAAGCAATTGATGAAGCTCCTGATTTTCTTTCCGGAGTGACTTAACCTATACGGAACTCATCACACGAGGCATCTCCATCTGTTCCAATGATTTCCGCGAATTAGAGCTGAGAATATGTACATGAAAGCCAAAGCAACATAAAGGAAAGGATGATAAGAAAATACCTCCTGCATGTGGAATTGTCTTAAAGTTTCAATATGCAAGTTCGTCATATCTCCAAGAACGGATTTCTGAAATGAATCGACGGTTTCTTCTAGAGTTCGTTGAAATAGCTGAAGAGCAAAGTTGCTTCCTTGTTGGGGATCTTGTTGAGATGCCTTGGGGGGGTTGTAATGTTCCTCCCTATTATGGTCACGATCAATGCGGTTTCATGCCCAGAAAAAAACTATAAAATATATAGAAATTCATCCTTCAATCAGGATGACTTCACTACTCAAATGCATAAAAAGACCAAAGTGATTAGAGAAATTAATGTAGTGAATAGTTATTTAACCAAACCAGATATCATACATTCATTGATGGAAGAACACCTGATGCCGCTGCAGTCAATGAATCAGACCTCGATAACAGGCTATTAAACAGCTCTTCTCTGGTTTCAGCTCCTGTTTTCTTTGTTTGTGGAGAAGCCACCAAATGGGATGTTCCATCACTAAAAGCAGATGTAGTACTAATTCTCTCGGCATATGTTGAAAACCTTCGAGGAGGTGCTAAAGATGCTAGTTTTGGTGAGTCAAGGCTGCCAGCTCTAGTAATGCCTTTTGAACCAAAAGATAAAGCAGACATGGAGCTCGAGCAGAAATGTTCAGGAAATCCCAATGAAGAAGTCTCCTGATTTGAAGAGACATCTTTCGTGTGCAAATTTCATAGCTCAGGTTAGAACTGGTCTGACTGAGCATTGAAGACTGATCTTGTCCAGCATAAATAGAGCTTGTTGTCAGACCACCAGAAGCTGGCATCCCAAAACGAGATGGCAGCTGGCGAAGGTGAGCAAATTTGTCAGATATCTTCTCACCACCCCAAGCTTCTGGAGGAGTGATGGAGGTCTCCTCACTCTTGGAAGATGGTGTAGGGGTAGATTCCAATGCTGTAAAAGACTTCGTCACATCCTGTAAAGATAAGTGGTATACAAACTTCATTATGGGGAAAAAAGACTGAAAAGCCATATCAATTGCTCTCAAAAAACCAAATTAAGTATCAGAAACAGTTCTATGACTAAAGAACATAGGATATAATAGCCTGTGAATCAAGCTCAGCTAATTCATTTATTAAGAGAAATGAAAGTTGTTGGAAATGACATCCCACTGCAGATGATAATAAGTTATCTGCAATTGTAAATCAGAGAAATCCTCAAAACATGCAAAGCCATACTAAAATACAGTTGATCTAATGGACTTCTTAATACAAACACTCATAATGCTCCAAACATACAACATAATGCACAAAAAAACCACATTCCCATTCTATGCAAAAATGACAACTTAGGATCAACTCATATACTTGCATGAAACTAGCAGAATATTACCATGATGATTTAAAGTAATATCTTGTACAAAAAAATCAAAATAAATATGTTATGCATTACTGCCATCAATAAAAAAAAGCAAAAAGCAAAAAACCTGTTGAGACATTGAACTGGACTTCCAATCAAGTAATGGTGACCACTGGCTCCATCATCAGCAAAAGCAAACCTCCTGCAAGAAGGAAACAGTAGGGAGGATGGCTTCTTATCATTGGGTAGGTGCACTTTCTTTGCACCATCATGACCATCCCACAGCTTATCCTGCGAGGGTGTAATAGGATGAATATCCACAAGACGGGTAAATACCTCCATATCATCCTTGAAATTGAATGTAGAACGAGGAGCATGTAATCTCGTTAGTGTTCCACCTGGCCATAGATGGCTTCTAATTGGTGTTTCGAGAGAAGAAGAGAGATTGAGTGTGCTTGATGTTGTTCCACTACTACTAGTAAGAGAAGATACTTCTGCAAGACCTGAACGGCCAGTGATACGAGAACCAGAAACTGCTGTGGATGATGAAAGGCTTGTTGATGCCACAGATGGAAGTGGGTCTGGCATAAGAACAGAATCCTCCATTGCACCTCCTGATGCGTCGTTGAAAGCACCAAATATATCCTATTCCCTGTAAAATAGTAAAAATAACAGTAAAGGGGAAGTAGGGTCGAATCCTCAGGGACCGGATTATACGAATGCTTGTTTGTCGAAATCCTAGGCAGAATCGTGCCCAAGAAAACCTGCGTTCCTAAAAAATAAATTAAAAAAATAGAATTAATAATTTTCGATCTGGAAAAATAAAAAAAACAGAATTTAAGACTAATTAAAATTACGAGAATAAATTACGAGAATTAAAATGAGGAAAATAAAAAGAAAGGGTTTAGAGAAAAGTTTCTTATGTGGAGAGATTCCAGCCTCCAGTTGCCTCGATTCACCTTGGGTTCAATCCTTGGCTTCTAGATGATCCTTCTCAACCTGAATAAGCCAGTTATAGTGGAAGTGGACGCCTACGACCACCAGCTCCAAGGATTTAGACTTCAATTTGGTGGAACCTGACTCTAGCCAACAATCGCTCTTGTGGGATCATCTATGCTAGATCAACGTTTCTCAATGGTGAATCCTACGCCATTTTGTCTCTTGGGCTCGCCAACCTCTGACGCAGTAAGTTAACGAACCGACTGTGCAACCTTCTCAAAATATACAAAGCGGTCGTTCCTTGCACACGTTGAAAAGATCACTTTTTAAGGGATATGGACGGAAGCGTCAGCCCGTAATGCGGAGAAACGATGAATACCCTATTGAGAAGGCTAAGTACGGATTCTAAACCTCAAGAACCCTTTTTGGGGATTTTTGGCAACCTTTGGCTAGATGGATTTTAGTGGCTCATGGATGGGATGTAAAAGAAAATAATTATAAAAATAGAAAAGGAAATTTTATTAAAGGAAAATATGGAAAGAACAAAGATTTTTGGGGAGAGAGTTTACAGAAAAGATTGAACCCCTAAAATGAGTCACTTCATCCCCTATTTATAATGCTAAGATAGATGGACTCAAACTCCCAAAGATAATTACAATTAATCAAAGATAAATAGAGATAAATAAAGAAATTAAATAATCCTCAATAATTATCCTAATATAATTAAAATAGAGTTTGATAAAGCAAAGTCTATTCTTTTTGCATTTCAATCCCTCTGCCCTCCATGTTTGCACTTTTGGCACCATCTTTTCCCTTTGTTGCACATTGGTCCATTTTTGTCTCTAATTTCACAGTTTTGGCCCTCAATTTTATTTTGGTCTCCAATTTAGTCTCTACGAGATAAAAGTCCATAAATAGCCCAAATTAGTAGAATCACACTCAAAATTAATATGCAATTAGAACGTAAAAACATGACATTCTAGAGTGTTATCACCTCCCAAAAGAACAGTCTCAGCAGTGCAAGTACTCTCATTAACAATGGCTGGTTTTGATCTTTGCCAACATAAACTTGGAACAGCCTGATAGATGCTATAAACACTTAGGATTTAAAATGATTAAAGGAATAAGGCTTATTACTTTCCATTTACACAAAACACTTTGAAGTTGGAGCACAAACAAGCAAGCAGTGACATCCAATTAATATCATTAGTTCCACTATAGAACATGATCTTTTATACCAATACCATTCAAAATTCCATATCAAGTTAAGAGTTCTTGAGGGAAAATAGAAAGCAAGTGCAAACTACAAGAACTTATCAGGGCCTGTGTCTCTTTTTATATTAAAAAGTGATAACAGAGCAAAAGATAACCAACCTCCGAACCACTATAAGCACGAAGAACAGTAAAAGGCTGTAGTTTTCCCCGAATATCATAGAACACCACTCTACCATTACCAGTACCAGCTGCCAGTGTCCAACCATCATCTTTAATTGCCAATGAAGAAAAAGTTGCCTCATATGAAATGAAAGCTGAGGGTCTTCTAGACCCCGAGTCATAAGTGTATAGCTTCTTATCCAACCCAACACTAGCAATAACTTGTTGAAAAGGAAAAAGGAAATTGAAATGTCAGAATATTTAGGGTATGTGAAGGTAGGGTTTGTTCTAAACTAATTTGATATTTAGATTCTAATTGATATGGAAATAGAGTATGGGTGTTACAATTATGGTTTTGATTGATTTGATAATTGATGAATTATTGATAAATTCATTTATGAGTTAGATTATTTATTTAAGCTAGAAGGTCCATTTAATATATAAATCTATTTTTTTGGATAAAACGATTTTTTATTTTTATAAGAATTTCCATCGAGGATGCTAAAAGTACAGATCATTCCAAGGTGGAATGACGATGGTAGATGAAAGGGTGGATTGTTGGAGGAGAAATTGCTAGTTTTTTCTAAAATTAGGATGTAGTCGATTTTTAGGGTTTGATTCTTTTAGATTGTTTCTTTTAGGACTGGACGGTTAAAATCCCTTAAGAATTGAGTAGGGTACAACTTTTGCATTAATTAGGAACAGTTCCACCGACTGACGAATGTAGGAGTGTAGGACACGTGGTACCTATATAGAGATTGTATTTAATTTTCAATTTTAATAGCATCCATTTTTTATTTCTCAAAAAAAAATACAAGATCCAAAAAATGAACTTAAGTAAAAAAAATAAAGTGGATTCATGTTAAGCTTCAACTTTCTGAAACCTAACCTAACCCACTTTAGACTTTTGTATATATTTTATTTTTATATATTATTTAAACATAAAAAATATTGTCTAAATTTAAATTTTAATAAAAATATTATTAGAAATATTAAATATTAAATTAAGAATAATATATATTTAAAAATTATTAGTTTAAAATAGACTTAAACATATCATTTATAAATAAGTTTACCTAAATTTTTGAACCGAATTAATTTTAAATAAACATAAAAATATTGTACATAAACTTAATTCTAACCCATAAACACCTAGAAGGAACCATATGTGATAAACTAAAAGAGGAATGAACACGGATCCATAAGCGCGTACTAGAATTGTGAAGTTTATTGATGGGTAATTTAGGTATAGTATAAAAAAACTAATACAGTAAAAATAACAAATAATTGGAGTGAAATACACTTAAGGTTATTAAATTACTAGTAAGTTTACGTTTTAGTCTATTAACATTTAAAAGTTACAAAATGGTCACTAAATTACAAGTAAGTTTACGTTTTGGTCGATTAACATTTAAAAGTTACAAAATGGTCACTAAATTATTTGAAAGTTTTCTTTTAAGTCATCAGGTTGTTAAAATTACTGCTATATGGCATTCATTGTTTGCCCGCTAACTCTTCTACCCCTGCTTTTTCTATACTTTAGGTTTTTTTTCATGAAATAATTTTAAATGTCACGTATCTACGAATCAAAATCTAAATAGCTTTTTTCTCCGTTCTTCGACACCAACCATCGAATTGATTTGATTTAATATATGTTCTTCTACTTGTCGATGAGTATTTATTCATCGTACCATTCATCAAATCGTCGCTTTAACCTTGCTAGTTGGACTTTTTAAAAGAAAAAACTAATAGTCCAATAACTTAAATAAATGCTGTTGAATAAATCAGTGACTTAAATGAAAATTGTCAAATAGTTTAATAATTATTTTATAATTTTTTGAAGTTAAATAATCAACATAAATTTATTAATAGTTTTTTTAAAAAATATTAATAGTTTAAGTATAATTTAGGCAGGTAATTATCAATTTTCATTTGGACTTATCCAATCAATTACGAGCAATGACGGTTGCGTTTTCAAAGAGTCATACTTGGGAAGAAATGAATTGAGGGTTGGCCTACTAATGTGAGTGGTCTTAACTTTAGCTTGTCTTTTCTTCACATGCCATTTTACTTTTTCGATTTTGTATGGCATCCAATGTGGAAATTGAAAACAGGTTTTGCTTTCAACGCGGAAAATCTCGTGCTTTTGAAATTTTGTCCCCATCACTTATTGTGTCCACCTAAAGTTTTCTCTTAAAAATATAAAAACAAAAGCGACTCTTTTTTTATTTTAAAAAATTGCTTTTTTTATTTTTCTTTCCCCAAATTTCCTATTTCACAAAACACGTGTGATTTTCTCTTCCATCCACTTTGAATATATGCTATTTTATTTAAAAAAAGTTAAGTTCCATTTTAATAATAATAATAATAATAATAATAATAATAATAATAATATCTTTAGCTATTTGCTGTCCAAAGAAAAATAATTACCAACCTCGTCCCCGGAAACAGCTCTTCAAAACTTCTGATACAGAGAAATACTTCTCCACTAATACTTGTCGATCTGTTTGTGGAATCTGTTCTGAACCAGCAGGAGAAATGGCAGAGGCTATTGTGTCCAAAAGATATTAAGAGTTCAATGTTTAGGAATAATATTTAAGAGTTCAAAAGATATTAAGTCTGTCCTACTGTTGCTAATCATATTGTGTCGAAACCATTTTAAAAATCGGGTTTAGAAAAATGGGGATCGACTTTAAAAATAAAAATGGGAGTCGCCACCAATCTTTTTTACTTAGGTGTGATTGGATCACCTTGTAAAATGTTTCATTTAAAAGAAGCATTCAATTTTGGTCCACAAAAAACAAGAAAACGGGTTCGAGAGTCGGTTACGTATGAGGAAGGGTTAGCACCCTCATAGCGCCCAAAATTGATACCTAATCGATAAAATCATGTCCAAATGTTGAAAATAAAGAAAGTTAGAAAATATGATCCTTTTATTAGAGAGAAAATTAGGACTTACTTATCACAAAGAAATAAAGTACTTTACCTAATAAGTTAAGGTATAGTACCTCATGACTTTGAAATTAAGCTCGTCTTTATTTTAGAAAATTCCTACCTCGAGATTCAAAATGTCGAACCCAGTAAGTTAAGGCACAACACTTTGAATTCCCAAGAATAGATTTTTTATTTTGAAATTGGTAAATCTCAAATTTCTTAAAAAAAACAGATACGTAATAACTAAAGTTTCACGAGAAAAATCGAACCCAATAAGTTAGGGCAAGATTCTTCTCGAAATTCCCCAAATATCACGTATCATCATATTTTGAAAATCATTTGAAATAAATTTAGAAAATGAAGATATGTAATACCTAAAGTTTCACGAGAAAAATCGAACCCAATAAGTTAGGGCAAAATTCTTCTCGAAATTTCCCAAATATTACATATCACCATATTTTAAAAACCATTTGAAATAAAATGTGTCGATTCAAAAGATGTTTTTATAAAAGATTGATTTGAGTGAAACATAACATGAATATATTACAACATATATATTTAATAGCAATTTTACAAAATTACAAATAAATAATAAAAGGATAATATAACATAAATATATAACGGACTATGTTAAACAATAATAAATGATCTAAAGAATATAAATAAACATGTAATATAGCAAATATTGAAATTTTCACGAAATAACAAAATTAAATGAAAAATGGAATAACATATTTAAACATTAAAAAAAGAATGTGGTGACTTTTAAAATAATTTAATATATATACATTAAAAGTAAAAAAAAAAAAACTTATCATAAATATATACATAATTTAGTAATCTAATACATGTATAAATAACTACATATAATAAAAAAATAATTAATAAATAGTATGTAATAAGTTTTATATAAAACACACATATATAATATATTAATCTATTATAACAATTTTTTTTAAAAAAAATAAAAGAAGTATAAAAATGATATGGATAAATAAAAAAAAGTTATAAAAATGCATAAGTCAACCTTACTACCGCAATATAAAGATTCAACGAAATTTCTCCACCAAAATCTAACTCGAACGGAAGCAACTAAAAAAAACGAAGATGAGTGAAGAACAAAATAAGAACAAGCCACAGAAAATAAGAACGCAAGAGGGAGAGAAATTTGAGTGAATGCTCTCAAGAATTTTTATTGCTTTCCAAACTTTTGTGTCCTTTACAATGAAGGGAGATGCTTCTATTTATAGTTGAGCCTCCCTAAATCAAACGGTACAGATCAATTACATCAACGGCTAAGATTAAAAGGTATCTACAAATTAAATCTCTAAGATTACAAAATCATATCTTCTAAGATTGCATATAATATCTAATATTGCATACCATATATTCTAGGATCACATATCATATCTAAGATTTGTGTATCATATCTAAGATTGCATATCCTTGAAGATTGTACTTCCATATCCGTCAAGCTTGTAGATAGACTTTCAATCTTTTTAAGTAATGGGCCATTTCGACCGGGCCAAATGATATATTTTGGACTGGATTTGGACTTTGTTTTATTCCAGCCCGGTCAAAATTGGGCTCTTACATATTGGATCACCTTGGGTCATTGTACATGTGTTTACTTGACTATATGAACTATGACAAGTCAACTCATTGTTCATATCTAGACTTAAAACCTTTTTATTAGTGTGATCATCTCTCCAAATTGAAGTTAATAGGGCATATAAAAGAATATCAACATCAGAGCCATCATGTTTTGGAATTTTTTCCTTCAAATATTGTTAAGTTAACTTTAGATGACTCTATGATGACCCATGATTCAATTGGTGTGTTGAAAAAGTTACATTGTTTGAGAATTCTAAAGTTAGAAAATTCAACATATGATGAAAGTAAGATTATATGCTTTGCCAATGTGTTTCCCAGGGGCAAATCTAGAGGGGGGCTGGCATGGGCTCCGGCCTCCCTTAAAATGTAAAATTATTAGTTAGGCCCTTATAATTTTTTAAAAATTTTAAATTAGTAAAAGTAAAATTACACTTTGGCCCCCTAAAATTATAAAAATTCGATTTAATCCTTTACAAATTATAAAGATATAAACTATAAAAAATTAAAATTTCATCTGCCCCTAAAAAATTTTCCTGGCTTCGCCCCTGGTGTTTCCTAAACTTGATTCTCTTGAAATGAGATTTCTACCAGGGTTGAAGGAGTGAAAAATAGAAGAAGGAGCAATGTCATGCCTTCGAAGATTGGAATTGGTCAATGTTAATACTCTCCAAGAAATGACTATAAGTTGGTCATTGAAAGAAATAATTAGAGTATTAGAAGACAGAGGAGAGGATTTCTATAAAGTACGCCACATTCCCTCTATCTAAATACAGTAATTTTCTTGTATCTAAATAGGTGCATTAGGAATTTATTTCTCTAAAATAATAATCTCTTCTCTACTTTTTTTTCGTTTTTTCTAAAAAGAAACTTGCAATATCGTTTCATAATTTCTATTTTATATTTTTTTATCATTATTATTAGTATAGATAAAACATGATATTCCATTTTCATGTTGTTGCTGGTAGGGTTGGATATGCTTTCTTTCATCTCCAAATGTAAGCCTGCAAAGAAGCTCAACATTAATTGATTCTTCATCGATTTAAGTTTATGGATTTTAAGAAAAGATTTATGATATACCATTTCTCATATCGCCTGCACCAATAATAAATTCTTTGCCCTTACTTTTCACAATTTAGGGTTTTTTTTTCATGAAACAACTTTAAATTGAAGTTAATAGGGCTTATAAAAAATTATCCACATTAGAGCCATCATATTTTGAAATTTCTTCCACCAAGTATTGTCAAGTTAACTCTGCGTTTCTCTGAGCTAACTCATGATCCAATGGGTGTATTGGAAAGGTTGCCTTATTTAACAATTCTTAACTTACAAGGTTTTGCATATGAGGGGAGAAAAATGGTTTGCTCTTCCAATGGCTTTCCTCAACTTGACTCTCTTTGCATGGACTATGCAAAAAATTTAGAAAAGTGGGAGATAGAAGAAGGCGCAATGCCACGTCTCCAAAACTTGGAGTTAAAATTTATTTTAAAACTAGAGATGTTGCTGGAAAGATTGATGCTTATTATTACTCTCCAAGAATTGAAATTATCAGCAATGAGTCGTTCATTGAAAAAGAGGATTCAAGTGAAGGATGAAAGAGAAGGAGAAGATTTTTATAAAGTGCGCCACATTTTCCTCCATCCAAATCACATACTATAGATGAACATCTTTCTACAACGACAAACTTTATTTGATTTAGAAGAGTTGAAGCCATCATCACGAGAACTCGTTTCATTAAAGCTCTTATTAGATACTCATTTGATACATGTTCAAACCATTTAACCTCATCCCCACCTTAATATTATATTAAAAAGTAATAATTTTATACATAATTTAATTCTTTTGATTTTTTAGCCCATTATGGAGGGTAAAAATCCAGAAAATACCAAAAAAAAAACAAAAATTACCGGAAAGGACAGGGTTCAAAAATATTGACCGGAAAGGGCAATTTCCCCCAAAAACACGTCCACGTCAGCGCGTTTTTGGGGAGAACGGCCTAAAGCGCTCCCCCGGGGAAGCGTTTTCGCCTGTTTTCCCAAAAAATGGCGCTGACGTGGAAAGAAAATGGGCTATAGCAAGTGGACAATATGTCTATTTAGAAAATAGACTTGGACAAAAAAAATGCCCATTTAGAAAATATGTCCGGCCTTGAGTAAGGTTTTTTTGGGCTCGACCTGAATTTTCAATAAAAATAACCTATTAATTTTCCATGTTTTGTTGTTGTTTTCCCATTTTTTTTACTACTATTTAACTATTATGTTTACTCTTATTTTGTTGTTAATGTTTAGATATTGTATAACATTTTTATTATTAATTTTGCTACTATTTTATAAACATTACTTGTTAAATTGTACTTATTTATTTGAATATAAAGACTATTTTTAATTTATTTTCAATTTATTAAGAAATATTTATTTTAATATTTCTAATGTATTTGATGTATTATATATATTTTTTAAAAATTATATAAAAAATAAAATTTAAAAAATTAACAGGAGTCAAATCCAAATTTTAATATATTTATCTGCGCTGGACTAAAATAAAAATTTAAAATCATGTTTCGGAAGCGGTATTTAAAAAATGGGAAAGGTAGGAGTTGGTGGAAAAGAAACAAGTATGGGAAAATGCCGAAGCAGAATATTTGTTTTTAAATCCTGCAAAAATATCAAATATGTGTATGAAAACCAACCCGACCAAAGCTGAGATGAGAAACATAAAAAGCAGAGGGTGAAAAAGTGTTTTCAAAGTCCCTTAGGTAAACATTATGACACCTACCAATGATTACCCTTATTATTTTTCCTTTTTCACTTTCTTATATTTAATAATCATATTGTATTATATCTTAATTAAAATTTAATCGAAAAGTAAAATCTTCCTATACCATATTTTTATTTACAAAATTCCATTTAAATAATATTAAATTTCTCAATACTTGACACAATCAATATGCATGCCCCTACTAAATTTTAAAACCTTAACGCTAACCTAGTCTATGGGTAATTTCCACTATTTTTCATTTTTGATTATGTATTCTAATGATTTTGGTTTGTTTTGGCAGCATATTAGTATTACCAGATGGGTCCAGTAACAACTACACTGCAGCGACAGACCAAAAGCGAATCCTTCTTTCACCAACAATACAATCAAAAACTAATAAGTCGACAAAAAACCAAAGGCTTTTGCTGTTTGTCGTGTCTCCGCAGTTTGATTTCTTCCGCCCACGGGTTTAATCAATGTATCTAATTTTAAACATCATTACTTATATCGAATCTAATGATGAAGGGTTTTTATTAGAGAATAGAGAAAATTAAAATTTTCTTCCCGCTTGCTATAGCCCATTTTCTTTCCACGTCAGCGCCATTTTTTGGGAAAAAAGGCGAAAACGCTTCTCCGAGAGAGTGCTTTTGGCCACGTCAGCGAAAGCTCTCTCCCGGGGAAGCGTTTTCGCTGACGTGGCCAAAAGCGCTCCCCCGGGGACGCGCTTTAGGCCGTTCTCCCCCAAAAACGCGCTAACGTGGACGCGTTTTTGGGGGAAATTGTCCTTTCCGGTCAATATTTTTGAACCCTGTCGTTTTCGGTAATTTTTGTTTTTTTTTGGTATTTTTTGAATTTTTACCCCATTATGGAGCTATAATACTCATATCTCTATCTTTATTGTTTGTGATTTCATAGGGTTTAAATGCTGATATTTGATAACACCTATTCTAACAACATATATTAATTAACCGGATTTAACGGGAAAAGAGATCAAAGTGTTCCAACATGTCTGTGCTAGATACTGAAATGAGAGGTTTCTCTATTGTGTCATTTGACCTTTATATAATTTTCTTTAAGACCCCCTCCCACTTAAAGAATTAAAAAAAATTATTAACTAAATTTAATTAAAAATATAAAAAAATGGAATCACTCAAAAACGTGTAGCTTCCTCCAAACAATGTATGTTATTTTATTTTAAAAAATTAAGTTCAGCAATAATAATAATAATAATAATAATAATAATAATAATAATAATAATAATAATAATAATATCTTCAGCTTTTTCCTGTCCATAGAAAAATAATCAGCAACCTTATCGGCTCTTCAAAACTTCTGATAAAGAGAAATACTTCTCCACTAATACATAAAATATTCTACTAATACTTGCCGATCAGTTTGTGGAATCTGTTCTGAACCAGCAGGAGAAATGGCAGAGGCTATTGTGTCCTTAGCTGTTGAAAAAATTTCAGATTTACTCATTCATGAAGCTGTTTTCCTCAAAGATGTGAAAGATCAAGTTGAGAGCCTAAGGGATGAACTGACGCGAATGCGGTGTTGAAGGACGCGGATCGCAAGCTTGAACAGGATGCGAGTTTCCAGAATCGGGTGTCCAAAATCAGAGATCTTGTTTATGATGCTGAAGATGTTATCGGCTCCTTCATCCTTGAACGTGCACATCAAGGAGGCTTTCAAGGAATCGTCAAGAGATTCACCTCCATTTGCACCAAACCTTATCATCTGTACAAAATCGGGGTACAGGTGAAAGCAATCCAGACCAAGCTCCAAAACATTTCCAAGAATCTTCCAGCTTATGAGATACCCCGTGATGGAGAAGGTTCTAGCTCAGTTTTCAACGTGCAGCGACAGTTAAGAAGGACATACTCACATGTTGAGGAAGAGGACGTTGTCAGCTTGGAGGTTAGCACGAAGGATGTCATGACCAAGTTGATGACTGAAGAAGATAGACCCCACGCCGTGGTTTCCATAGTCGGCATGGGGGGCCTCGGTAAGACTACTCTTGCCAGAAAAGTATATAATCATGTTGATGTGAGACGCCATTTTGATTTCTTGGCTTGGTTTTCTCTCTCAACAATGTAAGCCGAGAGAAGTTTTGCTTAGTGTCTTGAAGAAAGTTCTCTCTCCTTCTAACGATTAAAGAGAGAAAATTGAGAAAATGGACGAGATTGAGCTGACGAGAACGCTTTTTGATGCTTTGAAAGAAAAGCGGTATATGGTGGTCCTCGATGATATTTGGAGAAGCGAGGATTGGGATATTCTTAAACCTGCTTTTCCACGACCACGAGGAAGAAAGGCAAGCAAAATATTGTTCACAACACGAATAAAAAATGTGGCTTCCCATGCCGATCCTTGGAGCACTCCCTTGGAGCTCTCAGTTCTTACAAATGATGAAAGTTGGAATCTTTTGTGTAAGAAAGCATTCCCACGGAGCAAAATGGGTTCTCAATGCTGCTCAGAAGAATTTGTGAAGCTTGGAAAAGAGATGGTGAAAAAATGTCGAGGCTTGCCTTTTGCAATTGTTGTGTTGGGTTGCTTGCTGGCAACAAAACAGTCAGTGGCTCAATGGGAGATGGTTCATAAAAACATCCATGGACACTTAAATGAGCTCCCACACCAAGATCGTCAATATGGTGCAGTGAACCGAATTTTGGTTTCAAGCTACAATGACTTGCCTTATCCTTTAAAACCATGCTTTTTGTATCTTAGTCATTATCCAGAAGACTGGGAGATACCGAAAAAGGAACTCATTCGTTTATGGATCGCTGAAGGTTTCATTCCGGAAAACGAAGAATTCTTGATGGAGGATTTAGGCGAAAAATTCCTAGAAGAGCTTATAGATAGGAGCTTGGTTCAAGTTAGCAGGCGAGACTATACAGGAACAAATGTGTAGACATGTCGAGTGCATGATCTCTTGAGGAACTTGTGCACGAAGAAAGCAAGAGAGGAGAAGTTCTTGGAAATTATTCAACAACCACTGCATGAACTTGAAGTGACATTGGCAGAATCTATGCTACGAAGAATTTCTATTCATCCTAGTAAATCGAAAGTTTATTTGAAGGGAGAGCATCCAAAATTACGTTCTTTGTTGTTTTCTCAGAATGAGGAATTGGTAGAATTATGCATTTCAAAATACAAAAGCTTCAAAAATTTAAGGGTGTTGACTCTTGCAAAAAGGTACAACAACAAAAAGTGGCATGTGTGAAATTGGTAATCTCCAACATTTGAGATACTTGAAGTTATACTACAATGACAAAATGATTTTGCCTCGATCTTTTGGCAGGTTGAACAGTTTGTACACTTTATACATTAAGTCTGGTTGTCAAATTGCAATTCCAGATGGTGTGTTTAAGTTGGAACGTTCAAGGCATATTGTAATAAAAGTGGCTGGGGTAGACCCCATATATGGATTTCGTTGGCAGCAAGGGTTCACTTCAAAAAAATATTGAAACTTTGAAGTTCATAGTGGTGGATGTGAAGCCGGTTGAAAATAATGCAGTGCTTAGGTGGACTAATATTCAGAGTTTAGGAATAGCATTTACCAGTGCAAAATATGTGAGGCCTACCCTATTCTTGCTAACCAAATTGCAACGCCTTAGGTCAGTGTCCTTAAGATTTTTTGATGGCTTACACCCAGACTTAGAATCCCTTTCTCAATATTATCACCTCTCCGAACTGAAATTATGGGGGCGGATAGAAGATGAGCCACATCCAAACAGTCATATTTTGAAATTTCATCTATCAAATATTATCAAATTAACTTTGGTTGATTGTCAGCTGAGCCAAGATCCAATGGCCGTATTAGAAAACCTATGTCATTTGAGGATTCTCCATCTGGATGAAGCATATATTGAGAGTAAAATGGTGTGCACTGCAAATTGATTCCCTAAACTTGATTATCTTGGAATGATTTTCTTAAGAAAGTTGGAGGAGTGGGAAATAGATGAAGGTGCAATGCCATACCTTCGAGAATTGGAGTTAGCCCATGTTAATAGTTTAAGGATGCTTCCAGAAGGATTTATGTATATTACTACTCTCCAAAAATTGAATTTAAAGGAAATGCCCTCGTCATTGGAAAAAAGGATTAAAGTGATAGATGGAAGAGAAGGAAAGGATTTCTATAAAGTGCGCCACATTCCCTCCATCCACATTCCTGTTAAGAGATAATGAGATATTTATTTTTGTAAAATAATAATCTTTACATTCTTTTTCTGTTCTTTTCACCATAGAGTTAGAGATTGATATAATATTGATAAAATAACATGATAGAAGAATATATCTTTAATTGCCATAAAAATTATAATTAAAATATAAAAAAAATTTCTAATCATTTTTCTAGAAAAACTAAAATTTTAATATCATTTTATTATTTCATATTTTTAATTATTATACATAAGAGATGATGATATATACATACCATTTTTCCACTTGACGTAGGTTACCTTGGATTGCAGCTACCGTACCACCCGCACCTCCCAGACATATCTAATTTCTTTAAGTGTGTGTATGTATTTTCTATAAAAGACATGTATTGCTTTGTTTATGGTATTGAAAATCTGTGTTTTTCAATCCTTGCTGCACGTTTGTGAGCAAGTAAATTATATCAAGCTTCTTTCTTCTTTGTTCTCTGTCTTATTCTCTGCTTTTATTGCTGACAAAACCCCAGCACTTTTCTCTCCGGCACCGATGCCAACCTCTTTGAAGGCCTCGTAAAACACGGTTCCGACCACATTGCCGGCATCTTTTAACACAGTGGCAATGCCTTTTCCATCGTAACTGCTGAGGCAAATCGCTTTGCACCGCTAATTGTGGTAAATTCATGGTGTACTTCCTAGTCCAGTAAACCAGCTTTCTGCATTCTCCACCAATCTCCCCACGGCAACTCTACTACCAAGACCCCACTAGACTTAGTCAATGCTGCCGTCGACAAGTGCCATTCTCGTACCTCGTCAATGAATATGTAGCCGAATTCGCCGGTGGATCAGGGTGTACGAAATTACTTGCTTGCATGACGCTGATTTCATTATGGTTTTCTATTACAGTTTTAGAACATTGTTTTTTTATGCTTAATAAAATGGACTTTCGCTGAGAAAATAGGGCAAAGCTCCCATAAATACCAAAAAATAAAAATAAAAATTACCGGAATATACCACTTTCAGAAAAATTTACCGGAATGTACCAGTTTCCCCAAAAACGCGGCCACATCAGCGCGTTTTTTGGGGAAAAATGGCTAAAGCGCGGCTCAGAGGGCGCGCTTTTGGCCCAACGATAAAAAAAAGTATAAAAACCCCCCAGCCCTTTATTTTTTTCACATTTCAATCCTTTCTCAATTTTCTCTCAATTTTCTCTCAATTTTCTCTCAAAGTCCTTGAAATTTACGCTCAAATTTCAAAATAGTCCTTTAGTATTTACGAAAAAGCCCATTATAATTTTTTTAATATATCTATTTTTTGGAAAATTTTAAAATTTTCTATCGGATTACAATGGCCGGGGAATTACTTCGCTTAGGCGAGAAGCACATTGCCGTCGAGCAAATGAAAATGGTAAGTTTTAATGTTAATTTTGCAATATTATTAATTTTTTTTAATTATGCAATGTGAATTAATTTTGAATTTTATAATTTTTGAAACAGTCTGTAGATCGGGTGTTGGAATATTATATTCGCAACATGCCTGGTCCCCCATCGCCGTTGATCGAGAATTACCTGCGGGAAGCGGGTTTTTGGCACGTGGCCACGGTAGGCCGAGGGTTCAAGTTGGAGCCGCCTTTGATCAGCGCGTTGATAGAGAGGTGGAGACCCGAGACGCACACTTTTCATCTGCCATGCGGAGAGTGTACCATCACCCTAGAAGATGTGCAGTTGCAGTTGAGATTACCAGTGGACGGGTCGGTAGTCACCGGGTCGGCAAAATCTATCGATTGGATGGCCGTATGCTACGAGCTTCTGGGTGCCATTCCGAATAGAATTCAAGGAGCTCGGATCGATATGGCCTGGTTACGAGACGCATTCCCGCAGCCAAACGAGGGTTCGACCGAAGAAGAAAGAATACGGTATGCTCGGGCATACATTCTTCAGATAATTGGAGGCTATCTGATGCCGGACCTCTCTAGAAACCTCGTCCACCTGAGATGGCTCCTGAAACTTGTTGATTTCAGAGCAGCCGGTGAATTGAGTTGGGGGTCTGCCGTGCTATCGAGGTTGTACCATGAGATGTGCGGGGCGATGCGGCCGAGTAAAGCAAAAATCAGAGGTTGCCTATCACTACTGCAGTCATGGGCATGGTTTCGATTTCCATTTTTACGTTCTCGACTCGACCAGCCATATTCATTCCCACTGATAACGAGGTAAATTTAATATTATATTTTACAATTATTTCGTAGATTTATAGTATAATTGCATGCTAAAAGTTTATTTAATTAGATGGTCCCATCCGGCGAGTCATGTTGGAATACCTAACTCGCTTGAGGATATACGGCTCCTATTGGAACAACGGTCGAAATCACAAGTAAGTTTCGAATTTTGTTATTATAATTTAGTATTTCGTATGTAGTGTCTAGTATTATGTATATAACTAATATTTTGGAAATGTTAATATAGTTTCAATGGAAATCGTACGAGGATGCCGAAATTCGGGCTGTAATTCCGGAGGAGTTCTTCCAAAATCCGAACAGTTGGTACGTTAAGGTCCCAATAATCACCTACGCGACCGTGGAGATGCACCAGTCAGATCGGGTGCTGCGGCAATTTGGATTCTGGCAACCGATTCCCGTGCCACCTGAGGTGCTCGATGATGAGCACAAAGTGGACTTACGGCAGCCGCACACGGATTGGCCAAGATTTTGGTCAGGTCATATCGAGACGTAGGAGAACCGGTATGACTTTTTACCTAACCGGGAACTGATCATCGTTCCTGAGTTAGCGTGCGTGCCGGAGTACATGCCATGGTTTAGAATCCATGGCAAGCCGTATCTGTTGTCGGATGAAGAGAGGCGACGGCAAATTCGCGAGCGAAGGGAACTTCGGGCCCCTTTACATCCAAGGAGAAGGGGTGATGAGACGGGGCCAGCAACAGCGCCTACACAGTCACCGGGCCCAGCAACAGCGCCTACATAGTCACCGGGCCCATCAACAGCGCCTACACAATCACCGGGCCCATCAGTTCAACTGACAACACCGACATCACAGCGTCCACCGTTTATGCCAGGTGCGTACCCTGCCCCTTATATGTATCCTCCTAACCCATATATGTTTCCTTTCCCAGTCTTATCCCAAGTTGGAATGCATGGCCGGGTTCGAGCCCGTTCCCAACTACTCCCGATAGCCAGCCGATCGTGAGATCGACGTCACATGTGGGATTAGAGGAGGCGCCGTCGGGGAGCAGTTCTTTCTACTAGGCTCCTTTACCGTACGGGATGCAGTCACCCCGCCGTGGTTAACACCTCCGGGGTCATTATTTTATCAAGGTGGGTCATCATCGCAACACCCAGAACCAGACCCACTCCGGAGGAACCCGATTCCCCGCCCGAGGTTCCACGACCCTCGCCGGAAGCTAAAAGAAGGAGGAATCCAGCGCGTAACCACCGACCGCCCTCGTGTGGCACTGGTTCCCACCGGCATCAGCCCTAAACCCTAAACCCTCGAATTTTATTTAGTTTTTTAATATATTTAAAAAAATTGAGTTTACTTTTATTTTTTTTGTAATTTAATTTTTTTTGTAATTTAATTTTAATATCTTTGATAAAATAAAAATGGTTTAATTTTTTTTGTAATTTTAACTAAAAATAAAATAATTAAATTGTAAAATAATTTAATTAAAAGAGGCATGAAACCATTACCACGCCATCCAAAGCCTGGCCTGCTGCGCATTATGAAGCCTGCCATGGCCTGTGAGATTAGACGGGCACGGTTCCCTAGCTTTGAAGTCCCATCAGCTAAGTTTTTTTTTTAATCTAAATCATATTCTATTACTTTAATTTAACTTACTTTAAATCCCTTTTTTTAAAAAATTCCTATTCATTACTTTAAATTACTTTAAATCCTTTTTTTTATTTAAGTCATATTCATTCATTAGTTTAAATCACCCAAATAGGGTAAATATCCCATATATACCAAAAAATTAATTTATTTACCAAAAAATAAAAGTTCTTGTACAAAAGTTCACCATTTTCCTCCAAAAAAAATAGAAATTACATAGCCACCAGGAGACAAAAAAGCTAAGAACACGGTCAACTATTCCGATTTGGACACGAGCGAGATGTATGGCCCGGGTTCCTACACCATCCGCACAGCCGACTTTGGTTGCTCGTTTCTCGAATATCCATATTGTTGCGTATTCTAGTCGAGCAAGGTCGGCCTCTTGGTTTGTGCCTCAATTGTCTATCTGGCAACAGCTTATACGGTGCAAGCGATACCGATGGCCACTTACGTTCATCTGGGACTGGTGGGAATACGTGTCTCCACACGTTGTACATGTTTTCTACTTTGTACACTTCGTCGCCATAGCTCATGGGATCAAGACAGAGATTATGACAAGCCGCAAGTACATGAGCACATGGGTAACGAAGTGCATCAAATATCCCACAGTCGCATGTCCTATTTGTCAAGTGTACACGATAATGCCCGCCAACAATACCTTGGTTTGGTCTGTCAAACTCCGTGACACGAAACCATAGGCTGTCGCGGTCGTGACACACTATGTGCATGGTGTTCGCCCGTGCCTTCCCACAGTTAATTTCTTGCAAGACCTTCGGGCTCCATATATGGCCTCCTTGCATCTGCCCTCGATAACTCGCTGCTCTCTTCGGAAATAGTGCCGCTAAACGAAAATATGTCTCCCGCACAACCGTTGTAATCGGAAGATGACGGGTTCCTTTTAGCACAGAATTTATGCATTCGGCCAGGTTTGTGGTCATATGACCATATCGTCCGCCGTCATATGCTTGTGTCCACTGTTCAAAAGGAATATTGCACAAGTACTCTGCGCCTTCGGCGTTATCTGCGCGCAAGCTGGTCAACATCTCATGAAAATGGTTCTTATTGATCTCGTACCCTGCCAATATACGTTGATAGCTAATATTACATACCACTCATCAATTGCAAATAAATTGAATTTTTCAAAAGAAATTATATTAATAGATATTTCATACCCATATCGGTCACTTGCCGTTTCTGTCTTTTAGATCGATGTTGCCCATAGTAGTTGGATGAAACATGCCTCAGGCAATAACGATGGTGTGTGCGATGCCACATGCTTCCCTGGCGTTCTATTGCCGCAAGTATTCCAGGGCCCCGATCCAATATAACGCATATGTCAGGTTGAGGGCAGACATGCCTCCTTAACCTAGATAGGAAGAAGTCCAGTCATCAGCTGACTCCCCTGGTGTTATTACGAACGCAATCGGAAGGATTCTCCTACAGCCGTCTTGTGCCACAGCTAGCAATAGCCGATGTGTATATCTACCATACATGAAGGTACCGTCAATTTGTACCAATGGCTTGCAGTATGTAAAAGCATCTCGGCATTGCTTAAATGTCCAGAACAGACACTTGAACACTGCGCATCCACGGAGCAGACGATCGTTGTAGTACGCCGGTTCTGTTTCAAGGTCTGTTGTGCTGCCTGGGACATACCTCTCCAGCACCTGACACCACTGCCACATTTCATTATATGACGCGTCCCACCGACCGTGCAACTTTTCCAACATCTTCTGCTTGGCTATCCAAGCCTTTCTGTAAGAGGGCGTGTACCCCAATTGGCTACGAATATTGCCAATTAAGGCTGGCACTGTAGTTTTTGGATCGGCCTTCACCGTCGGGATTATGAAATAGGCCAACATGTCTGAATCCATCCTCGGATGATCTTGTCTTACACCTGTCAACGAATTAAATAATGTAACATTACATAATATTAGTGTTATTCGAAATCATTGAACATATAGTCGTACTGTACCGGTAAGACATGTATGTGGCCCTTTGTACTTTTTCACCTCCCACAACCATGTCCTTTTCCTCAACGACGCCATGATTTTCCATGAACATGTGCCATCTTGCACTGCACACTTTGCCTCGTACTTATCCAGCCTGGATTTAACCACATTGTAGTTAACCCCGTTCCTGATGCTGTATTGTTTTAATGCAGCAAGAAACGTATTCTTGTTGGAAAACTGGTTACCAACTTCTAATTGGTCCGAATTCAACGAAGAATTTGTACGGTCACGCGTCCGGTGTGATAGTTCAGGAAACTCCAATGCATCATCTTGAGATAGATCGACATTATGCATGTGGGCTGGAGGTGAGTATGCCTTGAATAGCGGATCTTCTTCTTCTTCGTCTGAACCACCCTCAACGTCTTCAGGTACAATTGGAACGGGCTCCGGTTCAGAAAATAATCCAACTTCTGCACCATCAGGCCCTGGCTCCCGAGGTGGATCCACATCGGATTCATCGTCCGACCCTCCATAACCTGCAACAAACGAGGGCCCCTCGCTGGTGGATGTCGTCGGGAGTACATCATCCCTCCTTAAACATCTTTCGTACATATCCCAATCATATGTGGATTGCCAACCACTAGAAGTTGATGACGTCCCCCAATACGTATTTCTGTCATCGGACGTCGAATGACGGATATGCATGTCCCATCCACCGACCGAGTGTCGTGCAGGGGTTATGTTTTCCATACTACCACCGCACACGGGCACTTCTGTGTTTTGCCTCCCACTTACAGAGTGTCGGCTTGGGGTCGTGTATTCCCCTCGAACGATACTAGATGTTGAGGTCGCAGAAAGATCACTTGGAGATGAAAATTCTACATATACCTCAATATAGGACCACTGCCAAGATGAGTCTCCACCATTGCCTCAAGGCTCCGAGGACCTTTGATGTCGAATGACTCATATCTCACCGGATCAACCGAAGCACAAAATCTATACTTAATAGACTGAACTTTCATTAGCGTTGTTCCGAATATTTTACGCCTAATTCTTTTGTGAAGTTCTACCAAATCAACGTTCCGATTAAAACTCAATCGCGCTGTGTTCTCCGATAAGAAAACAACACCATTTTCGGTGTCACGAACTTCACTATCGTAGTAAATAACATCATTAATACGTTCACTCATTTTCAATTTTTTTTTTCTTTTGCCTGAATTTGCCTTCTGCAACCTGAGAATGAAATTTGCCTGATTTATAGCCTAAGTTTTCCTGAGACCACTGTAGCAAAAGAGCGTCCACGTGGGAGCACTTTTCAGTACTCCTGCTCACAGTGCACCCTGCTGGAAGCGTTTTTGGCCACTGTTTGTTCAGAAACGTCTCCTCAAAATAATTTTGCCAGAGACCACTGTAGCAAAAGAGCGTCCACGTGGGAGCGTTTTTCGGTGCTCCTGCTCACAGAGCACCCTGCTGGAAGCGTTTTTGGCCACTGTTTGTTCATAAACGTCTCCTCAAAATAATTTTGCCGGAGACCACTGTAGCAAAAGAGCGTCCACGTGGCCGCGTTTTTTGCCACTGTTTGTTCAGAAACGTCTCCTCAAAATTATTTTGCCGGAGACTACTGGCCAAAAACTCAATTCATTTTTCACATCGCAAGTGGACGTTCCCAAAAACGCGGCCACGTCAGCGCGTTTTTTGGGGAAAAATGGCTAAAGCGCGGCCCAGAGGGCGCGCTTTTGGCCACCTCAGCAAAAGCGCTCCTACGTGGACGCGTTTTCACTGAGGTGGCCAAAAGCGCGCCCTCTGGGCCGCGCTTTAGCCATTTTTCCCCAAAAAACGCGTTGAGTGGCCGCGTTTTTTGGGAAACTGGTACTTTCCGGTAAATTTTTCTGAAAGTGGTATATTCCGGTAATTTTTATTTTTTTTTGGTATTTATGGGAGCTTTGCCCGAGAAAATAAAAGAAAACATTTAAAAAATGCTATAGAATTTTGAATAGTTTAATTAATACATCATTTTTGTCTTAAATGTTTAAATTTACAAAAAAATAATTTTTTTAAATAATTTAGTTAATAAAATATTAATTAAAATAATTTAATATTAGCATCTAAGTTGTCTTTTTTTTTTTTTACACATGATGCTTTAACCTTTGAGCTAAGTGGGCTCAAATGATAACAAATTTTGTATTCATTGGAATTCAGCAAATTATTACCATATTATCTACAAGAGATAAATATTCAAATTATACATAAATTTTGATTTAATTTATAACTATTAATGAACTTTAATTTGATGCAATTATACATGTGAAACTCTAATTGTAGTTCAAATGTATACTTGAAATTTTAATTTTGTTTTAATCATATACATTATATATATATATATAAATTTATTTTTATATTGGATAAATATAATTATTTATGTATGCAATTTATAAATAAAAAATGATGTTATATCAATAATTGTTTTAATACTTGACAAGATTTGGAACATTTTGTATTAGTTATAGTATCCGAATACATTACACATTAACCCATAGTTCATGTATTGTTTTAGTATATATCCCTATATATTAACTATTTATTAGCTATTCATAATTTTATTAATTATTCATAATTAATATGAATTAATAGACTCAAATATAAAAAAATTTATTATTTCATAAAAATTAACATAAAATAGAAATAAGGATTTCAAATATTTTTCTAGAAAAAACTAAAATTTTAATATCATTTTATTACTTCATAATTTTCATTTCATATTTTTAATTAGTATACATAAGAGATGATAATATGTATTTGAGGTATTTATTTATGTAAAATAATTATCTTTCCATTCTTTTGTTTTTTTTCACCCATATAGTTAAATATTGATATAAATTTAGTAAAATAACAAAAAAGAAAATACACATCTTTAATTAACATAAAAATTGTAATTAAAATATTAAAAAAAATAAGGATTTCGAATATTTTTCTAGAAAAACTAAATTTTTAATATCATTTACCATAATTTTCATTTCATATTTTTAATTAGTATACACAAGAGATGATGATATGTTTATACCATTTTCTGCTTGATGCAGGTAATTACACTTCACTGAGATATTCAACTCCATCAAGTGTGTGTGTTTTTAAATTGGATTGCTATATAATATGAACTTGAATAAAGTGATGTTTATCAATAATTTGATGAGAGTATAGATTTTCATGAATGAAGAATGATTAATTATGCAATGTTTTTTTTAGATTCTATTTATTTCTATGTTTTTTTTCTTATCAGGTACTCGTTTGATATGAGTTCAAATTATATGACGTCCCATAACCCACAGGTCCCAAGATCGAAACCTGGCTCTGATACCAACAAATGTAACACCCCCTACCCGTATTCATTATCGGAATAGGGAACGAGGCATTACCGGAGTTTACAATATATATATATATATTTTTACTCAATATAACTCCTTTATAAATAATCTAGTCTTCCCTGCCAAATTTTTTTTTAAACCGAGACTAATTCATATCAACCAATCCAATCAACATACCTTCAAAATAGATCCATGCAAATTTATAAGATAACCTCATTACATACTGAAACTAGAAATTTGTTAGCCATACCAATGGCTAACCTTACATTCATTTCATATTAACATCTACTTTATTAGCTTATACATGCCATTGATTTCCAAAATAAAGTTTCTTTATTTACCGAAATCTTGGGGTTGATAGTGTGATGTGTCTCCCACCGAATCCGACCTCCGAGCTCTTAATACTACAAAACAGGGAAAAGGAAACAGAGTAAGCACTTTGTGCTTAGTAAGCCCATGTAACAAGAATTATACTTACCTAACATTTTCAATATAATGTAATAACCATTTATATATCCATTCAATGCATTATTACCTTAACATGCACAAACTCAACATTCAAGTTAGTCCAATAATTTTCATGTATCATTAATATGTACAATGATTGATGAGCTCATCAATACCATGATTTCCATTTCCTTGTTATTTTTCCATATTTATCCCGTTGAATTTCTCGGAATTTCGATGGATTTTCAGAGGTACACTTTAGTGTACAGATCTGGGTCCGTCAATTCATATTCATGTGCGCACATTTTTATTTCAGAGAGCACACTCTCGCGAACCTCATCTTTACAGCGGGATTACCAGTCCAAGCTAAATCCCCTGTAATATAAACTCATAGAGTATTGTCGGGATTACCAGTCCAGGCCAAATCCCCTGCAACGACAATTACTCTAATGAGCTTGGATCTGAATTACCATTCCAGGCTAAATTCAGACCCTAATTCGGATTACCCGTCTGGGCTAAATCCATTTTCCACATATTCTTCGGGAGGGCTATATCAGGATAGGATCACCCGTCCGGGCTAGATCCTTTTTACCGTCAATTCCTTTTTAGAGATCCATCGAATTTTCCTTTCATTCAACCGGGATTTCTTTCCCTTTTTATCAAATATATCAATGCATCATCAATCTTCATACAATAAACATTCAAATTATATCCACATCAATAACATACATTTCAAGCATCTAAGAATATAATTCAAGTTACATGAACTTACAATTCGATTTTTATACCATAACGATAATCTTAGTTTCATAATAAATATTTGAAATAAAACATTATATCATTTCTACCTCAACGTTTATCAATTATAATCGAGCATGTGATCAATTTATACACAAGTCATTCATTTATTATTTTTCCTCCTCCTCCTCTCCATCCACATCCTTAGTATAAACAACACACTTGTAAGTAACATTATCTATAATTTTCACTATTTACTTATGTGAATATTCAAGCTATCCATCCATGTCATAGTCACTAAATTATTTTTATCTTGAGCTACAGAACTCCAAATTAAGATCTGTTAATTTTATTTGAAACTAGACTCACATATCTTCTTACCATAAATTTTCCAGAATTTTTGGTGTGGCCAATTAGTATAGTTTATTAGTTAAGTTCTCCCCTGTTATACAGTCCTACTGCTCTGACCTCTCTTCACTAAAAATCAATAATCTCATAGTAAAATTTTCATATAGTGTTTCCGATTATTTCTAATGAAAATAGGCTCACTAAGGAATACAGACATATAAATTATAACTCATAATTCTTTTTGTAAAGTTTTTAGTGAATTTCTAAATTAAGAATAGGGGCTCACGAAGTTATTCTAAACCAGTCTTACCAAAATTTAAATATCTCATAATGTAGACTTCTTTTTCTTGCTCTGTTTCTTTTATATGAAAATAGACTCAACAAGCTTTAATTCTATATCTCACTCAACTTCTAATTCAATTTATACCATTTTTGATGATTTTTCAAAGTTAGACAACTGCTGCTGTCCAAAACTGCTTTAGTATGACATGTTGATTTCTATTTTGTCTCAAATTCCACATTTCATACAATTCAATCCTTGCTCAATTAACCCCTCACTTGAGCTAATTTTCTCATTTAATACTTTTCTCTATCATTTTAAACTACTTCATAACCTTTGAAAATCAGAAGTTTAACACTAGGCCTTAATTTCAACTCTTTCATAATTAGGTCCTAAAACCAATTTCCATCAATTTTACTTGATAAAATCATCATATAACAAAATTAAAGCTTCAATTCAATATTTATTCACCATATTCTTCCAGCACTAATCCACATAAACTTTAAAAATTAGCCATAGAATCAAAAACTAATGACATAGTAAGTTGGACCCAATTGTAAAAGTCTAAAAACATAGAAATTTCAAGGAGAAAGCAAGAATTAAACTTACATGAAGCTTGAGTATGAAAACCAGCTTTAAACTCTCTCCCATGGCTGTTTTTCAGCTGAAGAAAATGAAGAGAAATGAAGAGAGTTCTAGATATCCCTATTTAGTCCTAGTTTTATTTAGCAAATTTTGTTATTTTCCCATTTTACCCTTATTTCTCCTTATTTTCTTGCTGATTTCATACCTTTGTCGTCCAGTCCAATTAGACCTTGGGTCAATTTTCCTTTTAAGCCCTCTTTCTTTTATCATTTAAACTATTTAATCATTTTTCATAATTTTGTATTTGTTACAATTTAGTCCTTTTCATTTAATTACATACTCAAACGTTAAAATTTTCTAACGAAATTTTAATACCACATTACTAACATTTTATAAATATTTATAACAATATTTCCTACTCAATTTTATGAGATCAAGGTCTCGATACCTTGTTTTTACCCAATTCCTTCAATAATTCCTTTTTCTAACTAACCACTAAATCGGTAAAATTTTTTCTATCTATATTTTAATACGATTTTCCTATCATATAAATATTCATGCAAAAATATTAAAATAAATTTCTCTTTAAATCGGATTTATGGTTACGAAACCATTGTTCCGATAACCTTGAATTTAGGCCATTACACATCCCCACCAGAATATTATATAAAAAGAGTCATACATTAATCATTTTGAAACTTTTAACCGTTTAATCAATGATATTAATCATTTCATTAAGTTTTTTTTAATCAAAATTACCATGAAATATTAAATACTTTTTACTCATTTACTATTTACTAAGAATAAATCGATAATTAAATATCTTTTGAGTCTAGAATTATTTCAACTTCTACCTTGAACCAAACATGGTATTGTAACATATCTAATAATGCGTATTCTTAAACCTGGATTGGGATATTCTAGAGAAGAGAGGATTCGGATATTTTTAAACCTGGTTTTCCACGAGGAAGAAAGGGAAGCAAAATATTGTTTACAACACGCAACAGGAATGTAGCTTTACATGCCTATCCTTGCAACGCTCCCATGGAGCTCTCACTTCTTACAGATGATAAAAGTTGGAATCTTTTGTGTAGGAAAGCATTCCCACAGAGCAAAATGGGTTCTTAATGCTGCTCACAAGAATTTGATAAGCTTGGAAAAGAGATGGTGAAAAAAATTTGGAGGTCTGCCTTTAGCAATTGTTGTGTTGGGAAGCTTGCTAGCAACAAAACAGTCATTGGCGCAATGGGACATGGTTCACAAAAATTGTAACGACCCGATAGTCACGGGTGTCAGAAAATGTATTTTCGAGACTCTATTTCCGTAAATCGAATTCGTAAATATTTTCGAGACTCTATTAGTTGTGTGGTTAATTAGGTTTTGGTTAGGGGTGTTACAAAAATATCCACTGACATTTAAAAGGGCTCCCACACCAAATCATCAATATGGTCCAGTGACCAGAATTTTGGTTTCAAGCTACAATGACTTGCCTTATCATTTAAAACCATGCTTTTTGTATCTTGGACATTATCTAGAAGATTGGGAGATATCAAAAAATGAACTCATTCGATTATGGATATCTGAAGGTTTCATTTCACCATCATTGGAAAGCAAAGAAATCTTGATGGAGGATGTAGGCGAACAATTTCTAGAAGAGCTTATAGATAGGAGCTTGGTTCAAGTTATCAGGCAAAGCTATTGTAACATCCCGAAATAGGGCCTAAACGGAACAGTAGTTGCGAAACCACGAATTTGAGATAGAAAAGTTTATTTCAATTAATTATTATGATTTACCAAGTGATTAAATACATGTGTTAGAGTATCGATAAGAAATTTTATTGATTGCATGCTTAAATTGCCTATTAGGACTTGTTTGCAAAAGTTTCTAAATAGGGGTTCTAATTTATAGAGTACTTGATTGAAATGGGGGTTTGAAGTAGGAGTCCTTAAGTGGTAATTAGACCATTATATTTTCCATGGAAAAAAATGGACATACATAAATAAAAATAACTCAAGTTTTAATGAAGGGTATTTTAGTCATTTGGTAATAAAAAGAAATTAAAAGGGAAAAAAATGGAAAAATGTGCTCATCTTCTTCATTTGGATGAAATTTCAAAGGGGATACCATAGTTAGGGTTTCTTCAACTTCTCAAGCTCATAGTAAGTGCATCCAAGCCCCGTTTTTAATGTTCTTTACGTTTTTGGAGTCCCTGTAACTTGATTTAGCCTAATCTAGCAATCCTAAGGTTCATATTTGGAAAAATATCCATAGGTGAAATGTGTTTATTTTGATGTTTTATGATGGAACATAAAGTCTAAAATTATGTTAAACAACTTTTGCTAAGCGATTTTAAGTGAAAACAAATAAAACGACTTAAATAGTAAAAATACCTAATGTTCATAAGTGCATGTTAAAGTAAGAATTTGATGTTGTCATAGAAGGGAAAAATGATCAGCATGTCATAAAACATAAGAATAAGGGATAAATTTTAATTTCCGAACTTTGGGGAAAATGTGTAAATATATAAAAGTTTAGGGGCAAAATCATAATTTTGCCAAAGTTAGAGTCAAGGACTGTTTTAATAAATCTGAGTATTAAATAATCTAAATTTGCTATTATAGATCAAGAGGAACGAAATTTGGAGTTAGATCGGGGAAAGAAAAAGATAGTAGATTAAATCACTATAGTCGATTGTATTTTGTTTCGAGGTAAGTTTGCGGTAAATAAATGTAATATTCTATTATTTTACATTTAATACTATTAAATTCCAGCATTTACATTTTATTCTGTAAATTTATCATTTAAAGACTCAAGCATGAATTGAAGAAGAAACAATCTCAGAAAGTTCCTGTTGAACCTTACGAATGTGTAGGATACAAATGTCATGACATTAGGGTTTAAGGAAATCATGTAAGACCATGTCAAGACATGGCATTTATAAGTTACTATAAGGCAAAGATCCCATGTAAGACCATGCCAAGGCATGGCATTGGTGAGTTCATAACGCAAGGATACCACGTAAGACCATGTCAAGACATGGCAATGGTAAGTTTCAAAAGGAAAGGTACCTGTGTATCTTTAGTATTCCAAGTGGTTCAACAGAAAATTCAAAGTGTATACCAAAAGAAAGGTAAGACAAGTTCATGTTAAAAGGTACAGGTAAGAATGCAAAGTTTAAGTATATTGAGTTAAAAGCTTAAATGATCTTGATAAGAAAAGAATGAGATAATTCATTAAGAATGTTGTTATTCATTTACATGCAAACTTACTAAGCTTTATGCTTACTCCCATTCCTTTCTCTCCTTTTATAGTATTACAAGCCAACTCGGGGATCGCAAGAACGTCGGAGATCGTTACACACTATCAAAGGATTACATTGGTATTTTGTGACTCGAACGTTTTAAGTTATGGCATGTATAGGGGACTTAGCCATTTTGTGTGTATGTCCTTATGATATGGTTAAAGAATGGCTTGTAAATACTTGATAATGATTAGCTATTAAAATGGCTAATTACGAGCATGTTTTGGATGTTATGTATGCCTAGTTGATGGTTAGTATAAAGAAATTATGAAATTATTTGCAGAGGAACGGTTTTGGACAGCAATAGTGACGTGATTTTGAAAAATCATTAAGGATAGTATAAATGGAATTAGGGTGTGAATGAGATATAGAATTAAATCTTATTGAGTTTATTTTTATATGAAAGAAACAGTGTAGGCAAAAGAATTGTATATTATGAGATAATTGATTTTTAGTGAAGAGGGGTCAGAACTGTCTAACAGTGTAATAGGGGAGACTTTAACTAATAAACTGTACTAATTGGCCACACCAAAAATTCTGGAAAAATTATAGTAAGAAGATATATGAGTCTAGTTTCAAGAAAAAATTTACGGATCTAAATTTCGAGTTTCGTAACTCGAGTTATAGTCAATTTAGTGACCATGACGCAGATGGACAGTTTCATTATGAATAGGGAAATAAATTGTTTTGAT
Source organism: Gossypium australe (assembly GCA_005393395.2). NCBI lineage: Eukaryota > Viridiplantae > Streptophyta > Magnoliopsida > Malvales > Malvaceae > Gossypium > Gossypium australe. The sequence goes on from CM016623.1 coordinate 141,692,037, forward strand.
TTGTTTAAGAATTAAGCTATTAGAAAGTTTTTAATGTTTCCGGTTTGATCCCGAATCGTTTCAATTGCATGTTTTAAGGCCTCGAAGGCCCATTTTTAGGAATATATTGGATGTATATGAACGAATTAATTTTAAAATCAAATTTTTATGCCCCGAATTAGTAAGTTAAGTCTAGTAATGCCTCGTGCTCGACTCCGACAATAGTCTCGGGTAAGGGGTGTTACATTTATATAGGAGCAAATGTTAAGACATGTCGAGTGCATGATCTGTTGAGGGGCTTCTGCACGAAGAAAGCAAAAGAGGAGTTCTTGGAAATTATTCAACAACCGTCGGCTGAATTGGATGTGACATTGGCAGAACCTATGCTACGAAGAATTTCTATTCATCCTAGTGAAAGGAAAGTTCATTTGAAGGGAGAGCATCCAAAATTACGTTATTTGTTGTTGCCTCAAAATGAAACATTGCAAGATTTGTGCATTTCGAAATGCAAAAGCTTCAAATTTTTAAGGGTGTTGACTCTTCTAAAAAGGGACTTCAAAAAGTCACATGTGTTAGTTGAAATCGGTAATCTCCAATATTTGAGATACTTAAAGTTAGAATGTCGGAATAGAATGATTTTGCTATCATCTATTGGCAAGTTGAAGAGTTTGTACACTTTATACATCAAATTTAATTTTCACATCGTAAATCCAAATGTTGTGTTCAAGTTAGAATATTTAAGGCATATTGTAATAAAAGCAACTAAGTGGATCGGAAGAGGAATTCCTTTGTGGCCAGGGTTCATTTCAAAAAGTATTGAAACTTTGAAGTACATAATGGTGGTAATGTGGTGCTTAGGTTGACTAATATTCAAAGTTTAGGAATAGTATTTACAAGAATAAAATATGTGAAGCCTATCCTAATCTTGCTATCCAAATTGCAACGCCTTGAGTCCTTGTCCTTGAGTTTTTACACCTTCCATACCTATCATATCTAGACTTAGAACCCCTTTCTCAATGTCATCATGTCTCTTGATATTAATGGGAGATAGAAGATAGTCCACATCCAAGCCATCGCGTTTTAGAATTTCTTCCACTAAATATCATGAAATTTCTGAAATTTTTTATCAAGTATCTTGATGACACGAATTTAAATTATAAGACGCCCATCCCCACTTAATATTATAAAAAGAATTATACATTAATTATATTATATTTTAAAACTTTTAACCATTTAATCAATAATAGTCATTATTCCCTAAAGTTTTTTTAGAGTGATCATAACTTTAGCTTACCTTTTCTTCACATGCCATTTTACTTTATCGATTTTGTAAGGCATCCAATGTGGAAATTGAAAACAGCTTTTAGTTTCAATGTGGAAAATCTCTTGCGCTTTTGGAATTTTGTGTACACCTAACGTTTTCTTTCTTACAAAAAGAAAAAATAAAAGCGAGTTTTATTTTTATTTTTATTTGGAAGAAGTTTTTTTATAATTGTTATGAATGAAATGAAAATAAATTTGATTTATTATATATTTTTAATGTCTATAAATATAAATTTTCTTTTGCTCTCATTCCTTAATTGCTTTTACTCTTCTATTTTTATTATTATTATTTACTGTCCTTATTATTTATTTCATAACTATAATTTGTTTATAACATTTTTTTAATCCTGATTATATGTTGGATTTATTGAACTTTCTGTTTTTAATTTCTTGTTATTATTCTTAATTTCATTAATAACAAAAAATCTTTCCCCAAATTTCCTATTTCACTAAACACGTGTTTCTCCACTAATATATGTTATTTTATTTAAAAAATTTAAGTTCCATAATAATAATAATAATAAGCTCAGCTATTTGCCGTCCGAAGAAAAATAATTACCAACCTCACCCCCCCCCCCCCCGAAAACAGCTCTTCAAAACTTCTGATAAAGAGAAATACTTCTCCACTTATACATAAAATATTCTACTAATACTTGCCAATCTGTTTGGTGGAATCTGTTCTGAACCAGCAGGAGAAATGGCAGAGGCTATTCTGTCCTTAGCTGTTGAAAGAATTTCTGATTTACTCATCCATGAAGCTGTTTTCCTCAAAGATGTGAAAGATCAAGTTGAGAGCCTAAACGCTGAACTTAAGCGAATGCAGTGTTTCTTGAAGGACGCGGATCGCAAGCTTGAACAAGATGCGCGTTTCCAGAACCGGGTGTCGGAAATCAGAGATCTTGCTTACGATGCTGAAGATGCTATCGACTCCTTCATCCTTGAACGTGCACATCAAGGAGGCTTTCAAGGAATCGTCAAGACTCAAGAGATTCACCTCCATTTGCACCAAACCTTCGCATCTGCACAAAATAGGGGTGCAGGCCAAAGCAATCCAGACCAAGCTCCAAAACATTTCCAAGAATCTTCCAGCTTATGAGATATCCCGTGATGGAGAAGGCTCTAGCTCAATTTTGCAGCAACGGTTAAGAAGGACATACTCACATGTCGAGGAAGAGGACGTTGTTAGCTTGGAGGTTAGCACGAAGGATGTCATGACCAAATTGATGGCTGAAGAAGATAGACTCCATGCTGTCGTTTCGATAGTCGGCAATGGGGGGCATCGGTAAGACTACTCTTGCCAGAAAAGTATATAATCATGTTGATGTGAGACGCCATTTTGATTACATGGCTTGGGTTTATATATCTCAATAATGTAAGCCGAGAGAAGTTTTGCTTACTGTCTTGATGAAAATTCTCTCTCCTCCTAAAGATGAAAGAGAGCTATTTGAGAAACTGGAAGAGAGTGAGCTGATGAAAAGGCTTTTTGATGCTTTGAAAGAAAAGCGGTATTTGATTGTCCTCGATGATATTTGGGGAAGCGATGATTGGGATATTCTTAAACCCGCTTTTCCACGAGGAGCAAAGGGAAGCAAAATATTGATCACAACACGCAACAGGAATGTGGCTTTATATGCCGATCCTTGCAACACTCCCATGGAGCTCTCATTTCTTGCAGATGATGAAAGTTGAAATCTTTTGTGTAGGAAAGCATTCCCACGGAGAAAACTGGGTTCTCAATGCTGCTCAGAAGAATTTGAGAAAATCGGAAGAGAGATGGTGAAAAAATGTGGAGGTCTACCTTTAGCAATTGTTGTCTTGGGAAGCTTGCTAGCAAGAAAACAATCATTGGATCAATGGGAGACGGTTCACAAAAAACTTTTCCATGGACACTTAAAAGGGCTCCAACAACATGATCATCAATATGGTGCGGTGAACAGGATTTTGGTTTTAAGCTACAATGATTTGCCTTATCATTTAAAACCATGCTTTCTGTATCTTGCTCATTATCCAGAAGATTGGGAGATATCGAAAAAAAAACTCATTCAATTGTGGATCGCTGAAGGTTTCATTTCACCATTCTTGGAAAGCGAAGAAATCTTGATGGAGGATGTAGGCGAACAATTCCTAGAAGAGCTTATAGATAGAAGCTTGGTTCAAGTTTGGAGGCGAGACTCTACAGGGACAAAAGTGAAAACATGTCGAATACATGGTCTCTTGAGAGACTTGTGCATGGAGAAAGCAGAAGAGGAGAATTTCTTAAAATTTATTCAAAAATCTGAAAATTCTCTTGATGTGACCTTGGTAGCATCTATGCCACGAAGAATTGCTGTACATCCTGGCGAAAGGGGCTTCCATTTAAAAGGAAAGCATCCAAAATTACGTTCTTTGTTGCTGATAATTCAAGAAAAGGTATTGATAAATGTCCATGTTTCAAATTTCAATAACTTTAAACTTTTAAGAGTGTTGAAACTTACTAGATGGGTTGAGGAGTGGCATGTGTCAGGTGAAATTGGTAATCTCCATCATTTGAGGTATTTGAAACATGTCCAAGTATTGTCAAGTTAACTTTGCGGTTCTCTCATATGACTAATGATCCGATGGGTGTGTTGGGAAAGCTGTCATGTTTGAGAATTCTTAGTTTACAATATTTGGGGAGAAAAATGATTTGGTCTGTCAATGGGTTTCCTCAACTTGATTTTCTTAAAATGCATCACTTATCTGAATTGAAGGAGTGGGAAATAGAAAAAGGCACAATGCCATGCCTTCGAAGATTAGAGTTGGCCGATATTGACAGTTTAGCAATTCTTTCAGAAGGATTGAAGTATATTACTACTCTTCAAGAACTGTTAATAGCAGGAGTGGATTCATCATTTAAAAATAGGATTAAAGGGATAGATGGAAGAGAAGGAGAAGATATTTATAAAGTGCGCCATATTTCCTCCATCCAAGTATTTACACGCCTTTTCTCGTGAGGTATTTATTTCTGTAAAATAATAATCTCTCCATTCTTTTTTTTTTCATCCATATAGTTAGAGATTGATATAAAATTGGTAAAATAACAGAAAAGATACCATTTTATTATTAAAATATAAAAATATAAAAAAGTATTATTTCATAAAAATTAACATAAAAATTATTATTAAAATATAAAATATTATTTTTTTTAGAAAAACTAAAATTTTAATATCATTTTATTAATTCATAATTTTCATTTTATATTTTTAATTAGTATACATAAGAGATGATAATATGTATACACTATTTTCTTCTTGATGCAGGTAATCTAATTGGCTCTGAAATACACAGTTCGCCGAGCTCCATCAAGTGTATGTTTTTAAAATTGGATTGCTATTTTAACAACTGGTTCATTTACATCTAATTATGGCAGGTGATGTTTTGATTGAGATTAATCAAAGAAATTCTAAATAATCCATTAGATGTCATTATATATATATATATATATATATACCTTGCACAGAAAAAAAACGAAAGTAAAAGAAGTAGCACTACATTACAATTTATAAATCACTCACTATTTAAATTAAAAATTAGATGATACAATGTGAATGAAAATATATATACTTGTATATGATATAACAAAAAGTACTTATTATTAATACCTTTTTTCATTTAATAATGTATAAAAAACGATGATTAAATTTTTTATTAGATATCCATTTGACATGAGTTCAAACTATATGACGCCCATTCTCACCTTGATATTGTGTAAAAAGAGTTGTACATTAATTATTGTGGAACTTTTAAACGTTTATATTGATCATTCCATAAAATTATTTTAATTAAAAACATGGTAAAGTATTATATATTTTTTAATCATTTACTATTTACTAAGAGCAAATCGGTAATTAAATATCCGAGTCTATAATTATTTCAACTTCTGTCTTGAACCAAACATGGTATTGTAACATATTTAACTAGGGGTGAGCGTTCGATCAAATCGAATCGAATCGAATGAAAAAATTTCGAGTTAATCGAGTTGACGAATCATATTTTATCATCCTAATTTGATTTGAAATTTTCTCGAATCGAGTCGAGTGAGATGGAATTCGATCGAATCGAATTAACTATATTTTTTCGAGTTAAATTTTAAAAAATAATTTTGGGTCCTTGTAACCATTGTCACCTATCGTAATAAAATTTGTCCACCTTAACCAAAATTTTTATTAACTTTCACACCAAATAATTTATTTATTAATCTTTTATATACATGTTAGCTTCTTTGCTTGTTTAGTTCTTTCAATTATCTTCAGATCCTTGTCACTATGTATTTTGGAATTAAAAAATATATCAAACGTAAAAATGTGATTTTTTAATAAAAGTTATTTTAAAGATAAAATGTGAAATTGATACCAATATAAAATTTTAACACGAATATTTTATGGCATAATTAATAATTCAATTTTAATATAAATATTCAATATGACTAAACAATTCAATAATAAATAATATAAAATGTGAAATTTAATTTAATAATATAATAGTAGATATAAATAAAATTATTACTATTTATGTTTAGTGATTTTTTTTGGATAATTTTGATTTTTTATTTGAGAGTAAAGGGTGAGAAGTAAAAGTTTAGGGGGAAATAAAAAATTTTGGAGAATAAAAGTTTGAGGGAAAATAAATAGGGGGAGTAAAATTTTGCAGGGAAAATATTACAAAAAATAGGAGGGGGGATGCGTTTGGGGTAGATGGGAGGTGAGATAGGAAGGGAGTAAAAGTTTTAGGGGAAAAGTGGGAGGGAGTAAAATTTTGAGGGAAAATAAAAGTTTTGAGAGTTTTTGGGAGTAAAATTTTGAAAAAAGTAAATGGGAGAGTAAAATTTTGGTGGGAAATGAATTTTGGGTAGATTGGGGGTTGGGATGGGAGGGGAGTAAAAGTTTTGGGGGGAAAGTGGGAAGGAGTAAAAGTTTTGAGGGAAAAGTAAAAAATTTTGGGAGTTGGGGTAAAAATGTAAAATATTATAGTTTGATATTCGAATTATTCGAATTATTCGAGTTATTCGAATTCGAAAACTCAACTCAATTCGAACTCGAAATTCGAAAAAATAAATCGAGTTGACTCGATTAACTCGAATAACTCGATTCGTTTAACTCGAAATTCAAATTTTTTTTCGATTTTTTCGAGTCGAATCGAGTTTTGCTCACCCCTATATTTAATAATATACTAATTGTCCGGTAACAATATTACCAAAGGTCATCAATCATTTTATGAACTAACACCTCCCTAATCTAAATTCACAAAAGTTTGTGTTTGAGAAAGATGAATTCACATAATTTATTCTTCCTATAAACAATAAGAAGAAAGTAGTGACTCAACTTTCTATTGAAGACTTGTTTTAATAAGGTTACACAAATCAAAATGTAGTAAATTTAGGGAACTCTATGTAGTAAATTCAACTTTATATTGAAGGCTGTTGGTGATGAAGTTTTGGTCTATCTTACTAGTGCTCGTACCAGCTATGATGTATGGGTAGCTATTGAAAAGAAGTTTGTAACTAAATCTACAGTTAAACTCTCCAGTAAGCGACATACGTTGTATTCTCAGAAGAAGGGCCACTTATCTATTAAAGAATATTTGTCCAAGATCAAGTCAATGAGTGATATGTTGATTGTGGCAGGGAGTGTAGAAAGAATGCATGTGAACTGCATAAAACTTTAGCTGTACCAATCATCTTCAAAGAGGGAAGGGCCTGCAGGGAACAATAAGTTTTATAAAAGGTGAATGAACAAGCTAAGGTGGCAGTAAGCTTGGTGACAGATAAAAGGTTGAAAGCAAAATGAGGAACATAAAGAACGTTTGTAAGATAAAAGCTATCACTAAAAATAATTGTACCAGAAAATCGAGCACAAACCTTGGTGCCATTAGGTAGAGTAATATGCATAGGTTGAATTGGAACAAAAGAATCAAACAAAGATAAAGAATGGGTAATATGATCAGTGGCACCAGTGTCGATAATCCAACGGTGAGGTTGAAAAGAAAATGAATTATCTGCAGATGGAGAAGTTGTTTGGTGTAAGGAAGAGGCAGTATTGGTAACATGAGGTGGGGAGGTAGAGTGTGAAGATGGTAGCAATGCGAGCAACTGTTGTAACTGTTCTTGGGTCAAAGTAACACAAGGATCAGGTGAGAAGGGAGCAACAGACTGTGAAGGGTTCAAAGATTGTGCAACACCATCATCAATTACATTGTGCGCACGAGAAGTCCGACCACAAGACTTATAACCAGGTGGATAACCATGCTTCTCATAGCATGTTTCAGCTGTATGCCAGGATTTACCACAAAAGGTGCATTGGTGTGAATCAATAGAGGATTTGGCCTGAGATTTCTTGAAAGAAGGGTGTTGGCGCATTGTGTTACTAACAAATACTTGAGAAGATCCAGTATTAAGATGGCGTTCTTGTTGAATGACCATAAAAAAGGCTTTATTAATTGTAGGCAATGGATCAATAAGCATGATCTGAGAGCGAACACCAGCAAACCGATTGTGAAGGCCCTTAAGAAAATGAATGACATAATCATTGTCATGATACTTCTGAAGAGTAGAAAAAATTCCACATGAACAAGGTGTGGGACAAGAACAAGCAGAAAGGGGTCGAAAATTCAACAACTCATCCCAAAGCATCTTTAACTTAATAAAGTAATAAGTAACCGAGCGATCGTCTTGCTTGAAGGAAGAAATCTCTTCTTGAAGATCAGAAATGCGAAAAATATCTCCTTGAGAAAAACGTTCACGGAGATTGCGCCAAATCTCATAAGCAAAATCAAGCCATAGAATGCTATTCATGATCGAAGGCGAGATAGAATGATGCAGCCAAGAAATAACCATAGTGTTGTATCTTTCCCAACCTGTTAAAATAGGGTCCGTTTTGATCGGAACTGTGGTTGTACCATCGACAAATTGAAGCTCGTTCTTTGATAAGAGTGCCAGCTTCATTGATCGAGACCAAGAATGATAATTCGAGCTGGATAAGGCAGGAGAAACCAAAACTAAGGCTGGATTTTCATTTTGGTGAAGGTAATAAGGATTAGAAGGGAGTGTAGAATCATGGAAAGCCATAGGAAAGAAAGAAAAGGATGAAAATCAAAGAAACGAAGTTATTTGGAAGTAAGAAAATGCAAGAAAACAATTGTTATACATCTGATACCATGTAGAAAGAATGTATGTGAACTGCATTTATTGTTTTTACTTTTACCATGCAGAAACATGGTTTTATATACTACGTACAACATAAAAGGAAAAAGAATACTAACTAACTAACAAAATTTAAGAGTCTAACTGCTACTAACTAACTAACAGGTACTGACTTAAGTTTATATTACTAACAGGGAATTCAATTTCTAAACAAGAACAGGTTAGTATAGTTCTTGCGGGCCTTTTGGTCGAATAAAAGTCTATGCGGGTAGTAGCTTCAGCTACTTGTGTGTCCCTTGATCTTTTCACAGAACTGCTTTTTGATTGCGAAGCAAGACAACTTGAGTTCTTGACTAGTGTTCCAATACAGGCAAAGTTGGCTAGAAAACAAGTTCATAAAGGCGGTGATCAGGAAAAAGGGTTTGACAGAGATTATTAACGGAGTAAACAATCATATAGAGGTGGTTTTCAACAAAGTAGAGGTTTCCATTGTGGTAGAGGATGTGGGGGCTGGTTTTCACATAATCGACCCCAATGCCAGTTATGTGGTAAAGTTGGACATGTTGTTCAAAAGTGTTATTATCGATTTGATGAGAATTTTGTAGGTATCTCTAATGACGATAGGTCGATGACAATAAATCATCATCATCATCTTTTTGATCCAAGATAGACTGCATTTAACTATGGGGTGCATCACTGCTGTAATAAATTTCTTAGCTTTCAAGGAGGTAGTGGTCAACTATCGATATCTTCAACCAGCTGTGATGATCAGATGTGGTACCTCGACTTCGGAGCCACATATGATCTCTCTTCACATAGTCATCATACTGAGTATACAGGTACGAGTCAACTCTTGATGGGCAATGGGACTCCTATCCCTATCACTCATGTAGGGACCCTTCGATTACCACTAGTAATAGACTATTGTACCTCAACCGTGTTTTACATGTTCCGAATGTAAGCAAAAACTTGATTTCTATAGCTCAATTCGCAAAAGATAACCAGATGTTGATGGTCACTAAACTAACTATAAATACGACAAAGGCAAGCGCACCTATCGAATAATAGTATAGTTATGGTGGGTAGGGAATATCTTATCCACTAGGACTAAAAGTACTAGTAATTACTGTGTTCTTATTATTTAGCCGACAAATTGGAGTGATTGTGTTTTAATCTAAAATTGCTAAACTAATTTAACTAAGAACACAATAGAGAATGAATCAAGGAAATAATCGAATATTAACCAATGAGATAGACAATACCCAGGAAATAATCCACCTAGACTTCACCCATTATTATGAATCTGAGTTAAATGATTTATTTACTTGTGACTTGATCCGTAGAAATCCCTAAATTATGCTAATATCTCTTTTGAGAGTAAGAACAACTGACTCTAGGTTGATTAATTGTAATATCTTTTTAATTAAAACTCCTATCATCGCATTAACTCGATCTATAGATTCCCTTATTAGATTTAACTTTAATCTGGTAGTTTTATGTCGTCTTATTTCTAGGATTGCATGCAACTCCACTCAATTATGCTGATCTACTCCTAAACAGAGACTTTTGCTCATTGGATTAAGCATATTAAACATGAATTAATATCCCGAAAATATTAAAACAAGAAATTAGCACACATAATTGAGAACAAGAATCAAGGGTATTTCGCAACCCAAGGGTATTTCGATAATTTATCCTCTAAGGGTAATTCGGTAGTTTTACCCACCAAGGATAATTCGGTAATTTACCCTTTAAGGGTAATTCGGTAATCTCGTAACTAAAACTTAACTAGTAATTTGGGACATACAAATTTAAACTGTCCATCTGCGTTATACTGACTAAATTGACCGTAAATCCAGTTAGAAAACTCGAAATCTAGATCCGTAAATTTTCCTTGGAACTAGACTCATATATCTTCTTACTGTAATTTTTCCAGAATTTTTGGCTTAGCCATTTAGTACAATTTATTCCTTAAAGTTTCCCTTGTTTCACTGTCCAACGATTCTGACCTCTCTTACCTTAATTTCAAATATCTCACCGTACGGTTTTCATATATTGATCCCATTTGTTTCTAATGAAAATAGGCTCACTAAAGAATCCATACATATAAATTATAACCCATAATTCACTTTGTACAATTTTATATGAGTTTTCCAAGACAGATCAGGGAACTACGAAGTCATTCAGAACCAGTCTCACTAAAATTAACATATCTCAGAATATAAAATTTCTTTTTCTTCATATGGATGAAATTTTCCATATTAAAATAGACACAGAAAGCTTTAATTTGATATCTTATTCACTTTCTAATCCCCTTTCTGCTATTTTTCGTGATTTTTCAAAAACACATCACTGCTTCTAACTGAAACTATTTTATTACAAAATACGATTACCACTACGATCATACGCACGCTCGAGTGATCACGGATGCCGGTTTTTAGTTTTCTTCGGTCTTTCGACAGATTAGCAGCATATTTCATACAAACTTTCATAGAAGTGTGAGATTACACACCATTTCAGATATGTATACGGAAGGGTATGAGATTACGCACCTTATTCGGAATCCGTAATACGATGCTCACTGCGGCACCTAAAGGTACAATCGGTCAACAATTAGTCCAAAGCCCAATTTACAACTTCAACCAAGTATTGCGATTGATTAACAATCTATATCACTTACCAACAATCCGAGTCTCTTATTACGAGAGATAGGTGTTCGATTGGCCCTCTAATAAAGTACTTCGAACCTCATCCTTACAGCGGGATTACCAGTCCAGGCTAAATCCCCTGCAACGACAATTACTCTAATGAACTTGGATCTGAATTACCAGTCCAGGCTAAATTCAGATCCTAATTCAGATTACCCGTTCGGGCTAAATCTATTTTCCACATATTCTTCGGGAGGGCTATATTAGGATAGGATCACCTGTCCGGGCTAGATCCTTTTTACCGTCAATTCCTTTTTAGAGATCCATCTAATTGTCCTTTCATTCAAATGGAATTTCCTCCCCTTTTTATCAAATATATCTATGTTCCATCAATTTTCATATATTGAACATTCAAATCATATTCACATAAATAACATACATTTCAAGTATTTAAGAATATAATTCAAGTTACATGAACTTACCTCGATACCAGTTCGTATACAAAATCTACTAATCCGAGACTTTTTCCTTTCCTCGATCTAGCTTTGTTTTTGAGTTTTCCTGATCTAAATAAATAAATTCAATCATCAATTCAATACATTTCATGTTCACATGTAGCATTCACTATAATTTTATTATTATTTATAATTCATTCAAAACTGTCTACTTGAGTCATAGTCACTAAATTATTTTTATCTTGAGCTACAAAACTCCAAATTAGAATCCACTAATTTTTCCTGTAATTATACTCACATATATTCTTACCATAAAATTTTCAGAATTTTTAGTTTAGCCAATAAGTACAGTTTATTCTTTAAAGTCACCCCTGTTCTGCTGTTTGACAGTTATGACCCTTCTTCACTAAAAATTAACTATCTCTTCATACAGAATTTGAATGATGTTTCCGTTTGTTTCTATTGAAAATAAACTCATTCATGATTCTAAAAATATAAATTTAAGCCCCTAATTATTTTATTCAATTTTTTATGATTTTTCAAAATCAGAATAGGGGATCCCGAATTCATTCTGACCTTGTCTCACAAAATTCATTATATCTCATGATTTACAAATCCATTGCTTACATCGTTTCTTCTGTGAGAAACTAGATTCAATAAGATTTAATTTCATATTTTTTTCATCTTCTAATTCGATTTCTACAATTTATGATGATTTTTCAAATTTAGTCTACTGCTGCCATCCAAAACTGTTTTAGTGCAAGCTATTTATTACCATTTTCCCCCAAGCTTTTAATAAATAATAATTTCATCCCTACTCAATTAGCCTCTCAATTGAGCTGATTTTTCTCAATTAACACTTTATTCTATACTTGAAATTACTTTATAAACTTTAGGAATCAGAATTTCAGTAATAGACTTTAATTCCAAACGTTTTCACAATTAGGTCCTAAAAATCAATTTCTATTGAAATTACCGAATGAAATCATCTCATAAACAAATTAAAGCTTCAATTTCATTCTATTTCATCATAAAATTACAGCACTCAACCATGGTGACTTTTAATTTCATCCATGAAATCAAAGACTAATGAATTTAATAGTAGGACCTAATTGTAAAAGTCTTAAAAACACAAAAATTACAAGAAATAAGCAAGGATTAACTTACTTGGTGCAAAAATTATGAAATAACAGCTTAGAAAACCCTCCTATGGCGTTTTTGGCTGGTGAGAATGAAGAAAAATGAAGAGATTTCTAGATATTCCAAATTAGTCTTACTTTTATTTAGTAAATTTTGTTATTTTCCCATTTTGCCCTTATTTAAGTAATTCTCCTGATTTTTCTCAGCTTATGCCACCCAGCTTATTTGCTCTTTAGATCCATCCTCATTTGACAATTGAGCTATTTAATCCTTCTAGTAACTTTTACACTCTTTTCAATTTAGTCATTTCATTTAATTACTTACCCAAATGTTAAAATTTTCTAACGAAATTTTAATACCACATTACTAACATTTTAGAAATATTTATAAAAAATTTTCCTACTCAATTTTATGAGATCAAGGTCTCGATATCTTTTTTTTACCCAATTCCTTCAATAATTCCTTTTTCTAACTAACTACTAAATCGGTAAAATTTTTCTATCGATATTTTAATACGATTTTCCTATCATATAAATATTCATGCAAATATATTGAAATAAATTTCTCTTTAAATTGGATTTGTGATTACAAAACCATTGTTCCGATAACTTTGAGTTTAGGCCATTACAAAGACAGTCAGATTGAATCACTACACTATCATATCCCGCTCCACAATCAAAGATAGACCTTCTAAAATACCCCACGACTCAGCGTAAAAAACAGAACAGTTCCCCAAATTTTTATTGTATCCAACAATCTAAATTCCGCCTCAATCACATATTATTCTCCCTGCTGCCATGAATCCAGCTTCCTCAAGAATGGAACCAATTGTACTCAAAAGGACATAGTCATTATTTAAAAATGGAGACAGGAACTTACCTTGTGAGTCGTTTGTTTTGCCCCCTTTAGTAGAAACGTATTGCTTTGCCCAACTATACGACACCTTGATAATTTCATTACCGCTCCATGAAGTACCTTGAAAAATGAAATGATTGCAGTTCTTCCACAAGCGCCAAACGATGATCCCAAATAGACATTGCCCAAACGCCAATTCTGCTAATTTTGCAAATTTAGAACAAGCCATTCAAGTACATTTCCTACATAAAATCTAGGAAACTATTCCATCGGAATTAAGTGGTCCCAAACATTAATTATAGCCTTGCAATCTCTAATAGCATGAAGTACATCATCGAAATCCTGGCCACAAACCCCACATACTAGATCATAGCCTATTCCCCTCCGAACTAATTCAACTTGGGTAAGCAGATGTTGGTTAAAAGCAAGCCAAAGAAAGAGTCGAACCCCTTAGGGTCCTTGGAACTTCCACGGAATGCGCCACATTGGCTCTTTCAGATTCCATGACCCTTCTTGAAGCTTCTCATAAGCATTTTTTAAGGGAAAAGTAACCTGATCATACCTCCCCAAACGATTTTATCAAACCCTACAGTCGGATGCGGCGGGGTAATCCCAACAATATTTTGAATCACCTCTTCAAGGAGCCATAATTGGAAAATGTCAAGGTTCCATTTGCCATTCTCATTTACCATGTCCCTTTATCCCCAATCAATGGTCCTCCGTCCTCCCTTTCGTCCCAAAGCAATGGACCTCCCTTTAGCTTGAGAGAATTACGTAGGCAAGTCTTCCCTCGCCAAGACAGAGGTTCATCTGAAAGACCAATTTCCCCACCCTTGGCTTCCATTTTATCCACAAGCGATTTTCCTTTGTCCTTCCTTGGGTCCCCAAGCAATGTATCCGGGCCCGTCTCTCCCTCAAGTGATGTACCTCAAGTGAAGAGTTCCAAAGACAATAACAAGTACCCTTTGAAGGGGGCTTTATGGAATTCATATTAGTTTAATGCAAGGTGCCAAAAACAAAGAATTGGGGTGAATTTGGTTAGGTAGAGGATTATTTTGGATTTTGTATAGAACATAATACCATTTGCAGAAGCTTTTATGCAACAAATTGCATAAATGGTTTCGTATAAGAAAATAGAAATCTTCAGTTGCCTGATATGTGGATAAGGAAGGTTTAATATTTTACATACTGAATCAATTAAGTCAAAATCATTTTCCATTTATTTGGTGGTTTTTATTACTAATTCTGCTGAAAGTTGGATGATTTAGAGAATTCCCACATATTCAATTTAAGTCAAATGAAGCATTCTTAGAATAATTTTTCAAAGAAATATAATGATATAGGCTTTCAAAATTAATATTTGATTGGCATTACTTTTTGGTATACAGATACTCCACCCTTAAAATTTTGATTTTTTTTAAATAATTTACTATACTTTTATATCTACCCTTGGCCTCACTTGTAGAGTTTAAAAACTTTAGTCACAACACATGAAATATTTTACCTTTTCTAAAACTTAAGTCTCATTTGGTTTTATATTTTTGTACATAATTATGAGAGTACAATTCTTCAAATATATGGAAAAACATAATTATTTTATTTTCAAGAATTTAGTCCATTTACGTTTTAGATTTCAAAATTCAAGTCCAATAGTTAACACGGTTAAATTTTTTCGTTAAATTTGTTGGTGACATTTTGAAATAAAAAAATACTCACTTGGTAGCCATGTAACTAAGAAATAACGTTGTAATGTACTACATGCTTCTTTTTGCTATAACTCAGTGTTCAATTAATTGTTTTCATTAGAACAAAATGTAAATTTGGACGGAAATAGGAAATAGGAAATTAGATGGCATGCAATAATTTTGTAGGAAAGTGACATTAAATAACTGCATTCATGTATCCTTTTATTTTATGGTTTTCCAAAATCAAATAAAGAAAACTTTGGGATACAAAATCAATAAAGTACAATGGCATGTGAAGAAAAGTCATGATGAGTGACATTAGTAGGCCAACCCTCAATTTCATTTCTTCCTAATTACAACTATTTGAACACCCGACTGTCATTGCTCATGATTGATAGGATAAGACCAAAAGAAAAAATAATAATTATTTGGGTAAATTGCATTCAAGATCACTAAATTATTAATACATTTATATTTTCGTAATTTAACTTTAAAAAATTACAAAATAATCATTAAGCTATTCAATGGTTTTCATTTAAATCATGGAACTATTCAAAAGTTTTTATTTAAGTCATTGGACTATTAAATTCTTCTTTTTAAAGTTTGGCTAGCGAGGTTCAAGCGACAGTTCGATGAACGGCATGATAGATCAATACTTATCGACGAGTAGAAAAACATATATTAGATCAAAACAATCTAATGGTCAGTGCCGAAGAACGGAGAAGAAAGCTATTTAGATTTTGATTTGTAGATACATGACGTTTAAAGTTGTTTCATGAAAAAAAACCTATTTGCTTCCTCCAAATTTCCTATTTCCGTCCACTTTGAACATATGCTATTTTATTTTAAAAATTTCAGTCCAAACGAAAAATAATCAGCAACCTTACCCCCCAAAAAGGGCAAATATTCAAAATATACCAAAAAATCTGATTATTTACGGAAATGGGCTAGTTTGTAGAAAATTTACAGGAAATGGCCATTTCCCCAAAAAACGCATCCACGTCAGTGCATTTTTGGGGGAAACTGACCAAAAGCGCGCCCCTTTGGAGGCGTTTTTGTCCACCTCATCAAAAACGCGTCCATGTAGGCGCGATTTTGCCGAGGTGGACAAAAACACCTCCCCAGGGGCGCGCTTTTAGTCAGTTTCCCCCAAAAACGCGCTGACGTGGACGCGTTTTTGCTATGAAAAATTTATTGAATTTTTAGCCCAATAGTCTCCGGCAAAATTAATTTGAGAAGACGTTTCTGAACAAACAGTGGCCAAAAACGCTTCCAGCAGGGTGCACTGTCAGCATGCATACTGAAAAGTGCTCCCATGTGGACGCGCTTTTGCTACAGTAGTCTCCGGAAAAATTAATTTGAGGAGACGTTTCTGAACAAACAATGGCCAAAAACGCTTCCAGCAGGGTGCACTGTCAGCATGCATACTAAAAAGTGCTCCCACGTGGACGCACTTTTGCTACAGTAGTCTCCGGCAAAATTAATTTGAGGAGACGTTTCTGAACAAACAGTGGCCAAAAACGCTTCCAGCAGGGTGCACTGTCAGCAGGAGTACTGAAAAGTGCTCCCACGTGGAC
This sequence comes from Gossypium australe, assembly GCA_005393395.2. NCBI lineage: Eukaryota > Viridiplantae > Streptophyta > Magnoliopsida > Malvales > Malvaceae > Gossypium > Gossypium australe. The sequence continues at coordinate 141,708,855 of CM016623.1, forward strand.
GCGCTTTTGCTACAGTAGCCTCCAGCAACATTAGGCTATAAATCAGCCGAATTTCATTCTCAGGTTACATAAGGGAAATTGAGGCAAAAGGAAAAAAAAAAACTAAAAATGAGTGAACGTATTAATGCTGTTATTTACTACGACGGTGAAGTTCGTGACACTGAAAATGGCGTTGTTTTCTTATCGGAGAACACAACGCGACTGAGTTTTAATCAGAACATCGATTTGGTAGAACTTCGCAAAAGAATTAGGCGTAAAATATTCGGAACAACGCCAATGAAAGTTCAGTGTATTAAGTATAGATTTTGTGCCTCGGTTGATCCGGTGAGATATGAGTCGTTCGACATCAAAGGTGCTTGGGGCTTTCAGGCAATGGTGGAGACTCATCTTGCCAGTAGATCACCCTATATCGAGGTATATGTAGAATTTTCATCTCCAAGTGATCTTTCTGCGACCTCGACATCTACTGCCATTCGAGGGGAATACACGACCCCAAGCCGACACTCTTAAGTGGGAGGCAAAACACAGAAGTGCCCGTGTGCGGTGGTAGTATGGAAAACATAACCCCTGTACGACACTCGGTTGGTGGATGGGACATGCATATCCGTCATTGGACGTCTGATGATAGAAATACATATTGGGGGACGTCGTCAACTTCTAGTGGTTGGCAATCCACATACGATTGGAATCTTTACGAAAGATGTTTAAGGAGGGATAATGTACTCCCGACGACATCCACCGGCGTGGGGCCCTCATTTGTTGCAGATTATGGAGGGTCGAACGATGAATCCGATGTGGATCCACCTCGGGAGCCAGGGCCCGACGTTGGAGAAGTTGGATTATTTTCTGAACTGGAGCCCGTTCCAATTGTACCTGAAGACATTGAGGGCGGTTCAGACGAAGAAGAAGAAGATCCACTATTCAGGGTGTACTCGCCTCCAGCCCACATGCATAATGTCGATCTATCTCAAGATGATGCATTGGAGTTTCCTGAACTACCATACCGGACGCGTGACCGTACAGATTCTTCGTTGGATTCGGACCAATTAGAAGTTGGTAACCAGTTTTCCAACAAGAATACTTTTCTTGCTGCATTGAAACAATACAGCATTAAGAACGGGGTTAACTACAATGTGGTTAAATCCAAGCTCGATAAGTTCGAGGCGAAGTGTGCAGTGCAAGACGGCACATGTTCATGGAAAATCATGGCGTCGTTGAGGAAAAGGACAGGGTTGTGGGAGATAAAAAAGTACAAAGGTCGACATACATGTCTTGCCGGTACAGTACCACTATGTGTTCAATAATTTCGAATAACACTAATAATATGTAATGTTGCATTGTTTAACGTACTTCGTTGACAAGTGTAACACAAGATCATCCGAAGATGGATTCAGACATGTTGGCTGACCTAATAATCCCGACGGTGAAGGTCGATCCCAAGACTACGGTGCCGGCCTTAATTGGCAGTATTCGTAGCCAATTGAGGTACACGTCCTCTTACAGAAAGGCTTGGATAGCCAAGCAGAAGGCGTTAGAAAAGTTACACGGTGGGTGGGACACTTCATATAATGAAGTATGGCAGTGGTGTCGGTGCTGGAGAGATATGCCACAGGCAGCACGACAGACCTTGAAACGGAACCTGCGTACTACAACGATCGTCTGCTCCGTGGATGCGCAGTGGTCAAGTGTCTGTTTTGGATATTTAAGCAATGCCGAGATGCCTTTATATACTGCAAGCCATTGGTACAAATTGACGGTACCTTTATGTATGGTAGATATACGCATCGGCTATTGCTAGCTGTGGCACAAGACGGCTGTGGGAGAATCCTTCCTATTGCATTCGCAATAACACCGGGGGAGTCAGCTGATATCTGGGACTTCTTCCTATCTAGGTTAAGGAGGCATGTTTGCCCCCAACCTGACATATGCGTTATATCGGATCGGGGCCCTGGAATACTTGCGGCAATAGAACGCCAGGGAAGCATGTGGCATCGCACACACCATCGATATTGCCTGAGGCATGTTTCATCCAACTACTATGGGCAACATCGATCTAAAAAACAGAAACAGCAAGTGACCGATATGGGTATGAAATGTCTATTAATATAATTTCGTTTGTAATATTCAATTTATTCTCAATTGAAGAGTGGTATGTAATATTCGCTATTAACGTATATTGGCAGGGTATGAGATTAATAAAGACCGTTTTCACGAGATGTTGGCCAGTTTGCGCTCAGATAACGCTGAAGGCGCAAGCTATCTGTGCAATATTCCTTTTGAATAGTGGACACAAGCATATGACGGCGGCCTACGATATGGTCATATGACCACAAACCTGGCCGAATGCATAAATTCTATTCTGAAAGGAACCCGTCATCTGCCGATTACATCGGTTGTACGAGAGACATATTTTCTGTAATGGCCTAAATTCAAGATTATCGGAATAATGGTTTCGCAACCATAAATCCGATTTAAATAGAAATTTATTTCAATATGTTTGCATGAGTCTTTATATGATAGGAAATATTTTTATAAATATTTATAAAATGTTAGTAATGCGGTATTAAACTTTCGTTAGAAAATTTTAACGTTTGGGTAGGTAATTAAATGGAAAGGACTAAATTGAAATGAAAGTAAAAGTTTAATTATAGATTAAAGAAAGTATAAAGGACCAAAATGGCAATTAAGCCATTTTGTCTAGATTGAGGCGGTGAATTGAAGAAAAATCTAGATTTTTAGTTTATTATTATATTATTATATTATTATTATTATTATATTATATATATATATATATAAAGAAAAGAGAAAAGAAACAAGAGAGATAGAAACAGAAAAGAAACAGAGAGCAAACGTGAAAGAAGAAAGAAAAGAGAAAAGAAAGAAGAAAAGGGAAAATTAAAAGTTTGAAGCTTGGAGTTTAATTTGGTAAGTTAATTTAGTCCTTTTTCTTTTAATTTTGATGCTTTATAAGTTTTAGAACAAAGTTTTGATGAATTTAAGTTGAAATTTTTGAAGTTTCAGAGTTTTTGAATATAGCATATGATGAATAAAATGATGAATTAGTGGTTTAATTGAAAGAATTTGAAGTTAGAATTGGGTAAAGGATTTAATTGAAAAAAAATAAGCTATAACAAAACTGTTTTGGACAGCAGCAGTAGAGTAAGTTTGAAAAATCACTAAAATTCGTAGAAGTGGAATTAGAAGTTGAATGAGATATGAAATTAAAGCTTATTGAGTCTATTTTCATATGAAAGAAACATGGAAAGCAAAGGAATTCTGTAATTTGAGATATTTATATTTTTGTAAGACTGGTTCAGAGGGATTTCGGGATCCCCTGTTCTGACTTTGAAAAATCATAAAAAATTGGAGAAAAATAATTAGGGGCTTAACTTTATATTTTTAGAGTCCTGAATGAGTCTATTTTCAAATGAAATAAATAAGAAGGTCATATGAATTCTGTATGAAGAGTAATTTGATTCGTAGTGAAGAGAGATCAGAACAGTCAAACAGTGAAACAGGGGAAACTTTAAGAATAATCTGGTATTGATTGGCCATACCAAAAATTCTGAAAATTTTATGAGAAGAAGATATGTGAGTCTAGTTTCAGGGAAAATTAACGGTTCTTCATTTGGAGCTCTGTAGCTCGAGAAATAAATAATTTAGTGACTGTGACTCAAGTAGACAGCTTTGAATAAGCTAAAAATAATAATAGAATTATAGAAAATGCTACATGTGAACATGAAATGTATTGAATTGATGATTGGATTTATTTATTTAGATCCGGAAAACTCAAATACAAAGCTAGATCGAGGAAAGGAAAAAGTCCCGGATTAGTAGATTTTATAAACGAACTAGTATCAAGGTAAGTTCGTGTAACTTGAATTATATTCTTAAATGTTTGAAATGTATGTTATTGATATGAATATGATTTGAATGTCCATTGTATGAAATTTGATGAAACATTGGTATATTTGATAAAAAGGGAAAAAAATCCCGGTTGAATGAAAGGAAAATTCGATGGATCTCTGAAAAGGAATTGACGGTAAAAAAAGGATCTAGCCCGGACGGGTGATCCTATCCTGATATAGCCCTCCCGAAGAATATGTGGAAAATGGATTTAGCCAGGACGGGTAATCCGAATTAGGGTCTGAATTTAGCCTGGACTGGTAATTCAGATCCTAGCTCATTAGAGTAATTGTCGTTGCAGGGGATTTAGCCTGGACTGGTAATCCCGACAATACTCTATGAGTTTATATTACAGGGGATTTAGCCTGGACTGGTAATCCCACTGTAAAGATGAGGTTCGCGGGAGTGTGCTCTTTGAAATGAAAATGTGCGCACATGAATATGAATTGACGGACCCGGATTTGTACACTAAAGTGTACCTCTGAAAATCCATCGAAATTCCGAGTAATTTAATGGGATAAATATGGAAAAATAACAAGGAAATGGAAATCTTGACATTGATGAGCTCATCAATCATGGCGTGTATACTATTGATAGATGAAAATTAATGGACTAACTTGGATGTTGAGTTTGTGAATACTAGGGAAATAATGCATTGAGTGAGTATACGAATGTTTATTGCTTATATTGATTATACTAGGTAAGTATAATTCTTGTTACATGGGCTTACTAAGCACAAAGTGCTTACCCTATTTCCTTTTTCCCTGTTTTGTAGTGTTAAGAGCTCGGAGGTCGGATCGGTGGGAGACTCATCACACTATCAACCCCAGTATTTCGGTATTTTAAGAAACTTATTTTGGAAATGAATGGCATGTATAAGCTAATAAAATAAATGTTAGTATGAAATGAATGTAAGGTCAGCCATTGGTATGGCTTATCTGTTAAAGTTATCTTATAAATATGCATGAATTTTATTTTGAAAATATGATGAATTAGAATGGTTTCGGTTTCAAAAAAAAAAATAAAAAAATAAAAAAATAAAAAAATTGTAAACTCCGGTAATGCCCCGTACCTTATTCTGACAACGAATACGGGTAGGGGGTGTTACATTTTCGGTTAGCGGCACTATTGCCGAAGAGAGTAGCGAGTTATAGAGGGCGGATGCAAGGAGGACATGTATGGAGCCCGAAGGTCTTGCAAGAAATAAACCGTGGGAAGGCACGGGCCAACACCATGCACACAGTGTGTCACGATCGCGACAGCCTATGGTTTCGTGTCACGGAGTTTGACAGACCGAACCAAGGTATTGTTGGCGGCCATTATCGTGTACACTTGACAAATAGGACCAGCGACTGAGGGATATTTGATGCACTTCGTTACCCATGCGCCCATGTACTTGCGGCTTGTCAGAATCTCCGTCTTGATCCAATGAGATATGTCGACGAAGTGTATAAATTAGAAAACATGTACAACGTGTGGAGACACATATTCCCACCAGTCCCAGATGAACGTAAGTGGCCGTCGGTATCGCTTGCACCGTATAAGCTGTTGCCGGATAGACAATTGAGGCGCAAACCAAAAGGTCGACCTTGCTCGACTAGAATACGCAACAATATGGATATCCGAGAAATGAGCAACCAAAGTCGGCTGTGCGGATGGTGTAGGAACCCGGGCCATACATCTCGCTCGTGTCCAAATCGGAATAGTTGACCGTGTTCTTAGGTCTTTTGTCTCATGGCGGCTATGTAATATCTATTTTTTTGGAGGAAAACGGTGAACTTTTGTACAATAACTTTTATTTTATTAAAAAAATTTAAATAAATTAAAAAAATTAAATTACAAGGAAAAAAATTAAAATCAAATTTTATTAAATTTATTAAAACTTAATTAAAAAATTAAACCATTTCTATTTTATCAAAGGTATTAAAATTAAATAAATTAAAAAAAGTAAAATCAAATTTTATTAAATATATTAAAACTTAATTACAGAAAAAAATTAAACCATTTCTATTTTATCAAAGGTATTAAAATTAAATAAATTAAAAAAAGTAAAATGAAATTTTATTAAATATATTAAAACTTAATTACAAAAAAAATTAAACCATTTCTATTTTATCAAAGGTATTAAAATTAAATAAACTAAAAAAATAAATTGCAAGGAAAAAAATTAAACTCAAATTTTATTAAATGTATTAATACATAATTACAAAAAAAAATAAACTATTTCTATTTTATCAACGGTATTAAAATTCAATAAACTAAAAAAAATTAAATTACAAAAAAAATTAAACTCATATTTTATAACATATATTAATACTTAATATCAAAAAAAATTAAACCTTAATTACAAAAAAAATTAAACTCAAATTAAAAAATTAAATTACAATAAAAAAAATTAGGGGGTTTAGGGTTTAGGGCTGATGCCGGTGGGAACCAGTGCCACACGGGGGCAGTCGACGGTTACGCGCTGGATTTCTCCTTCTTCTGGCTTCCGGCTGGGGTGGTGGAACCTCGGACGGGGAATCGGGTTCCTCCAGAAGTGGTTCTGGTTCTGGATGTTGCGATGATGACCCACCCTGATAAAATAATGACCTCGGAGGTGTTTGCATAAACCACGGCGGGGGTGACTGCATCCCGAACGGAGAAGGAGCCTGGTAAAAAGAAGTGCTCCCCGACGACGCCTCCTCTGAACCCACATGCGACGTCGGCCTCACCATCGGCTGGCCAGCGGGAGTAGTCGGGAACGGACTCGAACCCGGCCATGCACTCCAACCTGGGCTAGGACTGGGAAACTGAAACATATATGGGTTAGGAGGATACATATAAGGGGAAGGGTACGCACCTGGCATAAACAGTAGACACTGTGATGTCGGTGTTGTCGGCTGAACTGATGGGCCCGTTTACTGTGTAGGTGCTGTTGCTGGGCCCGATGACTGTGACGGTGCTGATGATGGCCCCGCCTCATCACCCCTTCTCCTTGGATTTAAAGAGGTCCGACGTTCCCTTCGCTCGCGAAGTTGCCGTCGCCTCTCTTCTTCCGACAACAGATATGGCTTGCCATGGATCCTAAACCATGGCATGTACTCCGGTACGTACGCTAACTCAGGAACGATGATCGATTCCCAGATAGGTAAAAAGTCATACCGGTTCTCCCACGTCTCGATATGACCTGACCAAAATCTTGGCCAATCCGTGTGCGGCTGCCGTAAGTCCACTTTGTGCTCATCATCGAGCACCTCAGGTGGCACGGGAATCGGTTGCCGGAATTCAAATTACCGCAGAACCCGATCTGCCTGGTGCATCTCCACGGTTGCGTAGGTGATCAATGGGACCTTAACGTGCCAACTGTTCGGATTTTGGAAGAACTTGTAACGGCCTAATTTTCAGTGGTGTCGGAAACGGTGATATGGGTTCACTAAATCCGACAGGTAAAATTGAGTAAGATAGTAATTTAATATTTATGAGTCAAATGAGAATTTAGAAGAATTTGTGGATTGGTGAATTTGGTGAATTAAAAGAATTTACTAAGTCAAATGGGTCAAAAACGAGGTATCGAGACCTCGAATTTGAAAATCGAGCCATAAATATTTTTAGAAATATTTATGGAGTGTTATTAAGTTAATATTAAAGTTTGGTTGAGAAATTTAAACGTTTGGGTAGTCAATTAAATAAAAAGAACTAAATTGTAACAAATACAAAATTGCTACAAGAATTAAATAGCTCAAGTGTTAAAAGAAAAAGGATTTAAAGAGCAATTAAACCTAAAAGTGAGAAGGTTGGACGGCTAAGGCAAGGGAATCAGCAGGAGATAAGGGAAATGGGGGCAAAATTGGAATTTTTGTGATTTTAATATGTATAATAAAGATAAAATTGAAAAACCTAGAGATATCTTCATATTTTCTCAGCCAAAACGCCATAAAAAGTCTGGAGAAAGCTGGTTTTCATATTTATACACCATGTGAGTTTGATTCTTGCTTTTTCTTGATAATTTTTATGTTTTTATGACTTTTACAACTAGATCCACTTATAGAATTCATTAGTTTTTGATTTGGTGGGTAAAATTAAAAGTTACCCTTGCTGAGAAATGGAAGTTTATGGTGAATTATTATGAAAATTAAATTATAATTTCTTATTAAGGTGGTTTTATTAAGTGATTTTGATAGGAAATGATATTTAGGACCTAATTGTGAAAAAGTTGTGAATTAGAGGTTGCTGTTGAAATTCAGAATATAAAAGGTTGTGAAATAGTTTGTAATGATAGAATAAAGTGTTAATTGAGAAAAATTAGTTCAATTGATGGCTGAATTGAGCAGGGACTAAATTGTAAAAACTGTAAATTTTGGGGTAAAAGTGCAAATTCGAAATTTAAAGAGCATAATTTGTGAAGTGAAATGGAAATGAAATATATGCTAATGAGTGAAAATATTTTACATTATAGATCAAGAAACCAAAGAAGAAAGAGGAAAAGAAAAAGTTGCAGAGTAGTCCCTAAATTTCAAAATCTTCTACAAATCAGCCGGGTAAGTTCATATGGTTGAATTTATATGTTTATTTGTGAAAGATTGAATGATATAATGTGCTGTAAATGTGAATTTCCTGTGGAATTGTGGAAAATATGATAAAATGAAAGAATAAATGGCGGTAATTCAAATTAGGAAAAACGCAGAATTGAGTACGTTCGTGTCGTGACATGTGATGAATTGACGGATAAGACCATGGTTAATCCATGGCAAATGTGAAATGTAGGTATGGTATCATCCATACTGAGTTGTGAAATGTAGGTATGGTATCATCCATACTGAGATATGAAATGTAGGTATGGTATCAACCATACTGAGTTATGAAATGTAGGTATGGTATCATCCATACTGAGATATGAAATGTAGGTATGGTATCAACCATACTGAGTTGTGAAATGTAGGTATGGTATTAACCATACTGAGTTGTGAAACGTGGCACTGAGCAACGACGTACTCAAATTCGTAAGACGTTTCCTAATTTGATAAAAAGTAATATAATATGAGTGAATCAAATGTCTCAACTATGAGAAGTATTTTAACAATGGTTGTGAATGGCAGGGAACTTTAGAAAATGTTTTGTTATTGTTTGGAAATATTATGTGTGGTAAGCATTACTTTGAACCTATGAACTTACTAAGCTTCATCAAGCTTACTTGTGTTTGTTTGATATTTTTATGTAGATTGAGTTAAAGAGAAGAGATAGATCGGATCATCACAGCAAAGCTCACTATCCAGATCAATTCCGGTAGCTTTTGTTTTATGTTTGAAGATTTATATGGCATGTATAGAGTTTAAATGAGATGGAGTAAAGATGTTATAAACTAGTTAGCAATATTTTGCAATGAAACAGTTTTTGAATTCCAGCAGTGACGTGATTTTGAAAAATCACCAAAAATGGAAGAAATGGAATTAGAAAGTGAAGGAGATATGAATTCAAAGCTCTTTGAGTCTATTTTCATATGAAAGAAATAGAGTAAGCAAAAGAAATGGAAATAATGAGATATTTAAATTTTAGTGAAACTGGTTCTGAATGAATTCGTGATCCCCTGTTCTACCTTTGAAAAATCATTAGAAATTGCACAAAAATAATTGTGGTTTAAAATTTATATGTATGAAATCCTGAATGAGTCTAGTTTCAAATGAGCTAAACAATGAGGCCATCTAAGTTCTGTACAAAGAGTAATTTGATTCGTAGTGAAGAGAGGTCAGAACAGTTAAACAGTAAAATAGGGGAAACTTTAAGAAAAATCTGGTATTGATTGGCCATACCAAAAATTCTGGAAAAATTATAGTAAAAAGATATATAAGTCTAGTTTTAGGGAAAATTAACGGATCTTAATTTGGAGTCCTGTAGCTCCAGATATAAATATTTTAGTGACTATGACGCAGATGGGCAGTTTTAAATTTTATGCCGAATTAGTAGTAAAGTTTAGTAATGCCTCGTGCTCGACTCCGGCAACGGTCTCGGGTAAGGGGTGTTACAGAACTCCTCTGGAATTACTACCCTAATTTTCGGATCCTCGTACGGTGTCCATTGAAACTATATTAACATTACGAAAATATTAGTTATATACATAATATTAGACACTACATACGAAATACTAAATTATAATAACAAAATTCAAAACTTACTTGTGATTCCGACCTTTGGTCCAATAGGAGCCGTATATCCTCAAGCGAGTTAGGTATTCCAACATGACTCGCCGAATGGTTCCACCTAATTAAATAAACTTTTAGCATGCAATTATACTATAAATCTACGAAATAATTGTAAAATATAATATTAAATTTACCTTGTTATCAGTGGGAATGAATATGGGTGGTCGAGTCGAGGGAGTAAAAATGGAAATCGAAACCATGCCCATGACTGCAGTAGTGATAGGCAACCTCTGATTTTTGCTTTACTCGGCCGCGTCGCCCCGCACATCTCCCGGTACAACCTCGATAGCACGGCAGACCCCCAACTCAATTCACCGGCTGCTCTGAAATCAACAAGTTTTAGGAGCCATCTCAAGTGGACGAGGTTTCTAGAGAGGTCCGGCATCAGATAGCCTCCAATTATCTGAAGAATGTATGCCCGAGCATACCGTATTCTTTCTACTTCGGTCGAATCCTCATTTGGCTCCGAGAATGTGTCTCGTAACCACGCCATATCGATCCGAGCTCCTTGAATTCTATCCGGAATGGCACCCAGAAGCTCGTAGCATACGGCCATCCAATCGGTAGATATTACGGACCCGGTGACTACCGACCCGTCCACCGGTAATCCCAACTGCAATTGCACATCTTCTAGAGTGATGGTACACTCTCCGCATGGTAGATGGAAAGTGTGGGTCTCGGGTCTCCACCTCTCTATCAACGCGCTGATCAAAGCCGGCTCCAACTTGAACCCCCGGCCTATCGTGGCCACGTGCCAAAAACCCGCTTCCCGCAGGTAATTCTCGATCAAGGGCGATGGGGGACCATGCATGTTGCGAATATAACATTCCAACACCCGATCTATAGACTGTTTAAAAAATTATAAAATTAACAATTAATTAAAATTGCATAATTGAAAAAAAATTAAATAATATTGAAAAATTAAAATTAAAACTTACCATTTTCATTTGCTCGACGGAGATGTGTTTGTTGTCTAGGCGACGTAATTCCCCGGCCATTGCAATTTGATTTAAAAATTTTCAAAAAAAATATATTAAAAAAATTATAAAGGGTTTTTTGTAAATAGTAAAGGACTATTTTGAAATTTGAGCGTAAATTTCAAGGACCTTGAGAGAAAATTGAGAGAAAATTGAGAGAAAATTGAGAGAATATTGAGAAAGTATTGAAATGTGAAAAAAATAAAGGGTGGGGGGTTTTATACTTTTTTTCCCTGACCGTTGGCCCCCCATCGGTCAAAAAAATTTGACCGTTGGGGCTAAAGCGCGCCCTGTAGGACGCGTTTTTGCCACCTCAGCAAAAGCGCGCCTACGTGGACGTGTTTTTGCTTAGGTGGCAAAAGCGCGTCCTACAGGGCGCGCTTTAGCCCCTTATCCCCCAAAAACGCGCTGACGTGGATGCGTTTTTGGGGGAAATGGCCATTTCCCGTAATTTTTCTACAAACTAGCCTATTTCCGTAATTTTTCAAATTTTTGAGTATTTTTAAGTAAATTACCCCCCCAAAAACAGCTCTTCTAATAAAGAGAAATACTTCCTCCACTAATACATCAAATATTCTACAATTATTTGCTAACCAGCAGGGGAAATGGCAGGGGCTATTGTGTCCTTAGTTGTTGAAAGAATTTTTGATCTATTCATCCATGAAGCAGTTTTCCTCAAAGATGTGAAAGATCAAGTTGAGAGTCTAAAGTATGAACTGAAGCGAATGCAGTGTTTCTTGGAGAATGTTGACCGTAAGCCAGAACAAGACGAGCTTCTCCATAATCTGGTATCGAAAATCCGTGATCTTGCTTGCGATGTTGAAGATGTCATCGACTCTTTTATTCTAGAAGCAGCACATCAACGAGATTCTCATGGGATTGTCAAGAGATTCACCTCCATTTTCACTAAACCTGATCATCTGCACAAAATCAGGGTGCAGGTCAAACCAATCCAGACCAGGCTCCAAGAATTTCCAAGAATCTTCCAGCTTATGAGATACCCGGCAATGGAGAAGACTCTAGCTCATTTTTCAAGTTGCAGCAACGGTTAAGGAGGACATACTCGCATGTCGAGGAAGAGGACGTTGTTAGCTTGGAGATTAGCACCAAGGAAGCCATGACCAAGTTGATGACTAAAGAAGATAGACCCCACGCCGTCGTTTCCATAGTCGGCATGGGGGGCATCGGTAAGACTACTCTTGTGAGAAAAGTATATAATCATGTTGATGTGAGACGCGATTTTGATTTCTTGGCTTGGGTTTACATATCTCAACAATGTAAGCCGAGAGAAGTTTTGCTTAGTGTCTTAATGAAAATTCTCTCTCCTTCTATAGATGAAAGAGAGCTAATTGAGAAACTGGACGAGAGTAAGCTGATAAAAAGGCTTTTTGATGCTTTGAAAGAAAAGCGGTATTTAGTAGTCCTCGATGAGATTGGGATATTCTTAGACCTGCTTTTCCACGAGGAAGAATGGGAAGCAAAATACTATTCACAACACGCAATAGGAATGTGGTTTTTGATTCCGATCCTTGCAACACTCCCATTGAGCTCTCACTTCTTACAAATGATGAAAGTTGGAATCTTTTGTGTAGGAAAGCATTCCCACGGAGCAAAATGGGTTCTCAATGCTGCTCAGAAGAATTTGAGAAGCTTGGAAAAGAGATGGTAAAAAATTGTGGAGGTCTGCCTTTAGCAATTGTTGTGTTGGGAGGCTTGCTAGCAAGAAAACAGTCATTGGCTCAATGGGAGATGGTTTGCGAAAACACCCATGGACACTTAAAAGGGCTCCCACACCAAAATCAAAATGGTACAGTGAACAGAATTTTGGTTTCAAGCTACAATGATTTGCCTTATCCTTTAAAACCATGCTTTCTGTATCTTGGTCATTATCCAAGAGATTGGGAGATATCAAAAAATGAACTCATAAGATTATGGATCGCTGAAGGTTTCATTTCACCATCACTGGAAAGCAAAGAAATCTCGATGGAGGATGTAGGTGAACACTTCCTAGAACAGCTTATAGACAGCTTCTTTCAAATGATGAATGAATGGTTTACCCAATATATAAGAACTAACCCTACAGTGCAGCAAACTCAAGCTCCCCCTCCTGTTCCTCCACCGGTTCCCGAGATTCCACAGGGTACAGGTACTGAATCTGTCAGAAAAGGAAAAGCTCCGGTCGATAAAATCCGAAAATATGGGGCCGAAGAATTTCGAGCAGCAGTTGATGATGATCCCGAAAGAGCTGAATTTTGGTTAGAAAATACTACTCGGGTTTTGGAGGAATTATCTTGCACGCCAGAAGAATGTTTGAAATGTGCTGTTTCACTGCTAAAAGACACAGCTTATCATTGGTGGAATACTAAAGCTTCAGTTGTTCCGAAAGAAGAAATTACATGGGAATTCTTCCAGACCGAGTTCAAAAAGAAATATATCAGCCAGAGATTCCTTGATCAGAAAAGAAAAGAATTTCTTGAGCTGAAACAGGGCAATAGATCAGTATCTGAGTATGAAAGAGAATTTGTTCGGTTGAGTAAATATGCTCGAGAATGGGTACAGTCGGAAGCTGAAATGTGCAAACGATTCGAAGAAGGGTTGAATGAAGAAATTAAGCTACTTGTTGGAATTCTTGAAATTCGAGAGTTTGCTACACTAGCAGAACGAGCTTATAAAGCAGAAGAATGGAGCAAAGAAAAGAAACAGGCTGAGAGGGAAGCTCAAATTTTTAGTAAAAGACCAATGGAAAAATCTCAGTTTTCTGCTCCAAAGAAATTGAAGAAGTACCAGGATCGTTCTACCTCAACCACTGGGTATTCGGATAGAGTGCGAGGTTCACAGCGCACTAATTCAAGACCTTCCACTCCATCAGTGACCAGTGTTGGCAGTGTTGGTACCCCTAAGCCGAGATGCCAGTATTGTAATAAAGCTCATTTTGGTGAATGTCGATTTAAGAGCGGGGCATGTTACCGATGTGGTTCTTTTGACCATTTCCTCAGAGATTGTCCAAAAAGAAGTGAAAAAGAAGCTGAATATATATCGAAGCCAAGTAATCAATCTTGGAGGGGTAGACCATCTCGACCATCCGGTAATGTTAGTAGTAGCCGAGGAGCTACAAAAGATACTACAAGTAGGCCTGAGACACGAGCACCTCCTAGGACATATGTCATGCGTACCAGAGAAGATGCCTCAGCACCCGATGTTATTACTGGTACATTTTCTTTACTTGAAACTGATATTACTGCATTAATTGATCCCGGTTCTACGCATTCATATATATGTGTAAAACTTGCATGCGTTAAAGATTTATCTATTGAACCTACTGAATTTGTGGTTAAAGTCTCGAACCCCTTTGGCCAATCTATTTTGGTGGATAAAATTTGTAAAAATTGTCCACTGATGGTAAGAGGTTATTGTTTCCTGGCTGATTTGATGTTACTGCCATTTGATGAGTTTGATGTGATATTGGGCATGGATTGGTTAACTCAGCATGATGCAGTAGTAAACTGTAAACAGAAATATATTGTGTTGAAGTGTCAGAATGGTGAATTACTTCGGGTTAAATCCGATCAGACAGAGGGATTATCTGATGTGATTTCAGTTATTACTGCTCAGAAGTATGTCAAAAAGGGGTATGATGCTTTTCTTGCTTATGTATTAGATACTAAGGTATCTGAGTCAAAGATTCAAGCAGTACCAGTGGTATGTGAATTTTCTGATGTGTTTCCAGAAGAGTTACCAGGGTTGCCACCAGAAAGAGAAGTGGAATTTTCTATAGATTTGATTCCGGGAACTACTCCGATTTCCATAGCTCCGTACCGAATGGCTCTTACAGAATTAAAGGAATTAAAGACACAGTTACAGGAACTTGTTGATAGAGGTTTTGTCTGACCGAGTCATTCACCTTGGGGTGCTCCGGTTCTGTTTGTGAAAAAGAAAGATGGGTCTTTGAGATTGTGTATTGACTATCGACAGCTCAATAAGGTAACTATAAAGAATAAGTATCCGTTGCCCCAGATTGATGATTTATTTGATCAGCTGAAAGGTGCTACTGTATTTTCAAAGATTGATCTCCGATCGGGCTATTATCAGTTACGAGTAAAGGAGTCAGATGTGCCAAAGACAGCTTTCAGAACCAGGTACGGGCATTATGAGTTTCTGGTTATGCCATTTGGGTTGACTAATGCACCTGCAGTATTTATGGATCTGATGAATCGAATATTCAGACCGTACTTAGACAGATTTGTGGTAGTATTCATTGATGATATTTTGGTTTATTCTCGAGATGAAGAAGAACATACAGAACATTTGAGAATTGTGTTGCAAGTTCTGCGAGAGAAACAGTTATATGCTAAATTCAGTAAATGTGAATTTTGGCTTCGAGAAGTGGGTTTTCTTGGACATATTGTATCTGCTGAAGGCATCAGGGTAGATCCAAGTAAAATCTCAGCTATTGTCAATTGGAGTCCACCGAAGACTGTATCTGAAGTTAGAAGTTTCTTGGGTTTAGCTAGTTATTATCGGAGATTTGTACAAGGATTCTCTATGATAGCTTCTCCGATGACTCGATTATTGCAGAAAGATGTAAAGTTCGAGTGGACTGATGAATGTCAGCAGAGTTTCAACCGATTAAAAGATCTATTAATGAAAGCACCAGTATTAGTGCAGCCTAAACCGGGTAAGGAATTTGTTATTTACAGTGATGCCTCATTAAATGGTTTAGGTTGTGTCTTGATGTAAGAAGGTAAAGTAATAGCCTATGCTTCAAGACAACTTAAACCACATGAAAGAAATTATCCGGTACATAATCTTGAGTTAGCTGCTATTGTTTTTGCATTGAAGATATGGCGGCATTACTTGTACGGTGAGAAATGTCATATTTATACTGATCATAAAAGCTTGAAGTATTTGATGACACAGAAAGATCTGAATTTAAGACAGCGCAGGTGGCTTGAATTGATAAAAGACTATGATTTGATTATTGATTACCATCCGGGTAAGGCTAATATTGTGGCTGATGCTTTGAGTCGAAAATCTCTGTACGCTTTACGATCTATGAATGATCAATTGTTTTTGGTTGATGATAGTTCAATCTTAGCTGAATTAAGAGCTAAACCAACATTTTTACAGCAAATATGTGAAGCTCAGAAGAATGATGAGAAGTTACAGGTTAAACGGGCACAATGTGAGTCAAATACTGATTCTGAATTTCAAATTGGGATTGATGATTGTTTATTATTCAGAGGTAGGGTATGTGTACCCAAGAATTCAGAGCTCATACAGAAGATTTTACACGAGGCTCACAGTGGTACTATGTCTGTACATCCGGGAAGTAATAAAATGTATAATGATTTGAAAAAGATGTACTGGTGGCCAGGTATGAAACGTGATATTTCTGAGTTTGTATCAAGATGTTTGATATGTCAACAGGTTAAAGCAGAACATCAGGTACCTTCGGGGTTACTTCAGCCAATTACTATACCGGAATGGAAATGGGAAAGAATCACTATGGATTTTGTATCGGGGTTACCGTTGTCTCCGAGGAAAAAAGATGCTATTTGGGTGATTGTTGACCAATTGACAAAGTCAGCACACTTTATTCCGGTACGTATGGATTATTCTTTAGATAGACTGGCTGAATTGTACATATCTGAGATTGTCAGGTTACATGGAGTGCCTATCTCCATTATATCAGATAGAGATCCCCGATTTACGTCTCGTTTCTGGGATAAATTGCAAGAAGCTTTGGGTACTCAGTTGTATTTCAGTACTGCATTTCATCCTCAGACAGATGGCCAATCTGAGCGTGTAATTCAAGTATTGGAAGATATGCTTCGATGTTGTATACTAGAGTTTGAAGGTAATTGGGAGAGGTATCTACCTTTGATTGAATTTGCTTACAATAACAGTTATCAGTCCAGTATTAAAATGGCTCCATATGAAGCTTTGTATGGTAGAAAATGTAGAACACCATTGTATTGGACAGAGCTCAGTGAAAAGAAGATACATGGGGTTGATTTAATCCGGGAAACAGAAGAGAAAGTGAAGGTTATTCGGGATAGTTTAAAAGTAGCTTCCGATCGCCAAAAATCATATGCCGATCTTAAACGAAAAGAGATTGAATTTCAGGTCGGTGACAAGGTATTCTTGAAAGTGTCTCCTTGGAAGAAAGTTCTCCGATTTGGTCGAAAGGGTAAATTGAGTCCAAGATTTATCGGGCCATATGAGATCATAGAAAGAATTGGACCGGTCGCTTATCGGTTGGCATTACCACCAGAACTTGATAAAATCCATAATGTTTTTCATGTGTCTATGCTACGACGATATCGGTCAGATCCTTCACATGTTATTTCTCCGACAGAAGTGGAGATTCAGCCGGATATGACTTACAGTGAAGAACCGGTCAAGATATTGGCACGGGAAACAAAGGAGCTTAGAAATAAAAAAATAAATTTGGTGAAAGTATTGTGGCAAAAGCACGGGATTGAGGAAGCGACATGGGAACCGGAGGAGGCAATGAGGAAACAATATCCAAACCTCTTTACTGGTAAGATTTTCGAGGACGAAAATCCTTAAAAGGGGGGGAGAGTTGTAATGGCCTAAATTCAAGATTATCGGAATAATGGTTTCGCAACCATAAATCCGATTTAAATAGAAATTTATTTCAATATGTTTGCATGAGTCTTTATATGATAGGAAATATTTTTATAAATATTTATAAAATGTTAGTAATGCGGTATTAAACTTTCGTTAGAAAATTTTAACGTTTGGGTAGGTAATTAATGGAAAGGACTAAATTGAAATGAAAGTAAAAGTTTAATTATAGATTAAAAGAAAGTATAAAGGACCAAAATGGCAATTAAGCCATTTTGTCTAGATTGAGGCGGTGAATTGAAGAAAAATCTGAGATTTTTAGTTTATTATTATATTATTATATTATTATATTATTATTATTATATATATATATATATATAAAGAAAAGAGAAAAGAAACAAGAGAGATAGAAACAGAAAAGAAACAGAGAGCAAACGTGAAAGAAGAAAGAAAAAGAGAAAAGAAAGAAGAAAAGGGAAAATTAAAAGTTTGAAGCTTGGAGTTTAATTTGGTAAGTTAATTTAGTCCTTTTTCTTTTAATTTTGATGCTTTATAAGTTTTAGAACAAAGTTTTGATGAATTTAAGTTGAAATTTTTGAAGTTTCAGAGTTTTTGAATATAGCATATGATGAATAAAATGATGAATTAGTGGTTTAATTGAAAGAATTTGAAGTTAGAATTGGGTAAAGGATTTAATTGAAAAAAAATAAGCTATAACAAAACTGTTTTGGACAGCAGCAGTAGAGTAAGTTTGAAAAATCACTAAAATTCGTAGTAGTGGAATTAGAAGTTGAATGAGATATGAAATTAAAGCTTATTGAGTCTATTTTCATATGAAAGAAACATGGAAAGCAAAGGAATTCTGTAATTTGAGATATTTATATTTTTGTAAGACTGGTTCAGAGGGATTTTGGGATCCCCTGTTCTGACTTTGAAAAATCATAAAAAACTGGAGAAAAATAATTAGGGGCTTAACTTTATATTTTTAGAGTCCTGAATGAGTCTATTTTCAAATGAAATAAATAAGAAGGTCATATGAATTCTGTATGAAGAGTACTTTGATTCGTAGTGAAGAGAGATCAGAACAGTCAAACAGTGAAACAGGGGAAACTTTAAGAATAATCTGGTATTGATTGGCCATACCAAAAATTCTGAAAATTTTATGAGAAGAAGATATGTGAGTCTAGTTTCAGGGAAAATTAACGGTTCTTCATTTGGAGCTCTGTAGCTCGAGAAATAAATAATTTAGTGACTGTGACTCAAGTAGACAGCTTTGAATAAGCTAAAAATAATAATAGAATTATAGAAAATGCTACATGTGAACATGAAATGTATTGAATTGATGATTGGATTTATTTATTTAGATCCGGAAAACTCAAATACAAAGCTAGATCGAGGAAAGGAAAAAGTCCCGGATTAGTAGATTTTATAAACGAACTAGTATCAAGGTAAGTTCGTGTAACTTGAATTATATTCTTAAATGTTTGAAATGTATGTTATTGATATGAATATGATTTGAATGTCCATTGTATGAAATTTGATGAAACATTGGTATATTTGATAAAAAGGGAAAAAAATCCCGGTTGAATGAAAGGAAAATTCGATGGATCTCTGAAAAGGAATTGACGGTAAAAAAAGGATCTAGCCCGGACGGGTGATCCTATCCTGATATAGCCCTCCCGAAGAATATGTGGAAAATGGATTTAGCCAGGACGGGTAATCCGAATTAGGGTCTGAATTTAGCCTGGACTGGTAATTCAGATCCTAGCTCATTAGAGTAATTGTCGTTGCAGGGGATTTAGCCTGGACTGGTAATCCCGACAATACTCTATGAGTTTATATTACAGGGGATTTAGCCTGGACTGGTAATCCCACTGTAAAGATGAGGTTCGCGGGAGTGTGCTCTTTGAAATGAAAATGTGCGCACATGAATATGAATTGACGGACCCGGATTTGTACACTAAAGTGTACCTCTGAAAATCCATCGAAATTCCGAGTAATTTAATGGGATAAATATGGAAAAATAACAAGGAAATGGAAATCTTGACATTGATGAGCTCATCAATCATGGCGTGTATACTATTGATAGATGAAAATTAATGGACTAACTTGGATGTTGAGTTTGTGAATACTAGGGAAATAATGCATTGAGTGAGTATACGAATGTTTATTGCTTATATTGATTATACTAGGTAAGTATAATTCTTGTTACATGGGCTTACTAAGCACAAAGTGCTTACCCTATTTCCTTTTTCCCTGTTTTGTAGTGTTAAGAGCTCGGAGGTCGGATCGGTGGGAGACTCATCACACTATCAACCCCAGTATTTCGGTATTTTAAGAAACTTATTTTGGAAATGAATGGCATGTATAAGCTAATAAAATAAATGTTAGTATGAAATGAATGTAACGTCAGCCATTGGTATGGTTTATCTGTTAAAGTTATCTTATAAATATGCATGAATTTTATTTTGAAAATATGATGAATTAGAATGGTTTCGGTTTCAAAAAAAATAAAAAAATAAAAAAATAAAAAAATTGTAAACTCCGGTAATGCCCCGTACCTTATTCTGACAACGAATACGGGTAGGGGGTGTTACATTTTCGGTTAGCGGCACTATTGCCGAAGAGAGTAGCGAGTTATAGAGGGCGGATGCAAGGAGGACATGTATGGAGCCCGAAGGTCTTGCAAGAAATAAACCGTGGGAAGGCACGGGCCAACACCATGCACACAGTGTGTCACGATCGCGACAGCCTATGGTTTCGTGTCACGGAGTTTGACAGACCGAACCAAGGTATTGTTGGCGGCCATTATCGTGTACACTTGACAAATAGGACCAGCGACTGAGGGATATTTGATGCACTTCGTTACCCATGCGCCCATGTACTTGCGGCTTGTCAGAATCTCCGTCTTGATCCAATGAGATATGTCGACGAAGTGTATAAATTAGAAAACATGTACAACGTGTGGAGACACATATTCCCACCAGTCCCAGATGAACGTAAGTGGCCGTCGGTATCGCTTGCACCGTATAAGCTGTTGCCGGATAGACAATTGAGGCGCAAACCAAAAGGTCGACCTTGCTCGACTAGAATACGCAACAATATGGATATCCGAGAAATGAGCAACCAAAGTTGGCTGTGCGGATGGTGTAGGAACCCGGGCCATACATCTCGCTCGTGTCCAAATCGGAATAGTTGACCGTGTTCTTAGGTCTTTTGTCTCATGGCGGCTATGTAATATCTATTTTTTGGAGGAAAACGGTGAACTTTTGTACAATAACTTTTATTTTATTAAAAAAAATTTAAATAAATTAAAAAAATTAAATTACAAGGAAAAAAATTAAAATCAAATTTTATTAAATTTATTAAAACTTAATTAAAAAAATTAAACCATTTCTATTTTATCAAAGGTATTAAAATTAAATAAATTAAAAAAAGTAAAATCAAATTTTATTAAATATATTAAAACTTAATTACAGAAAAAAATTAAACCATTTCTATTTTATCAAAGGTATTAAAATTAAATAAATTAAAAAAAGTAAAATGAAATTTTATTAAATATATTAAAACTTAATTACAAAAAAATTAAACCATTTCTATTTTATCAAAGGTATTAAAATTAAATAAACTAAAAAAATAAATTGCAAGGAAAAAAATTAAACTCAAATTTTATTAAATGTATTAATACATAATTACAAAAAAAATAAACTATTTCTATTTTATCAACGGTATTAAAATTCAATAAACTAAAAAAATTAAATTACAAAAAAATTAAACTCATATTTTATAACATATATTAATACTTAATATCAAAAAAAATTAAACCTTAATTACAAAAAAATTAAACTCAAATTAAAAAATTAAATTACAATAAAAAAAATTAGGGGGTTTAGGGTTTAGGGCTGATGCCGGTGGGAACCAGTGCCACACGGGGGCAGTCGACGGTTACGCGCTGGATTTCTCCTTCTTCTGGCTTCCGGCTGGGGTGGTGGAACCTCGGACGGGGAATCGGGTTCCTCCAGAAGTGGTTCTGGTTCTGGATGTTGCGATGATGACCCACCCTGATAAAATAATGACCTCGGAGGTGTTTGCATAAACCACGGCGGGGGTGACTGCATCCCGAACGGAGAAGGAGCCTGGTAAAAAGAAGTGCTCCCCGACGGCGCCTCCTCTGAACCCACATGCGACGTCGGCCTCACCATCGGCTGGCCAGCGGGAGTAGTCGGGAACGGACTCGAACCCGGCCATGCACTCCAACCTGGGCTAGGACTGGGAAACTGAAACATATATGGGTTAGGAGGATACATATAAGGGGAAGGGTACGCACCTGGCATAAACAGTAGACACTGTGATGTCGGTGTTGTCGGCTGAACTGATGGGCCCGTTTACTGTGTAGGTGCTGTTGCTGGGCCCGATGACTGTGACGGTGCTGATGATGGCCCCGCCTCATCACCCCTTCTCCTTGGATTTAAAGAGGTCCGACGTTCCCTTCGCTCGCGAAGTTGCCGTCGCCTCTCTTCTTCCGACAACAGATATGGCTTGCCATGGATCCTAAACCATGGCATGTACTCCGGTACGTACGCTAACTCAGGAACGATGATCGATTCCCAGATAGGTAAAAAGTCATACCGGTTCTCCCACGTCTCGATATGACCTGACCAAAATCTTGGCCAATCCGTGTGCGGCTGCCGTAAGTCCACTTTGTGCTCATCATCGAGCACCTCAGGTGGCACGGGAATCGGTTGCCGGAATTCAAATTACCGCAGAACCCGATCTGCCTGGTGCATCTCCACGGTTGCGTAGGTGATCAATGGGACCTTAACGTGCCAACTGTTCGGATTTTGGAAGAACTTGTAACGGCCTAATTTTCAGTGGTGTCGGAAACGGTGATATGGGTTCACTAAATCCGACAGGTAAAATTGAGTAAGATAGTAATTTAATATTTATGAGTCAAATGAGAATTTAGAAGAATTTGTGGATTGGTGAATTTGGTGAATTAAAAGAATTTACTAAGTCAAATGGGTCAAAAACGAGGTATCGAGACCTCGAATTTGAAAATCGAGCCATAAATATTTTTAGAAATATTTATGGAGTGTTATTAAGTTAATATTAAAGTTTGGTTGAGAAATTTAAACGTTTGGGTAGTCAATTAAATAAAAAGAACTAAATTGTAACAAATACAAAATTGCTACAAGAATTAAATAGCTCAAGTGTTAAAAAAAAAGGATTTAAAGAGCAATTAAACCTAAAAGTGAGAAGGTTGGACGGCTAAGGCAAGGGAATCAGCAGGAGATAAGGGAAATGGGGGCAAAATTGGAATTTTTGTGATTTTAATATGTATAATAAAGATAAAATTGAAAAACCTAGAGATATCTTCATATTTTCTCAGCCAAAACGCCATAAAAAGTCTGGAGAAAGCTGGTTTTCATATTTTTACACCATGTGAGTTTGATTCTTGCTTTTTCTTGATAATTTTTATGTTTTTATGACTTTTACAACTAGATCCACTTATAGAATTCATTAGTTTTTGATTTGGTGGGTAAAATTAAAAGTTACCCTTGCTGAGAAATGGAAGTTTATGGTGAATTATTATGAAAATTAAATTATAATTTCTTATTAAGGTGGTTTTATTAAGTGATTTTGATAGGAAATGATATTTAGGACCTAATTGTGAAAAAGTTGTGAATTAGAGGTTGCTGTTGAAATTCAGAATATAAAAGGTTGTGAAATAGTTTGTAATGATAGAATAAAGTGTTAATTGAGAAAAATTAGTTCAATTGATGGCTGAATTGAGCAGGGACTAAATTGTAAAAACTGTAAATTTTGGGGTAAAAGTGCAAATTCGAAATTTAAAGAGCATAATTTGTGAAGTGAAATGGAAATGAAATATATGCTAATGAGTGAAAATATTTTACATTATAGATCAAGAAACCAAAGAAGAAAGAGGAAAAGAAAAAGTTGCAGAGTAGTCCCTAAATTTCAAAATCTTCTACAAATCAGCCGGGTAAGTTCATATGGTTGAATTTATATGTTTATTTGTGAAAGATTGAATGATATAATGTGCTGTAAATGTGAATTTGCTGTGGAATTGTGGAAAATATGATAAAATGAAAGAATAAATGGCGGTAATTCAAATTAGGAAAAACGCAGAATTGAGTACGTTCGTGTCGTGACATGTGATGAATTGACGGATAAGACCATGGTTAATCCATGGCAAATGTGAAATGTAGGTATGGTATCATCCATACTGAGTTGTGAAATGTAGGTATGGTATCATCCATACTGAGATATGAAATGTAGGTATGGTATCAACCATACTGAGTTATGAAATGTAGGTATGGTATCATCCATACTGAGATATGAAATGTAGGTATGGTATCAACCATACTGAGTTGTGAAATGTAGGTATGGTATTAACCATACTGAGTTGTGAAACGTGGCACTGAGCAACGACGTACTCAAATTCGTAAGACGTTTCCTAATTTGATAAAAAGTAATATAATATGAGTGAATCAAATGTCTCAACTATGAGAAGTATTTTAACAATGGTTGTGAATGGCAGGGAACTTTAGAAAATGTTTTGTTATTGTTTGGAAATATTATGTGTGGTAAGCATTACTTTGAACCTATGAACTTACTAAGCTTCATCAAGCTTACTTGTGTTTGTTTGATATTTTTATGTAGATTGAGTTAAAGAGAAGAGATAGATCGGATCATCACAGCAAAGCTCACTATCTAGATCAATTCCGGTAGCTTTTGTTTTATGTTTGAAGATTTATATGGCATGTATAGAGTTTAAATGAGATGGAGTAAAGATGTTATAAACTAGTTAGCAATATTTTGCAATGAAACAGTTTTTGAATTCCAGCAGTGACGTGATTTTGAAAAATCACCAAAAATGGAAGAAATGGAATTAGAAAGTGAAGGAGATATGAATTCAAAGCTCTTTGAGTCTATTTTCATATGAAAGAAATAGAGTAAGCAAAAGAAATGGAAATAATGAGATATTTAAATTTTAGTGAAACTGGTTCTAAATGAATTCGTGATCCCCTGTTCTACCTTTGAAAAATCATTAGAAATTGCACAAAAATAATTGTGGTTTAAAATTTATATGTATGAAATCCTGAATGAGTCTAGTTTCAAATGAGCTAAACAATGAGGCCATCTAAGTTCTGTACAAAGAGTAATTTGATTCGTAGTGAAGAGAGGTCAGAACAGTTAAACAGTAAAATAGGGGAAACTTTAAGAAAAATCTGGTATTGATTGGCCATACCAAAAATTCTGGAAAAATTATAGTAAAAAGATATATAAGTCTAGTTTTAGGGAAAATTAACGTATCTTAATTTGGAGTCCTGTAGCTCCAGATATAAATATTTTAGTGACTATGACGCAGATGGGCAGTTTTAAATTTTATGCCGAATTAGTAGTAAAGTTTAGTAATGCCTCGTGCTCGACTCCGGCAACGGTCTCGGGTAAGGGGTGTTACAGAACTCCTCTGGAATTACTACCCGAATTTTCGGATCCTCGTACGGTGTCCATTGAAACTATATTAACATTACGAAAATATTAGTTATATACATAATATTAGACACTACATACGAAATACTAAATTATAATAACAAAATTCAAAACTTACTTGTGATTCCGACCTTTGGTCCAATAGGAGCCGTATATCCTCAAGCGAGTTAGGTATTCCAACATGACTCGCCGAATGGTTCCACCTAATTAAATAAACTTTTAGCATGCAATTATACTATAAATCTACGAAATAATTGTAAAATATAATATTAAATTTACCTTGTTATCAGTGGGAATGAATATGGGTGGTCGAGTCGAGGGAGTAAAAATGGAAATCGAAACCATGCCCATGACTGCAGTAGTGATAGGCAACCTCTGATTTTTGCTTTACTCGGCCGCGTCGCCCCGCACATCTCCCGGTACAACCTCGATAGCACGGCAGACCCCCAACTCAATTCACCGGCTGCTCTGAAATCAACAAGTTTTAGGAGCCATCTCAGGTGGACGAGGTTTCTAGAGAGGTCCGGCATCAGATAGCCTCCAATTATCTGAAGAATATGCCCGAGCATACCGTATTCTTTCTACTTCGGTCGAATCCTCATTTGGCTCCGAGAATGTGTCTCGTAACCACGCCATATCGATCCGAGCTCCTTGAATTCTATCCGGAATGGCACCCAGAAGCTCGTAGCATACGGCCATCCAATCGGTAGATATTACGGACCCGGTGACTACCGACCCGTCCACCGGTAATCCCAACTGCAATTGCACATCTTCTAGAGTGATGGTACACTCTCCGCATGGTAGATGGAAAGTGTGGGTCTCGGGTCTCCACCTCTCTATCAACGCGCTGATCAAAGCCGGCTCCAACTTGAACCCCCGGCCTATCGTGGCCACGTGCCAAAAACCCGCTTCCCGCAGGTAATTCTCGATCAAGGGCGATGGGGGACCATGCATGTTGCGAATATAACATTCCAACACCCGATCTACAGACTGTTTAAAAAATTATAAAATTAACAATTAATTAAAATTGCATAATTGAAAAAAAATTAAATAATATTGAAAAATTAAAATTAAAACTTACCATTTTCATTTGCTCGACGGAGATGTGTTTGTTGTCTAGGCGACGTAATTCCCCGGCCATTGCAATTTGATTTAAAAATTTTCAAAAAAAATATATTAAAAAAATTATAAAGGGTTTTTTGTAAATAGTAAAGGACTATTTTGAAATTTGAGCGTAAATTTCAAGGACCTTGAGAGAAAATTGAGAGAAAATTGAGAGAATATTGAGAAAGTATTGAAATGTGAAAAAATAAAGGGTGGGGGGTTTTATACTTTTTTTCCCTGACCGTTGGCCCCCCATCGGTCAAAAAAATTTGACCGTTGGGGCTAAAGCGCGCCCTGTAGGACGCGTTTTTGCCACCTCAGCAAAAGCGCGCCTACGTGGACGCGTTTTTGCTTAGGTGGCAAAAGCGCGTCCTACAGGGCGCGCTTTAGCCCCTTATCCCCCAAAAACGCGCTGACGTGGATGCGTTTTTGGGGGAAATGGCCATTTCCCGTAATTTTTCTACAAACTAGCCTATTTCCGTAATTTTTCAAATTTTTGAGTATTTTTAAGTAAATTACCCCCCCAAAAACAGCTCTTCTAATAAAGAGAAATACTTCCTCCACTAATACATCAAATATTCTACAATTATTTGCTAACCAGCAGGGGAAATGGCAGGGGCTATTGTGTCCTTAGTTGTTGAAAGAATTTTTGATCTACTCATCCATGAAGCAGTTTTCCTCAAAGATGTGAAAGATCAAGTTGAGAGTCTAAAGTATGAACTGAAGCGAATGCAGTGTTTCTTGGAGAATGTTGACCGTAAGCCAGAACAAGACGAGCTTCTCCATAATCTGGTATCGAAAATCCGTGATCTTGCTTGCGATGTTGAAGATGTCATCGACTCTTTTATTCTAGAAGCAGCACATCAACGAGATTCTCATGGGATTGTCAAGAGATTCACCTCCATTTTCACTAAACCTGATCATCTGCACAAAATCAGGGTGCAGGTCAAACCAATCCAGACCAGGCTCCAAGAATTTCCAAGAATCTTCCAGCTTATGAGATACCCGGCGATGGAGAAGACTCTAGCTCATTTTTCAAGTTGCAGCAACGGTTAAGGAGGACATACTCGCATGTCGAGGAAGAGGACGTTGTTAGCTTGGAGATTAGCACCAAGGAAGCCATGACCAAGTTGATGACTAAAGATAGACCCCACGCCGTCGTTTCCATAGTCGGCATGGGGGGCATCGGTAAGACTACTCTTGTGAGAAAAGTATATAATCATGTTGATGTGAGACGCGATTTTGATTTCTTGGCTTGGGTTTACATATCTCAACAATGTAAGCCAAGAGAAGTTTTGCTTAGTGTCTTAATGAAAATTCTCTCTCCTTCTATAGATGAAAGAGAGCTAATTGAGA
The DNA here is from genome assembly GCA_005393395.2 of Gossypium australe. NCBI lineage: Eukaryota > Viridiplantae > Streptophyta > Magnoliopsida > Malvales > Malvaceae > Gossypium > Gossypium australe. Next base: position 141,736,486 of record CM016623.1, read on the forward strand.
AACTGGACGAGAGTAAGCTGATAAAAAGGCTTTTTGATGCTTTGAAAGAAAAGCGGTATTTAGTAGTCCTCGATGAGATTGGGATATTCTTAGACCTGCTTTTCCACGAGGAAGAATGGGAAGCAAAATACTATTCACAACACGCAATAGGAATGTGGTTTTTGATTCCGATCCTTGCAACACTCCCATTGAGCTCTCACTTCTTACAAATGATGAAAGTTGGAATCTTTTGTGTAGGAAAGCATTCCCACGGAGCAAAATGGGTTCTCAATGCTGCTCAGAAGAATTTGAGAAGCTTGGAAAAGAGATGGTAAAAAATTGTGGAGGTCTGCCTTTAGCAATTGTTGTGTTGGGAGGCTTGCTAGCAAGAAAACAGTCATTGGCTCAATGGGAGATGGTTTGCGAAAACACCCATGGACACTTAAAAGGGCTCCCACACCAAAATCAAAATGGTACAGTGAACAGAATTTTGGTTTCAAGCTACAATGATTTGCCTTATCCTTTAAAACCATGCTTTCTGTATCTTGGTCATTATCCAAGAGATTGGGAGATATCAAAAAATGAACTCATAAGATTATGGATCGCTGAAGGTTTCATTTCACCATCACTGGAAAGCAAAGAAATCTCGATGGAGGATGTAGGTGAACACTTCCTAGAACAGCTTATAGACAGGAGCTTGGTTCAAGTTAGCAGGCAAGGCTATACAGGAACAAATGTTAAGACATGTCGAGTGCATGATCTCTTGAGGGACTTGTGCACGAAGAAAGCAAGAGAGGAGATGTTATTGGAAATTATTCAACAATCATCGGCTCAATTTGATGACTTTGGTCAAACCTATGCTACGAATAATTTCTATTCATCCTAGCGAAGGGAAAGTTCATTTGAAGGGAGAGCTTCCAAAATTATGTTCTTTATTGTTGCCTCAAAATGAGACATTGGTAGAATTTTGCATTTCAAATTGCAAAAGCTTCAAAATTTTAAGGGTGTTGACTCTTTTAAAAAGGAACGTCAAAAAGTGCCATGTGTCAAATGAAATTGGTGATCTCCTACATTTGAGATACTTGAATTAGAATGCTGGAATGAAATGATTTTGCCGCAATCTATTGGCAGATTGAAGACTTTATACACTTTATACATCAAGTATCATACTGACATTGTAATTCCAAATGTTGTGTTCAAGTTGGAACGTTTAAGGTATATTGTAATAAAAAGGATTGCGTTGATCGGAAGAGGATTTCGTTTGCGGCTAGGGTTCACTTCAAAAAATATTGAAACTTTGAAGTACATAATGGTGGATGAGAAGCCGATTGAAAATAATGTGGTGCTTAGGTGGACTAATATTCAGAGTTTAGGAATAGCATTTACAAGAACAGAATATATGAAGCCTATCCTAATCTTGCTAACCAAATTGCAACGCCTTGGGTCAGTGTCTTTGGAGGTTTTAGACGATTCAAACCTATCATATCTAGACTTAGAACCTCTTTCTTGGTGCCATCACCTCTCCAAACTGAGATTAGCTGGGGGGATAAAAGATGATCCACATACGAGCCCTCATATTTTGAAATTTCTTCCACCAAATATTGTCAAATTAACTCTATTTTGGTGTAGGATTAGTCAGGATCCAATGGGTGTATTGGAAAAGCTATGTCATTTGAGGATTCTCTATTTGGAAGGAGTATATGAGGAGAGTAAAATGATGTGCTCTGCCAATGGGTTTTCTCAACTTGATTCTCTTCAAATGATTGGTCTAGAAGAGTTTGAGGAGTGGGAAATAAAAAAGGGTGCAATGCCATGCCTTCGAAGATTGTACTTGGTCCATGTTGATAGTTTAGGGATGCTTCCAGAAGGATTGAGGTTTATTACTACTCTTCAAGAAATGACATTAACAAATATGAGTTTGTCATTGAAAGAAAGGATTAAAGTGATAGGTGGAAGAGAAGGAGAGGATTTCTATAAAGTGTGTCACATTCCCTCTATCCGCATTTTTTGATCTCAAGTAATTAGAGCTAACATCACGTGAGGTATTTTTTTCTGTAAAATAATATATATTTTATTTTACTTCCACTCATATAGTTAGAGATTGATATAAAATTAATAAAATAACCAAAAAAAAAAGAAAAATATTGATATTTAATTAACATAAAAATTGTAATTAAATAAAAAAATAAGGATTTCAAATAATTTTTTCTAGAAAAACTAAAATTTTAATGTCACTCTATTAATTCATAAATTCCATGTCATATTTTTAATTGATATACATAAGAGATGTATATCATTTTTTTTTTCTTGATGTAAGTAATCTAATCAGCATTGTAATAGACTTCGTTGGGATATTCAACTCCTTCAAGTGTGTGTTTTTAAGAATTGGATTGCTAAATGAAGTGATTGTTTATATTAATAAATTGATGAGAGTACAAATTTTAGTTATCCAATGTTTTCTTTTTTCTAAATTCTATATATCTCTATGTTCTTTTTTCTTATATTTCGAAACTTTACTTCTCTTGCTTATGATATTAGTTTTGACATCAATTCAATATTTTCTTCAATTGTCTTTTAGCATTAGTGCTTGCTTCTACCTAGAGGTGCGCTGGTACGAGTTGAACTAAAAATTCAGATCCGTTTATTAGATCTAGACTTGAAAAATGAATTTAAAAATTTGTCTAAGTTCGACCCAGATAAAATATTAAACCTGCCTGACCTTGCCCGCCGATATTAATTTTTATATTATTTTTATAAATTTTAAAATATACATAATACATCAAAAATACTAAAAAAATTAAAATAAATATTTCCTAACAAATTGAAAATAAATTTTAAAAATAGGGAGAAAATAACAAGAAAATAAAATTAAAAAAATAGATTTTTTTTCTTTAGTGAATTCGGGCCGGGCCAAGTCAAAAAATGTCTTACCCGATGCCTGGCCCGTTTTTTAAACGGGCCTTATTTTTTGTCCAATCTCATTTTTCAGGCTTATTTTCACCCAAACCCTCTCATATTTCAGGCGGACTTTCGAGTTGGGCCGAGTAGCCCAACCCATGAATAGGTCTACTTCTACCCTCCCAAATTGCTTTTTTTTTTTCCAAAAAAAAAAGTTATCTTCTTAATAACTGGCTCGTTTGCATCTAATTATGACAGGTGATGTTTTGATTGAGATTAATCACTTTAAACCAAACAAAGGAAATTCCGAATGACCCATAGTGTATGTATCCCTTGCACTGAAAAACAAACCGAAAGTAAAAGAGTAGCATAACATTACAATTTACAAATCACTATTTAAAATTAAAAATTAGATGATATGAAAAAAGTATTTAAGATTTTCTATAACAAAAAAATACTTATTATTAATACTTATTTTCATTTAATATATATAAAACAGATTCATACATGATTTATACAGATCAATGATTAAATTTCTTACCAAATCACCTGTTTGACACGAGTTAAAATCGTATAACGTGTAACACCCTGGTTTAGGGGCTATGCGGTTTGAGTAGAATGTAGGTGTTGGAAGGTTCTTGGGTGTGCTTGGATGCGTTTTGGGGTTTTTAGAACGTTTAATGAAAGGGGAGACTTTGGGAAAAAATTTGGATTTTGGTGTGAAAAAGGAATTGGGCCAAGGGAGGCCTTAAGATTAATTTTTGGCAATTTATGGCACAAGAGAGACTTTGGCTAAGTGGCTTCATGCGCTGCTTTAGGGGCTGGAGGTAGCGCCTTGGGGGTCTTAGGTTCGAGTCCAAGCGGCAGCAAACTGGTTTAATTTTTGTGGTTAAGCGTTACAAGGATGGAAGCCTTAAAAGAACTGGGCGCATATTTGGCACAAGAAGCAGCTGGTCCAGGTGGTGCCTGTGCGGCGCTTAGGCTGGAGGTGCGTGTGGGCTCTGGTTCGAGCGACGGAAGCAGCATTTTTGGCATTTCATTTTATGTGCGGCTATGGGGGTTTTTGTCATAAAAATCAAGGTGGCCGAGTGGCCTGGGCGTTGGGGGTAAGGCTTGCAGCGGTTTGGTCCCAGGTTCAAACCTGGAGAGTGGCATTTGGAGTTTTAGTTTATTTTATTCTTTTTGGGCAGCAAATTGAAGTGGACGGCACATGTAGATTAAATTAGATGATAAGGATAAGCTTAAGTATTATTTTGAATTAGAATTCGGCTGGTGGGTGGCTGTTTTTATTTATTTTAGATAGTATTGAATTATTTTTTTTTATGGTTGATGATGAGGAAATATAGGGAGTTGTTAATTCAAATTATTTTGAATTAAGTGGCCAGGAGCCTTTGTAGGTGGCAGCCGAATTTGGAGTCTTCTAGGGGGAAGGCATGTGCCGATTTTACCTGGTCAATTTGAGCATTTTCGGTCACTTTTGTTTCTAGCATTTTGCAAAATTTTGCTTGGGTGTTTCTTTCAATACTCTTTGATAGCCGAATGTCCTCTTCCCTGATTGTTTTTCTTTTTGGTTCATTTGGGCAAGCCGAATCTAGCATTCCATTTTCATATCCCTCCTTCAAAATTGAACCTTATAGCCGAACCTCTTCTCAAAGCTTTCTTCTCCACCTCTTCTCAAAGCTTTCTTCTCCATTTCTTCTTTTGTGTTCATTTGTCTTAAGAATTCTTCACTCATTTTCTCCATTGCCATTGAGCCGAAACCATATTATTATCTCGTCTCCTCAAACTCTCATTTTTTCTTTCTTAAAACCTTCTAGCCGAAACTCCCATTCACATCTTTTTCCACTCTTTTCTCACTCCGAACCGAACTCAGGGGTGTTAAACACCTAGGGCCGAATCTTTTCTTCTTTTTGTAAAGTGCTAACCGAATCTCTCCCCCTCTCCTAGTGGTGTTTTTTTGGCCGAATGTTGGTATAAGTGTTGATCTCGGTTGTTTTCTCTCAAGTTCGAGGAAGGTAAGATTTAGGCCAATGTCCTTTCTTGTTCTTAATTGGCTTGGGTTTGTTTAAGGGCCGATTTCGGCATTGGGTAAAGGGTGTTAATCTCTTGTGTTTAATCGATTTTATTTTAGGACATCAGGATTTTGGAACGAACAAAGAGGAGTTTTCCACTCTGTTAATCTTTGGGTAAGTGGTGGTGAGGAATGGCTTTATTGGTCATTCTTTTGGTATTTCGTTAATCAAAGACTGCAATGGATTAACTGTTCTTGTTGTTAGGGGTGTGCCGATTGCGAAAAGAGGAACCATAGTTGGTTCGGGGTTTGGTAGGAAAACAACCATCTGCAAAGGTAAGGATTAGTCGATAACCCCCTTTTTGGTTTAAAATGGTTTTAGCCGATTGGTTTGAGTGCTTATGCTTGTTTGGCCGATTGCTTTAGGAGCAAGAGGAACAAGGGTCTTAGATCGATTCTTTCGTTAAGGCTTGTAGGTGTGTACTTCACACTCTTCTAGTAATATATATGTGTTTATGATATTGTGTACATATACACCCTTCTTGTTGTTATAAATATATGTGAGTGTGTGTTATGTGGATCCATGGTAAGGTGGATGTGATACCATTATGGTATGAGGAAAAGGGCCAGGTAAGTCCCTGTTTTGATGCTTTTGGTAAGCATGGTATATCCGTTATGTACTGTAATACTGGATTGTGATAAACAATATGTATGTTGCTTGACAAGCATGATGTATATTTTTGTTAAATGCATACTAGTGGTTGATATGGGTTGAACGAGTGGAGGGGGCAGTGATATTTTGTGCTGACGAGCACCAGTGTTTTGGTAACACAACTTTGTGACTTTGAGTCACCAGAGGTTTGGCACCTCATTGTGACTCGTCCCTGTGGTTAACACCACCGTGGGTTGGCCCCACAGTTGAGATACAGGATTGTCGCCAGTGATTTGGTATCACACGATGGGTTGGCCCCATCATTGGATTTGTGACTTCGGTCACCAGTGTTTTGGTAACACACTTTGTGTCTTTGGGACACCAGTGGTTTGGCACCACATTGACGGATATCGTGTCTTTGGGACACCAGTGTTTTGGTAACACATTGTGACTATACGTCACCAGTGGTTTGGCACCACCAGTGGTTTGGTACCACACGGGGTAGAAAAGGTGTATGGTGGTTAGGATTGGGTGCATATTATTTGGACGCATGTTGATAATGTATATGATTGTGTATGATATTTTGCTAATCCGGGAAAAAGGGTAGCACACTGAGTCTTGGTGACTCACCTTTTTCCTTTAACCATTTCAGGTATTGCATAAAGCTGGACCGGGATCGGAGAGGACAAGGTGGCCCATGCCGAAGATGATGATTTAATATTTTATGCCAAATTTTGATATAAGTATTTTATTTGGATTGTTGGGTTGTAATAAAGGCCATTTTAATTATTTTGGTATTACTTTAACTATGGTTTAGTTGATTTAAATTCTTATTAAGTCAAAATGTTTTTAAGCAACAAAAGAAATTACTTGAGTTTTTAAATAAGATGAATTTATTTTACTCACATACCCGATTTAGTTTTCAAAATTACTATTTCAAAATGAAATAGGAGGTTTCAACCAATCATGCCCAAGATTTTTACGAGAATAAATGTACAAAAAGATTTTCAACTGTCTCTCCGCAATAACATAACCAGATTCGGTCGTAGTGAATGGGCCGGGTTTGGGGATGTTACATAACGCCTGTCTCCACCTAATATTGTATAAAAAATAGATTCATACATTAGTTATTGTGAAACTTTTAGTCGTTCAATTGATGTATTTTAAGGAGGGAACGCACGTACAAACCTATACGTTACAAGTGGAGTACTTCCTTTGGGAGTGGTAGCTACCAACCCTGACTATGGACCATAAAACGAACATGGAGAATACAAAAAAAATATGGTATGAGAATTACTCATTTTATATTTTTTAATTATTATTAATATAGATAAGGTTATATGTGGAAATATGTCTCGCATTTTGACCAAAACAGTGTGTGAAGTTGCAACAAGAAGGCTCTTCGTCCTGATGAGGAGCCGACGTCATGACAAGAAGAAAGTCCTCATCCCAATGACGCGATCCTCCTTCATCTCGACAACCAAACTCCACATCACAATGTGGCGACATGTTATGTTTTTCGGCTTTCTTCTCTCAGTTAAACTCTGTTTTAGTTTCCTACTTAAAAACTGTTAACCTAATGATATCCTGCAGGCCCACACAAACAAATGTTGGTTCAATGGAATACCCTATTATGGGTGTAATCCATTCCGAGCTTAAGCAGAGATATTTGTTGATTTCTATTCCTTCCCCTCTTCACCGTTTACTCATTAGTTGCTTGAAGAATCCTATCTTACTCTCACCAAATTCTCACCTCAAAAACACTCAAGTGGTAGCTATTTCTTGCTTCCTTTGACTCCAGCACTCCTCCCCTTCGTCCAACATCAGGTAACATTTTTCCTTCTGTTGTTCCTTTCATTTTCCTGTCTGCCATTTTTTCTTACCCACAAATTTTTTCTGCCTCTTTTTGTTACTGCTTCCTTCACCATCATCTCTGATATTTTTTTTTTAATAAACAAAGTTTCTAAAATCTTGGATCTGAATTTTATCCTACCAGGCTTTCGGTGAGTTTACTTTTTCTACCTCTTCTTTGATTTTATTTTTCATGTAAATCAAAATCCCGTTTTGTTAAATTTTATGTTTTGGCTGCAAATGAGAAGTTCAATTTTGATTATCAAGATCTTTCCTTTTCCAATAATTTATGTGTTGGCTTTGTTGAACTGAATACCCAAAGTCTTAGTCTTTTTGACAATCTATTGAATCGCTTGTCTGGATATGTTGAGAAATGATAGGAAACTCAATTGTTTGTATGATTAAAGGAAATTTTTATAATTTGATTGTCAATTGTTTGTATCATCTGACTCTGAGATTGCAACCAATTTGGGTTAGATTTTTTAATCATTGATGATTTGTATTGATAACATTTGGATCAACAAATTTCTCATCCTCACTACTTTCCATACCTAAATGATTGACCTATAAGATAAATCGATGCTTACCCACTTCAAGTATAGGAACAATGATTGATTCCCATAATCTAGCTTTTGTTTTTTAGCTCACTTTCCAAGTCGTTTTTTTCCCAGTTTTCTGAATGACATGTTAAGCAAAATAAAAATAATTGTTTGTATGATTAAAGGAAATTTTTATAATTTGCAGCCAATGTGAGCTGGTTTTTTTAATCATTGATGATTTGTATCGATAATATTTAACTTGAAGAGGCTTTGTTTATTTTGTGTGCATCATCGATGGAATTAATACGTCAATTTTGATCCAGTAGTTGACATCAATACATTGCTGTTTGTTTTTGAGATGTTTCGTTATCTACCTCTCATTTGTTTTTGTAGATGTTTTTAATATTTGGGGATTTGTTTTTTATTTGGTTTCCTTTGTGGATTAGACATGATTTTTTCTGAATTATTTTAATTCAAATAAGGTTATATGCTTATGAGAGTTACTCTTCTTAGCATCTTGTTTTCAACAGTGACTCAATTTTCGTTTATACATGTATATTTTGTTAATTTATTATTGTTGTAGTAAGTATACTTTTGTGATTGTGAAAAAGGGTTTTAGAAAAGTTCTTGGAATGGTTTGTGTGTTAAATGTGTATCTTTTGAAATAATGGAATGGAATGGAATGGTTAAATGTGTTAAATGTGTATCCTCTTGAAATAATTTAACTCAATATATGTGTTAAATGTATATTCTCTTGAAATAATAAAATGATTTGTGTGCTTTAGCTAAAGGAGTGGTTGAAGGTAGCAACAAGAAGGGGAATATATCGCTCAAGGGTGTGCTAAGGTAACAATACCCTCCCAATGTCTTTTTTGTAAGTTGTTATGTGTTCAACTTTGGAAAGATGAAATTTGTTAATTGAAAAGGAGACTGCTAAGGTAAATAGCAGCACACCAAAATATAAAACAAAACCACAGTAGTTACCCTTTTAATGGAATGAGTCAATACCACTTTTGTTTTATATATTTTAAATTTGACTTTGGCGTAAAGAAAATAGACTAGTTACCCTTTTAATGTACTGATAAAAAATAAAAATATATATAAATATTAACTTGGACCATCGAAAATAATATTTATAATAATTTTAAATTCAATTATTTATCAAGAAAAATAGTATTAAACTTGTTGAAACCATTTTTAATATTTTTATAAAAATGAGGGTCGACTTTAAAAAAAAATGGAAATGGAGTCGCCACCAATTCCTTTTTACTTAGGTGTGATAGGATCACATTGTAAACACGTTTTATTTAAAAACATTTAATTTTGGTCTACAAAAAACAAGAAAACGAGTTCGAGAGTCGGTTACATATGAGGAAGGGTTAGCACCCTCATAACGCCCAAAATTGGTACCTAATCGATAAAATCATGTCCTAATGTTGGAAATTTAAAGTATGATTTCTTTAAAAAAAAACTAAACAATTGAAGTTAAGACTTGAGATTATTTTGTTCCGAAAGAATATAAACATCACATCCAGCACGTTAGGACATGATGTCTTTAAACCCTCATAACTAAAATTATCTCATGATTTACAAAATTTTATTAAAAAGGATATTTAGTTATTTAGTCAAACGGAAAATCGAAACTCAGCACGTTAAGGCACAATTTCCCGAATTTCTAAATATCAAAATATTGCCTTATTTAAAAAATATTTAAGTGAAATAGTAATTTTGAAAAATAAATATTTTATTCTAAACGATGATACATATGAAAATATTGCATTAATACATCATCCAACATAAATACTAAAGTAATCATGATATGCTAATATTAACATAGGTAATAAAGAAAATAAAAAAGCTAATAGATATAACTACCTTATGGCAATCATAAACAAATAAAAGAGTATAAGTAAAAAAAATATAAACAATGGATGACAAAATAATAATAATAAGAAAAAAAAAACTACTAAATAAACACGAAAATTTATCATGCAATATTAAACCTTTCATGCAATTATATATACCAAATAAATATTGCAAAAAAATATAAATAAAGAATAAAAAGGTATGTATTTTGAACAAATAAGTAAAATATAAATAAATGATTTTAAATAAAAACATATTTATAATAATCTATTACATATAAAACTACGTATTTAAGAATATACAAAATCACATGCAACAATAAAGATAAAATAGTTATAAAAATATAATATAATAATATAATAAAATAACTAAAATAATATACAATATATAATAATAAATAATAACTTAATATATATAATAATTAAAAGTAAGAACAAAAAGAAAATAAAAGAATAATAAAAAATGAGTAAGGATTAAATCAAAATGATAAAAATAATTAAGGTAAAAAAATAAAGTAAAAGGACGATATTGGAACACGCACTAAAATAAAGGGACCAACTGGGAATTATACCCCGTCTCCAAACGGCGTTGTTTTGTTATCTGCCTTTTTATGGCCCGAGGGACTAAATTGAAATATAAGCAAACATTTAGGGCCGAATTAAAATTAAATAAAATTAAATTAAACGAAATTAAAATATAAAAATTTGAGGAAGGACTAAAATGGCAATTAGACCATTTAACAAAAATACACGGATCCTCCCCGGGTTTTCGGGTCAACTCGCGGATTCTCCCTTGAAACGACGTCGTTTTTTGTTTTAAGGGCAGCCTCAAAACGGCGTCTTATGGATTGTTTATAAAAACCAGAATTAAACCTAAAAATCATTTCAGAAGCCCCTTTAAAAAAAATTCAAAAACTCTCTCGATTCCCTTGTCTGAGTTTAGACCGGTGGTCTTTCGGGCCATCGCCACGCACTCCACGAGCCACCGCAAACAGTGGCCGAAGGCCGAACCTCGAATTTTTAATACAGTCGAAAGGTAAACCCTTCCCCTTTTATTTTTTAAAATTATTTTATATGCACAAATATATATAAAAATATAAAAAAAGAATAGTATGAAATATAAAAAATCACCTCTGCAAAATTTCTGTATTTTATTTCTCTGGAATTTATGAATATTTTTTTTGTATTCTCTGTTTTTGTGAGTATCTGCTTTCTGTATATCTTTGTCTATGTAATCGTGTCCATTTTATAGATTCTTTTTAGGGTTTTAAAACCTGAAAAATAAAAAAGGAAATACAAGAAATTATCTCGTCTGCCATTTTTGTTGTCCTTTCTTTCCCTTTTGCAGGTGAGGAGCGACGGAGAATCTAGCGACAATGGAGTGATTCGGGTGCGGATCATGGCGCGATTGAAGGCTAGCGTGGGCGCGAGGAGCGGCTTGCGTGACTTGCGACGCGACTGATGGTGGGCGCGAGGCTCTTGCGGCGCCTAGGGTTTCAGAAAACCCTACGCTTACTGAAACTTGTTTAGATTTTGGGCCCTTTTGGGCCGCACGAGCATGGGTCCTGGCTGGGTAGTCTGTTTAGGAATGGGTTGTGGTTTAGCTTTAGTTTGGGTTGCTAGGTATTGTTTTAGGTACTGGGTCAATGGATGTAACAGGTTAATGGCTTTGGGCCTGTAGATTGGCTATGTAAATGGACCTTTTATTATTATTTTTATTTTTTGGTTTTATTCTGTTTTACACGGGCCCGGACACAAATGGGCCACTATAAAACTATGGTTTAAATGCCATGTTTTGTTTATCAAATTGGATCAAATTAATGAATTGAATTGATTTGATCGGATGTGAATGTATTTCAAGTTTAGATGTTCATCATTAATTTTTCTTTTAAAACAACTATAATTTTTGCTCAAGACATTAATTTTCGGTTACGCTTTCATCGAGAAAAGTATCAGGTAAGTTTTAGTTTGGGTTTGTTGTCTTTTTTGAGTTTTAGGTTGATTCCTAGTGGATTCATCTGTATCAATCTGGATTAGTTATAAATTAGCATGTTGGTTTTCTAGTTTTTAGTATTGGTGGAATTGAAGCGTTTTGGTCGATCATTGGTGTGTCAAGGAGCATCCTTCATGTGTGTTTCTGAACCAATAAATGTTAGGGGTTTTGACACATTTTGTAGCCTGTATCATTGTGGTTTTATGCATGGGCGATACACACGGTCGTGTGCAATTGGGGAATTAGGGTTTTTGATAATTTTTGGTGCCACGTGGTTGTGTGGCTACTATTTGGGGATTTTGTCGATTTTCACACAGGTGTGTGCCTTGGTCACACGGACGTGTAGACCATCAAACAGGCGGGTAGACCTCCACACTGCTATGTGGCCTTGTTTCACAGATTTTTGTTCTATGTCGCAATTTGACCCGTTTCAATTCCTATATAGTCTAACATTCGTTGAGGCCTCTGTAAATGTGTAGGGACTCTGCTTTCTGCTTAGATTCGAATGTGTGTCCTATCTCATGTGTGTCTTGTGTGTGTATGGGTGTGATTGAATGCATGTGTGCTCTTTAAAGCACTGGCCAAATGTGTTTTGTGCTCTATAGAGGGGATCAAATGTAAGTAACCCCTAACTAAGGCGAGCCATGCTTAACTGACTATGTAAATGCCTTCATGGGTGACCAACTAAGTAAGGGTTAGGAATAATTGGTGTTGGTTGAATGCTTATGTGCTCTTGTTGATGTTAGGTGAATGTGAAATTGTGCTTATTACTATGTTGTCGAATACTCTTATGAGCATTGGTTCTGTTAGTCTATATGTGCTATTAGCATTTTTTTTATTCATTTATATCTATATATAAATAATTATGCCTAATTTGAGCATGCATAATTGTCTTATGCCATTTGCATAAAATTAGGGTTTTTGGTTGCGAAGAGAAGGAAGACTATTTTGGGCAGTTTTAACTGCGATACTCTGTACAGCGGTTTACTGCACTGTACTATACATATGCTACCTCAGCTGCATATTGTTATTTTAGTGTCATAGTTCCGTGGTATGTAAGGTGGATGAGCCTATTATGGTTCTATGTGGTGTGCAAGGTGAACGGGCCTTCTATAGCCCATATGTGGTGTGCAGGGTGGACGAAGTAGTGTCTAGTTGGTGGGGTTGGTTTTTTTTGACTTCTTGTATTTGTTTCGCATCTAAATATACTTTTATTTGTGTAAATATTTGATTATTACATATGGTTGAGATGCCGTTTCTGTGGTTTGGCATTGTATATTGACCGATGTAAGATTTTCGTAAGCGACCTTTATACAAATACTTGTCTGAAATATTCATTGTATTATCTCGTCTTTTACCGACTGTTGCATTTCGGACTCACATTGAGCTCGTGTAGTTCACCCATTTAGTTTTCTTCCTTTCAAGTAAATTCCGCATATAGAAGTTGGACTCGACGACTGAAGGTTTCAGATGGATAAGATTTGAACTAATTAAATAAAGTATTTCATTTCAATTCTTAGGTTTTCAAATTGTTTTGGATTTTGGTATAAATTTTATTTTTAATTTTTGTAAATTGCTCTTCGAATTGAACTTTAGGGACTGTGGATTTTATTTCTTAATTTTTTTTTACGCCAATTAAGCGCACTGTTTCAAAACATAGCTAAGCATTATTTAATCACCTAGAGTTGAAGCGAGCAAAAGATTTTCTCAGTTAAAATAAAGTTTTTGTTTTTGCCACTTTTAGTGGCTAATGTAATCTTCCGAAATTCAGTCTAAACTTCTAGATCGGATTTTAGTGTGTTACAGGAATCTTAATTTGTGTAAATTATATATGAAATCTCTCTCAAATAAATAAATTTTTATTTAAAAAAAATCTTTCACCACTTTTCTGACAAATTTTCTTATTTTCTTTTAACATTCATTGTACCGTTGTTTATATTGGTGGAGGAAAATGACTTTGAAGACGTGAGTTTGACATTTTGTTAAAAATTATATTAAAAAATACAAAATCATATTAATAAATTATTTGAAAGTTTTATTTTAAGTTATCGGGTTGTTAAAATTATTGTTATATGGCTTTCATTGTTTTGCCCGCTTACCACCAATAAAAACTCTTCTACCTCTGCTTTTCTATAGTTTAGGTTTTTTTTTTCATGAAATAACTTTAAATGTCATTTATTTACGAATTAAAATCTGAACAGTTTTCTTCTCTCTTCTTCGACATCCACTATTATTGACTTGATCTAATATACGTTCTTTTACTCATCGATGAGTATTGATCCATCGTACCGTTCATCGAATTGCCACTTTAATCTCGCTAGTCAAACTTTAAAAAAAAATAATTCAATGATTTAATGATCATTTTATATTTTTTAAATTAAATCATCAAACATATATTTATTAATAGTTTCATAACATTAAATGTAATTTACCCAAATAATTATTTGGTTTTATCCTATCAATTATGAGCAGGGACTGTTGTATCTGCAAGTAGTTATTATTTGGAAGAAATTAGTTAAGGGTTGGCCTACTAATGTCAGTAATAATAACTTGACCTTATTGCTTGGAGATATGAGTTGTCGAGTTGAGGGTTGTCCTACTAATGTCAGTGATAATAACTTCATCTTATTATTTGGAAGATATGAGGTTGAGGGTTGGCCTACTAATGTCAGTGCTAATAACTTCATCTTTTTATTTGGAAGATATGAATTTGAGGGTTGGCGTACTAATGTTAGTGATAATAACTTCCCCTTACCTTTTTTTTCACATGCCATTTTACTTTTGCATGCCTTACAATGTGGAAATTCAAAACAACTTTTGCTTTCAATTTGGAAATTCAATTTGGTAGAAATGAGTTTATTTATGAGAAAATAATAAATGATTAGAGTAAATTATATCTAATGTCACTAAATACTGCTAAGTTTACGTTTTTCTCAATTAACTTTAAAAAGTTATATATAAAATGGTTATTAGACTTGTCGAAACTATTTTTTTATTTAAAAAAATGGGGATCGACTTTAAAACGAAAATGGAGTTGCCACCAATCCATTTTTATTTAGGTGTGATCGGATCACCTTATAAAACATTTTATTTCAAAACATTGATTTTGGCCTACGAAATTCAAGAAAACGGGTTCGGGAGTCGGTTACGTATGAGGAAGGATTAGCACCCTCGTAACACCCAAATTGGTACCAGATTGATTAGTTATTATCCTAATGTCGAAAATTCGAAAAGATTTGAAAACATGATTTCTTTAAAAACTTGAACAATTTGAGTTGGAACTTGAGATTCCTTTGTTCCAAAAGAATACAAACATCACATCCAGCACGTTAGGACATGATGTTTTAAGCCCTCGTAGCCAACATCATCTCATGATTTACAAAATTCATTAAGAGGATATTTAGTTATTTAGTCAAAAGGAAAATCGAAACCCAGCACGTTAGGGCACTATTTCCTGATTTTCTAAACACAAACATTGCCTTATTTAAGAAAAACTTTTGGATAAAATGTAGTAAAAAAATAACATTAAGTTATTACAAAAAGTGCAATTTACTAAAGTTACAGGTCATATTAACAATTAGCACTAACATAAACAATTAAGTAAAAGAATGACAAGCATAATAATAATGTTAAGGTAAACAAAGATAATGGATTCAAATTTTTTTAAAAAAATGAACAATCAAAATAAAAAATAGAGTAGATAATAGCAATTTTAAAGAATATATGAAAAAATTAAATAAACTTTATTCACAAGATTAAATTCATGTATAAAAAATAATAGGTAAATAATATACTCAAAACAATTAATGAATATTATAACATTTTAAAAAAATAAAAAAAAGTATAAAAATGATATGGATAAATAAAAAAAAGTTAAAGAAACGCATAAGTCAACCTAACTCCCTAATATGAGGATTCAACGAAATTCCTCCACCAAAATCTAACTCAACAGAAGCAACTCAAAAGAAACAAAGATGAGCGAAGAACAAAATAAGAACAAACCACGAAAATAAGAACACAAAAGAGAGAGAAATTTGAGTGAATGCTCTCAACAATTTTTATTACTCAAACTCATGTGTGTTTTTACAATAAGGGAGAGGCCTCTATTTATAGTTGAGCCTCCCCAAATCCAACGTTACATATCAATTACATCAACGGCTAAGATTAAAGGTATCTACAAATTAAATCTCTAAGATTACAAAATCATATCTTCTAAGATTACATACCATATCTTCTAGGATTGCATATCCTTGAAGATTTGTTCTCATATACGTCAAGATTGTAAATAGACCTTCAATCTTTTCAAGTAATGGGTCATTCTGATCAGGCCAAATGATATATTTTTGGACTAGACTTGGACTTTATTTTATTATTTGGGTTTATTATTTTTTGAATGGGCCCGGGCTAAATTGGCCTATTACAAGACTATTTGAAATTTTTTATTTAAATGACTAGATTATTGAAATCACTTCTATATAGCATTTATCGTTCACACCACTTTCACCAATAGAAAACTATTTTTCCTTTGCTCTTCTATAGTTTAGGTTTTTTTTTTTTATAAAACAGCTTTAAATGATACGTATCTACGAACCAAAATTCATATAATTTTCTTCTCCATTCTTCGACACAGACCTTCATATTGACTTGACCTAATATATACTCTTCTACTAGTCAATGAGTATTGATCCATTGTACCGTTCATTGAATTGTTGCTTGGACTTGTTAGCCAGATGTAGAAACCCAAATTTGCCCGGTCCCTTAACTCATCAAAATAACCAAAAATAAATAAAACACCAAAATTCAAAGTCCATTAACAAGTTTGGATCTAGAGGGGCCGTCGTTGAATGGTCTCGATTCGGCCACTAATCGCCGGTCACCATGGCGTTGTAGTGGTCGTTTCACATCCCTTTTCTTTGCGGTGGAGAACGAACAAAAAAGGGGCTTAGGGTCTCAGTTTTTTAAAAAAAATAGGGGAGAGGCGAATGAAACTTAAGCCTTTTTAATCAGTTTTTTAATACTTGTTGTGAAACGGTGCCGTTTAGGCTCATGACGATAGCCTTTAACGACACCGTACTGACCTAAACCCAATGACCACGACCCGATTTGGTCCCATGGGATTCCCGTGTTTTTGCAATTAATGGAGGATTCGCGCATTTAGTCCCTTCTATTTCAGTACTGTTTTAAATTAATTCCTTTATGCGTTGTCTTGATTGTTTAATTAGCCCTTGTAATTCATGCATACTTTCAACTTAGTCTAGTTTATACATTGCGTTTTAGGTTGTTTAAGTATTTTCTGTTTTAACCCCTGATTGTTTGAATGCTTTTTAATTTAATCCCTTTTTATTGTTTATTTATCATTAATTGAATGTTGTTATTATTATTGTTACTTTGAATATTATTTGAATATTATTTTTAATATTGTTATTATTATTTCTAATCATGTTAATATTACTATATTATTCTATTTTTTTATCTTAATAAATTCTTATTTTCATCATCCTTATTATTATTATCTTATTCACTATTCTAGTATTTATTTATTTGGTAATTTACCGTATTTTCAATAATTTACAATAAATTGCTTTTTTTTTATATCTACCTACTATGGATTTTATATTATTATGCATGTAATTTGTCTCTTTAAAAGACTATACTCTATATTTTATTTGTAAACACTTTTAAATATCGTTATCATTTTTATATATATATAATATGTTATGTATGATTTTTATTTATTTTATAATATATTTAAATCGTTTTTTATTTAGAATACTTCTTACACATGTTATACTTGCATGAATTTAATTAATTTTCTATATCATTGATCTAGTGCTTGATAATCATGTCATTATGTATGTTTTTTATTCTCGTTCTATATTTATTTGTTACTTGAAGTTTGTAAATACCTAATTTTGCCCGGGTAGTAATAAGCCCAAATTAAATATAAACCAGAGTCTATTTTTTTACAAACCCAATACTGACCCTATTATAAACCCAATTAAAATAGATGGCCCAAAACCAAACTAAGCCTAAACCTGACCTAACACATAAACCCAATGCCCAAACAGATACCATCAAGCCCAAAAATTACCCGTGGCCCAATTACACCCCTTGACCCAAATATTAACCCAACCTACATGGCCCAAAATGGCCCAACTCTAAATCAGAAACTAAGGGTTCTGAAACCCTAGGTTTCCTTGCGCCGCAAGCCTCACGCCTCACCACCATCAGTCGCGCCGCAGGTCACCAGGCGCCCCAACGATCTACTCCCTCACACAGTAGCCTCGACATCCCAGCCCGACCACGCCGTATTCAGCGCACCAAATAGGGGCTCCGTCGCGAGA